>VZTM01002050.1:231900-279236 GCA_013400555.1 Jacana jacana
AAAAGAAAAGAAAAGAAAAGAAAAGAAAGGAAAGGAAAGGAAAGGAAAGGAAAGGAAAGGAAAGGAAAAGAAAAGAAAAGAAAAGAAAATAAAAGAAAAGAAAAGAAAAGAAAAGAAAAGAAAAGAAAAGAAAAGAAAAGAAAAGAAAAGAAAAGAAAAGAAAAGAAAAGAAAAGAGAAAAGAAGGATTGCCCTTTGCCTGTAACAGGCATCATGTTCACAGAACGTGGCCACATGAAGGGCTGAGTGAGCACAGTGGTGGTGGGAGAGAGGTGAGGTGGGTGGTGGAGAGGTGGGAGCAGGTGAACACCTACCCAAGACAACCCCATGGCCAAAAGGTTCATTGTGTGTGACCACAAGCTGTAGTTGACACAGTGTGAGAAGTGTGGTGCTTTGAAACTGCTAGAAAAAACAAAGTCGCTTGTGTTTAAAATGTCCTCTGTTTTCCTCAGGAAGAGTCCCCTGTTGCTTGTGTGAAAGCAATACCCCTTCATGTGCTTCTGCATGAAGACACTATTTCTAGTGAGTCTCCTTGAACTGGGTGTCATTAGAAAGTCAACTCCAAGCTTGGTCTGTTCCTGTGCTGTTGGCCACCCTTGGAGACAAACTGCTCAGTATGGGGGTTGTGGGACTGCTGCCACACATCTCCAAGGATGGAGACTCCACAGCCTCTTTGGGCAACCAAATGACACTGAGCTCTTTCTGTACTATATTTATATGCCCTCTGGATTTACTGTTTTCCCAGCTAAAAGAACTTCAGTTTAAATTCAGTCGGGATTAGCAGAAGTCATCGCTCAGGAAGATCACAGAGGTTAAGAGATCAGCAGCAATTCATGTGTGTTCACATTTATCTTTATAACCCTTGGCATTGCTATTCAATGCTGAAATTTGCACCTCTTTAGAAGGAACTCTAAAGACAAGATGACTGGGAGGTTGATCAATCTTCTGCTGCCATTGTGCTAACAATGCAGGACTTTTTGTTTTGAACATGAGACAGTTTTTCAGTTTTAGAAATGGATGTCTGGGTTTTGAGCCTTGCTGCTGACAACTCACACAGTGATGTCCTCCCATGACTGATGTCTATACTGAGATTGAAGCTGCAGCATAACTGAAATCTGAAATAAGCATCATGGCTAGAAGATGTTTATGATGCTTGCTGAAGTGGGGCAGATGATCTCAAGCCTGGAAGATATTAGGAATAATTTTTTCACTATGAGAGTGGTGAAGCAGTGGCACATTGTGGAGGCCCCATCCCTGCAAGTGCTTGAGATCAGGATGGATGGGACTTTACTCAACCTGGTCTGATGGAAATTTCCCTTCCCATACCAGGGGCTTGGAACTAAAAGATCTTGAATGTCCCTCCAACCTAAACCATTCTATGATTCTACGATCTCCTTGGAGACCCAGTCACCTTCTTCAAATTAATGGGCTCCAGCAGCCCAGCTGGTAAGGGCTCTTGCATTTGATCTAGTCATTTTACACTCATAAAGGGTTTGAGCTCTCTTCCCAGGAATCTAGGATTATTTTTTTTATTGTCTGTGGAGTTTCATCAGACAGGCAGACACAGATTCCTATTTTTCAAATAAAATAGTTTGTCAGAAAGAGCATTAAGACACCGTGTTGTTACTACAAATGTGGATCTTAAATGAATGCTGACTTATATAATGGTGAGGAGTTAAAAAGTTGTCTAAGGGTGTCTAAGGCTGGATCAAAGTGTCTCACGTTCAGTATATTTGCACCTTATAGGTTTTAATTTATTTATCCTTATTGTGCCCTAAAAGGAATAGCTTTCCCTCTTTTATAGACAGGGGACTGAAGCTTAGCGACATAGAAGAGCAATGCAACATCTAGCACCTGGGTAACCAGTCACACATCCCCAGGCTATGAGTCTCCAGACATCGTGTCTCGAGGTGTCCTTTGCTCTTGGACCTGTCTGGAAGGCATGTTGTGAGAACTGACAAGTCAGGCCTGGCAGGGGACAAGATAGAGACTTGTCACATTGGAAAGTCTTTCCTGTGGCATGGCCATGAATTAATGCCAGAAGCAGCTCCAGATGGTGAAGATTTAGCCAAAGGACAAGCTGATTTAGTCTGGGAAACAGTCCAGGAGCTGGGGTACCTGGTAAATGTGCACACAGCCACTGGTAGAGATGTAAGCAACAAGCAGCCTCATCAGAAGACATATGCAGATGCTTATTAGTCCTCTTCATAACCTCAGTAGGGCTTTTTCCAAGAAGGGCTTTGAGAGAAGTCATCAGTGGTTTAGCAAACAGGGCTGCGAAACAGATGTAGCTGGAAAGTGGTGGTGGGCTGAGCTCACTAAACCCTGACTCAGCTTGCTCTGCTTCCCTCCCAACCCAACGTGGAGGTGCTGAGCAGCCTCTTACTCCGCTGCCATCCCACCACTCCGCTGTGTGCTGCGGCCATGCTGTCACCTTCTGGGTGCTACAAAATGAGCACTGATTTACCCCCCTGTGCTTGGTTTGCACCAGTGAAGACCCGTGAAGGTCTTACTTCTATTTCTCTGAATTCGCTCTGCGTTTCTCACATTAGCTCACCTGCTAATTCTTTTTAATTGGCCTGTTCAAAAGAACAAGAACACCAGCAGACAATGTTGTTTCCCATTGAAATTTTGCTAATTATTCAGTTGAGTGCTGTGGTGTTCACACTCCTTCTGGATTTCCCAGAAACCTGCCCTTGCTGCAGACTTAACATAAGTTGGGGTGAAGAGAGGCTGCTGACAGTAACATTTCAGACCTGATCTCCTTGTGGTGAATATTTTGTGTGAGGAGTGGGTTTGCTGGCTTTCTCTCCTTTAGTGGTTAAGGTGAAAGGTCAAAGCCTTTTCTTGTCAGTGCTATGAAAATGTCTGATGTGAGTACATTTACCATCAGTGCTGGCTGATGGAAACATATCGGGCTCTGGTTAGGGGAACCGTTGTCACATTCTTTCTATTATGGCCACAGAAAACTCAAAATTATGACTTTCCGTGGTAGCCTCTGTTCAACAGAGAATGCTGGGAGTTCAGGATACTTTTTCCACCAGTGACCTCAGCTTTGGGACACCCAGCAAGAGACATGATGGACTCAATTTTCAGCAGCATGGAAGAAAACAAGATTAGATGGTGGCCAGGAGAGCTGATCCTCAGAGGCAGATGCTACAGATAGTTCAGCTAGGATCAGGAAGAGGAACTTGGAGCAATGCTATCAACCTCTTAGAAAAGTAAATCTCTGCTTTACATGATCCTCATCTTCACTGTGCTCAAGGAGTCTGGTGGGGTAGAGAGAAGAACCGAAGGCTCCACACAGAATCAAGGAATCACAGAATGGTATGGGGCTGGAAGGGTCCGATGGAGATCATCTATCATTTTGTGTGGAGTTTTTGGTGTTTCTCTCTACCCTGCCAAACCACTTGACCACAGTGAACATGAGGATTTCACAAAGCAGAGTTATGCTTCTGAGGAATTGATGGGGTAGCCTTCAGTCATTCCTAGCAAAGTAATAATGAACAGTGCCAAGCCACAACCATGAGTTCTGAGACCAGAGAAGAAAAAAAGAGAAATAAATTAAGAACAGATTAGTGCTGTAGGTGACCTTCAGTATGCTGTCTAAGCCATAAAGTGTGGGAAGATGAAAGGGCTGTGGTGGAGGGGCAGGAAGAGCACGTGTACATCATGGTGGTGATTTGGGGCAACACAAGCAAGGACAATTGCTTTAGGTAGGTGTGAATGAACACAGAGGATGTTGCCTGTTGCCTCACTTGGGTTGGTTTTGGGGATGCCAGTGCTGCTGTTTGCCTTGCAGTACAGTGCGGAAATACCTGAGCTCATTTGAAACAAGCTCTTGTAGCTATTTCAAGGAGTTGCTCTGTGACAGTACAGATGTGGGGGAGGAAGCACTGATTGATCATATCAAGAAGTCCATATCTGCACATTAGATCAGTCTTCGTTGATTGTCCTCCCACTTCAGCAGTGAAAATGCAACCTTGAGGTAACCTAATCCTCTGGACCCCTGGCATACAATAAAACCTCGTCTGCTACGCCTTCCATCCTCATGTTGGGTGTAGGTAAAGGGATGAAAGCCACGGTGCTACTTGGTGATCTAATCACATCTCTGTTTAAAGAAGGTCAGGGTCACCATTTGAAGGGTGAAAAGACCCCAAAGCATCCTTTCCTGTAGGATGTCTTCTGGCCATGCTGTAAGAGCCTTACACACTTACCCCACCCACCCCGTTCTAGAGCATTCGCTTATTATTAAAAGTAGGTCATCACAGTAGCAGTTCAGGCTATTTTGTCTCTGGTGGATTTGGTTTGAATGCTTTGCTTTCCAGACAATGATAAACACGGCTGTATATGAGTAATTTTTTACCTCCGGCTTCATTTGATTCTTAGAGAGAGCTCTTAGAAAGGATTAGGTGGCTGGAAGCCTGCTCAGTAGTGCCTGCTGAAGAGAGGCAAAACAAAAGATGGAGAGGAACCAAAACTACAATTACTTTTCTGCTCTCTGATCCAAAGTGGTTTATCCTGTGATTTTCTTCGGGTTATATAAGAAAAAAGCTCAAACGTATCCTGAAATTAAATGACTGCATCATAGAAGGTCCCCCATGCATGAGGCAAGTGCAGCTCTCTAGTTGTACTTGAAATCTGTTTCAAAGGCTTAAGTGGGACTTCGTCAGTAAGTAGGCTTTGTGTTTTATCTTTCAGTACAGCTTTGCAGATTTGGACTTAATCCGGGTGTTGTGTAAGGCATCAAGGTGCTATAACACAAAAAGCCTCAGAAGTAACAGTTGAAACCAGCAAATCTTTTAATTTGTACCTCTGGTTTGTACTCAAACGCTCTTATAATTTCTGAGCGCTCTTCCATGCACAGGAGCATTACTAAAAAGTCCTTTTCCAGGTGAGGGAATCTAGGGCTCTATTTATTAGCAGCAGAAGAGACTTAATTCTCTTGAAGTCCCAGAGTGAATAAAATTGAAGAACCAGAGGAATTGTGCAGTGACAAAGATTATTTTAAAAGGTCACTGCACATAACCAAGACAGGAATGTCAGGTCCTACCCACCTACCCTAAGAAGTGCAGGGGATCGTTTAATATTCATTGTGGGCTTTTCCGAAAAGTCAGTGCACGTTTAAAAATGTCACTGCACAAACTCTCCATTCATGTTATTTCTAAGGCCATTGCATGTCCAGCAATGGGCAATCAGCTCCCCATTGCAATTGGAAGGTCAAGAGAGCCCTGACTTTTTGTAATGTCGGAACACTTAGCATTGAAAACTATGCATCGGGTTTTGTAATTTCATTCTAGGAGTGTCTCTCTCTTCTGGCAGTTCTTTTTTATTTGAATCTTCAAGCTTTTTGAGACAGCAATTGTCACTTCTACAGGTCTGGACACGTTCTAACATAACTTTTCACTATGGCCTATATCAAAATGCTTGTGAAATATGAATGCTAAATAGTAACTCTGATGATAAGGCAGTATATATTGCCTTTAGGAATTATATCTTTGGCTTCTGAAATGTATGTGGAATTTCACTTTCATGAAGAAATGCCAGTCTAATTCAGATCCAACTTGTCAAGCTGCTAAAGTCAAAGAGGCAGCTCTTTGTAGATCAAAAAATGTTCGTTGACTTGAGGAGGGTTCTGCTCATTTACACCACAGTGGGCACACCTCCAGTCTTTTTAGAAGTCTGGATCAATAGACATACTTGCACGATTTTAGTTCAGTGCCACTGAAAGGGGTTGTTTCTTCTGAGTCTCTGGACACAGGAGGAATGTGCTTGTGGGAGAAAGCAAGGTGATGAAATGTCTGGAACCAGAAGTTACATGGACTGGTCTGAGTGTGGGGTTTACTAGGAGAATAACATAAGATGCAGGCTAAAAGCTTAATTTAAGGGGGAAAACCATGCTTTTTTAAAGCCAGACAACTTTGAATAGTGAAATCCTAGTATTAATCTAAAGGCATACAAACAACAAAAGGCAAGGTATTAATGTATAAAAATTCATATTCGTATATAGAATCATAGAATTATTTAGCTTAGAAAAGACCTTTCAGGTCATCCTGTCCAACCATAAATCTAACACGGTGAGTCGTATCCATGTGTAATCTGCAGAAATGTTTAAAGGCAGGGTGTAGCAAGGGCATCATCTACATAGGCTATCAAAATAGCCTAGATATCTTTACAGCATCCCCAGACACCCCGGGATATCACCACAGATGTCTGCATCTAAGGCCAAGGAGAGGGCCTCGTCATCTCCAGCAGCAGGACATACAGGAGATTGCAGCAGCTTAGAGATATAAAAAGGGATGCCCAGATGACAAAGGAGAGCTGCTGTAACAGAACAGTCTTGTGAACCATCTGCCAGTGTGAGTGTTTATATATGTGTATGTTTGTATTCACCAGTCTCACTATTGGTTTTGGAAAGCTCTTGCCCAGATATTGGAAGAGGGAGGACAGACTTTGCAATATCAAACTGAGCCAGGGAAGCTTTCAGGCTGTTATACCTGTACAGTCATTTTTCATTCTCTGTTGTGAAAGAAGCATGGAAGCGGATGGACTGACTTTTCCATGCTTGAACCTTCAATCCTTGCTTCAGTGCCTCAGAGCTGTGTCTGAGTCACCATTGGTCCCTCAGCTGAGAAGACTTAAGGACACAGGGGAAAATGAGAAAAAAATGCAGAGGTAGGCACAGAACTAGAGACAATGCAGGAAAGCTTTCAGATGGTGCATGTCTGAATTTGAGGAGATAATCTGGAAAACGTGGAGCAGGAGGTGGAGAGGGTTGAGAACTGCAGCACCATCCCAGGCTGATGTCGCACATCCATTTGCTTACCATTTAAACAGAGCTGATGCAATTTTGCTTTTGCTGTTCCTGCCAAGAACTGCGGGGTTTTGGAGGAGAAGGCCGCTCCTGTCCAACTTGTCCCCAAACACTACATCTTGTTCTCCAGGTTCCTAACAGTAGAGATGGCAGTAGGTCTCCAGCTGACCAAGCAGAGGGTTGTCACCTACATGTTGGAGGAGTTGGACCACTGTCTAACTTACATTGCCAGTCCACTCAATAGCCATAGCCTGGGTCTGGCCTTCCTTATACCTAGACTTTGAGGTAGAACTTCTACTATTGCACAGGTTTGCCTGTTCTTCGCTTGCCTGTTCTGCTGAGCCCAGTAGCAAGCATTTATCCCCTTCTTGCTCAAATAATGTACTTTCCTTCCCTGTGGCCAGTTTGTTCTGTTAGGGTAGGGACTGTTTTGATTGTCTCTGTTTGTGCAATACTCTGCAGCGTAAAGGGAGAAAGGGGAAGCGATCACTTGTGGCTGAGCACTGGGCACTATAATAAGCAGAGGGTGACGATACATGCGAGGTTGAAAGGAAGGCAGGAAGCGCTCGTTCGTAGATGAGTAGGTTTTATTCTTATTCTTGTGACATATGACTGCATTAGTCTGGGGTCAGGCAGTGGCATTCTGGAGTAGTGAGCAGACTGAAGGCCACATCAGAATAGAGATGGATTACCAGGATATCTCTGTCCAGACTGCCAGGGATGCAGTCAGGTGTCAGTTTTCCAAGGCAGTTTGATGATTAAACTGTAGACTACAGAACAACCAAAAGGATTCTGGGCTGCATCAAAAGAAGCGTGGACAGCAGATCCAGGGAGGTGATTCTGCCCCTCTACTCCACTCTGGTGAGACCTCACCTAGAATACTGCACCCAGCTCTGGAGTCCTCAGCACAAGAAGGACATGGACCCGTTGGGGCTGAAACCCCTCTACTGTGAGGAGTTGAGAGTGTTCATCCTCGAGAAAAGGAGGAGAGGAGACCTTATAGCCCCTTCCAGTACTTAAAGGGGGCCAACAGAAGAGATGGGGAGGAACTCTTTATCAGGGAGTGGAGCCATAGGATGAGGGCTAACAGTTTTAAACTGAAAGAGAGGAGATTTAGATTAGATATTGGGTAGAAATTCTTTGATCTGAGGGTGATGAGACACTGGAACAGGTTGCCCAGAGAAGTTGTGGATGCCCCATCCCTGGAAATGTTCGAGGCCAGGCTAGATGAGGGTTTGAACAACCCGGTCTAGTGGGAAGTGTCCATGACGATGGCAGGGGGTTGGAACCTGATGATCTTTAAGGTCCCTTTCAACCCACGGAAAAGTTTTATGATTCTATGATTCTGTGATCATTTTCATATGTCTGACTTCTGCTTTGAGTGCCTCTGCGGTCAATGTGACACAAAAAGAACAGAGCAGCCACTGCTCAACCCAGCAGGGCAGATGAGGTGCAAAGTCCAGGTCTTCACCTGCAAATTAGAAGAGATTTAATGATTGCCTCCTAGTGGAGAGTATATAAGACAAACGTTTCATGAGTGCCATCCAACAACATAATACAGGACATGCTTGCTTCTGGTGAGTTCCTTGGACTTTATAATAATTCAGGCAACATCCTTGACATCCTTAGTAAGAAATAGTTATGTAGGGAGTTTCAGTTTTTCTGTGATCACCATATCTGAATACAGATCTGAATCATCGTCAAGCAGAATTTAGGACATAAAAACACCTAGTGTGTTTATTGCCGTACAAACTAATCATGTTCTTTGAAGACATTTTTTCACTTGCAGGTTGTTGGTTTACTGCTTCCTAGGGTAGAAGGAAGGTCATAGGTTTACTGCTTCCTGGATTTGCCCTTTGCTGTCTTGGACTTGAGTGTTAACATAGTCACTAGGGTCACTGGGACATGTGAACAGTCCCCAGCCCAGTTCCAAAGAGAAATCCTGACAACCTAAAAGAGTTTTATCATACCCTCAGCTGCTGTAGACAGAAAATAGAAATGCTATGTTTTGTCCCAGATGAGATTATATAGATTGTATTAGCAAAGACTCATGATTGTGGAGTAGGAACCATGGTGGTGTCAGTTACAAGAAATTTCTGACTCCAAAATTTGAACAACAGAAGTCTAAGTCCAGCTAATCACCTAGGGTCAGTAGAGACACGTAGGTGAACTGTGAGTGGTCTCACAGATAGTACAGGTTTGCAACTCAAAATCTCTCTTTAGGTTAAACAGACCTTCATGCAAGGTAGATGTTAGCTAGAAAGGAGCTGCATCACAACCTGGAAAATTGGCAGCAGCTGTGGCTGAACCTGAAAACCCCCAGGTTTCCTGGCAGTATACTGGATCTGGAAATACTCATGCAATCACAGCACTAATAGGCTGGGCTTGGTCACTCCCAGCAGCAGGTTAGCCTGCTAATGGAAAGAAATCCTCATCCCCAAGCTCTTTCTACTGGGTATAGTGATATATATTTAAGACTTGATTAGATATGGTGTTGGTGGATATGGTGTAGGGGAGAACTGTGTAGAATAGGGCTGATGGTTGGACTCAATGATCCCAAGGGCCTCTTCCAACCTGAATGATTCTATGAACAGTTCCAGAAGGAGTTCCCTGTTACAGGTGAAGTTGAGCTCTGGTATGAAGTGAGGTCCTCCAAGTAGGCACATAGGTAAAGCTGAAGAATTTGGATGATAGAAAATGTATTTGCCAATTTTTTTGATCAAACTTGTTGCTAAACCCCGGTGCTCCCACCCTGTACAAACTGAGCACAAATATCTCTTCCTTGACCATGGAAAAGCCAATGTTTCCAATAACAATTTGTTATTAGAGTTTGTGGATAGTTTTTTATTTTTATTCCTCCAGGATAGAAAAAAAAAAAGTATAAAGTTATTGACTTTTCAAATAATCCTTTTTGTCAATATAGGCCAAATGGGTTTAGACTTCAAACAATTTATAGAGATTTGCACACCTCTTTTCAAGTGTCATGCCACGATCTTGACTCCACACTGCAAGTTGTTTAATTAGCCACATTAATCCACTAAGTGATGGCAAAATGTTTAGTAATGATGTCTAACTGGGGCATTGCAAAGGAACTTTGTTGTTTAATTAGGAGATAATTGATAGCGCAGAGAGTAACCAGTTATAAAATGCTTTTGCATGTCAATTGGGCTTGTGCTGAGCTCAATACAATAACTTTTAATTGACCTGTTCAAATTAATTGCTATTATTATGGTACATAGATTTAAGAGGGCACATTATTAATGAAAAATTTTATGTTAAAGTTTCTTTATATCTAGCTAATTAGAAGTAGGGATAATGAAAAGTACCTGGAAAGAATGGAGAGGTGGTGAATTAGCCATGTTCCATGGAATTATCCATAATAGTTGCACTGACTGAGGAATCAGCTCATGAGGAACCTTGGATATGGAACTGTTGAGGTTTCATCTTTCTACTACTTTTATTGTAGCTATGATTTAGAAGCCTGAATACTCATATGGGCCTGGGTTGTGGAATACAGGTAGGTCCTTGGTGCTGATGATGGTTGTGTCTTGGCTGAGAAGGTGATACCTGTCAAAGTCAAGATCCTTGCTTATTCATTTCCACCATGGAAGAATTTTGAGTGATCTAAGCCCTCCCAAAGTCAGTGGCTGTCCATTCAAGGGCTTTGAGGGCTTCTAGCTTGCGAGCTAAGGAAGACCTGAAAGGCCTCATATAAATAAGGTACTGAAAACAACTGGAGAGGAGAAATCCAGTTGTTGATCCCTCACATCCCTGGAGATTTGGCACAGGAGGAAGCCTCCTAGTGGGCAGAGCCACAGCATTAGACTGTTAATGAGAAAAAATATTTGTTACAGAGCTCTGCTGAGCACAAAGAAACTCAAGTGATGCTATCCATTCCTACCTCAATTTAATGTCTTTTCTTGGCTTCTACTCCATGACCTGGCAGAGCATGGCCTCTCTTTGCAGCTTCATTGCACAATTTGGCAAGTCAGAAAGATACTGGAGTTGAGCTGGCATTATGTGTGTTTAGCATGTTTAGAACATGTAGGAAAAGCACGTATTTGAAGGCAATGTTAATGTTGAATGCCACTGTCATGGCATTTCAGAAGCTTCTAATGGTTGATACAGTTTTGCTATAAATGCAAATTTGGAAGTCCTGCTTTGCCTGAGTTGACTCAAATGGATGGGATTCTTCTCCTTTCACTTTAGTTATCTCCCTATGTGGAGGTTGCTGAGGCTCCATGGTTGTCATTGGAGATCTAGTCAATAGTAAGTGGACTTTAAAGTGCAATTTAACTGACTGAACATGGACATTTAGTTAAGTGGGATAAACTGCATGTGAACATCATTGATCATCTTCCTTCTGGACATATATGCAATCAAATTTAATCCTTTTACCATAGACTCAGCATTGCATTTTCTTTACCATTGGAAAGAGGATTTTTCATCACAGCAAAGCTGAAGCCTCTGAGTTCTTATCCTGTGATATTTACAGGACACAGTCCTGTAAAATCATGAGTTCAATTGAGGCAAAATCTTAAGAAGAGGTTGCCCATAGTGTTTTCCAGTTCAAGAATATCAAATCATCATCAAATTATAAAGAAGTAACAGGTTCAAGCAAACATGCAGATGTAGTTCTTCATGCAGCATGCAAGATCTGTCATGAAGTTACAAAACCTCTCAATGGAGGCTGTTGTGACTACTGCAAGCTTAGACAGGTTCACTTAGACAAATACATGAAGAAAAAGCCCTTAAGGGTTTTTGAATTCCAGTAGATTCTCTAGAGTTTAGGAAGTCCTGGAAATCCAACTTGCTGGAGCCTGAGAATATCAAAGGAAGTACTACCATGTATTTGGCCTATTATAATTATCCCTAGTTTGTTTGCTATTAGAGATTGGGCTCCCTCTTGCCTGTACTGAATTTGTCTTAATGGTAAATTGCTTCAACTCAGTCTATTTTTCCTTGTAGATTAGGTTTTACTGGCCTCCAAAGCCTTTCTTGAAATCCTCTTCTGTTCCAGATCTTTCCTGAAGAGTAGGCTCCAGGCTGGACCTCATCCTCCATGGATACCAAGCCAAGGTCACATGCAACAGATATGCCTCAATTTTTTTTTTTTTTTTTTTTTTTTTTTTGAGCCTGTGCTGTATTTCTACACCCAAAAGTGTTGTTCCCTTTGGGTATAAATATCTCTTGTGAACAGATGCGGGCTGGTGTAAATCTAAGGTATGCAAATCAATGTGATATAAGAACACCTGCTCTGCCAGCATGCTAATGGGGGAAAGAAATGAGGGATTTGAAGTCCTGGGGACTTTCCAGATAAATCCATTGCTGTGAAGATGTGGCCATCCACCTCTAGTTGTCCTTATCACACACTACCCTATCCCTGGTAAAAGTGACTGGTATACTGAACAACTAGGGACAGAAATGTCACTTATATGGCTAAAGGACCAGTGGATGGTTATGGTATATCTGCATTTAATTCTTGTAGCTGCTGGAGACTTGATGTATGATCTCCCTCTCCTGATCATGGAATTTGTCTGATAACTGTACCGCCACACCTGACTGCCCATCAAGCTCAGCAGAGACCCTGAGTGCTGGCACATCTCTGTGCTGCTGTTAGTCTTATTTCTAATTTGTTTCTGATGTTTTATTCAGCAAGATCCCAAGCCTGGAGCTCTTGACACTTCATGAGGTGTAAGATCTAGATCCAGAGTCCAGCTTTTAGGCTTGGAGCCATTTTCTAGTTATGAGACAGATGTTAATTGTATATACTTTCTTGCTTCTGAATTATATGATCCTCTGAATTAGCATAGGTCTAATGGAGAACATTTATTTCAGGACACTTTCTAATAATTCCCAACTACATTTTATAGCAGATACTATGTTTTAACAAATACCCTCTATAGAAGCTTTGCCTTCCAGTCCTTCTTAAATCCTTCAGTGGGCGGAATATGATTATAAGGAAAAAATATGTAAAATATGCAAAGGTTAAAGCAGACAGTTGTTTTGAGGTATTTTCAGATCTGAACATCTTGATCTTTGTGATAATTTGTATTCAGACATGCTATGTTTGCTAAAGAAAAGCTTAAAATAAGCGTTAGTAAAATCCTTTACTTTGGGGACTGGCAGGTTGGCTATGAAGTGCCAGACTACTCTGTAGCTTTTCTCGGCATTTACATTAACTCGGCTTATCACTTGCTGGGTTGCATTTAAATAGCATATTCTCAGCAGAAAATGGAGCTGATTTGTAGCAGGGTGCCTGGACTTTACGGGTGCCAGACGGTTGCTCTGTTTTAGGTGTCTAGAGCAATTTTAGACGCGCCTGTCTATCACGCTCAGCTTCTAGCCATGCATCCAGAAAGGCAGAGGTCCTACATAGCCAGGCTTATTTCAACCTCTCAGATACCCTGGGCATCTCAGATGGCTCCAGGCATCTAAATTTAGACAAGTGAAACAAGCCCTTACTCTCTCTCATGAGAATTCAGTTGATGGATGGTTGCTTTAGGAGCAGTCCACTGAAATGCAGAAATAAGGCAGGCAATTAAAACACAATCCATGCTCTTCACTGAAATGTTTGTCTGCAGGTGTTTCTCCACACTTTTTTGATTCTTGTGTTCAGTACCCTGTCAGCATTAGATTTCAGAGCTGACAGTCTATGGAAAGATCCGTCACTCAAAGGCTCTCCAATGCTCATCGAAAATGAAGGATATGGCTTGGGTTCATATGTCTCTCCCACTTTCCAAACTCATACATGCAATTAAAAATAAGATTGTTTTTGCAGGTATAAATCGAAATCTTGCAGCACAATTCTCCTGGAAGGCAAAAAATTCATTGACCAATTCTCTGGCATCCAAGCAATGCTCTTCATCATGTCTGGTGGAGATAACATCCTGTCTTCTTTTGGGTTTTCTTTGGTGATTTCTACCGTGGTATTTCATGATTAGCCACCTCCCACGTTCTAGTCAAGTACACTGGTTTCCTCCTCTCCCCAAAACATCAAGTGCTCTCCCTCCCCCTCAAGGAAGTGAATATTTGATGTTGGTGGGGGAATTGTTTCAGACTGAGGAAACTGTGGGCTGCCCAGATGTTGGCAGGCTGCACGAGATCTGCCGAAAGGGGTTTTGGGGTTTTTGGGACTCCTCTGTAACCACGCCCTGCAGGCATTGTTCCATGAAAGCAGAGCTGGCAATTTCCAGCTTAAATTGTTGCGTGGTCGCGTGTCTAGGGCGACAAAGCTCCCAGCTCAGGAAATCCAGGGTCTTTTTCCCTTTGACAGCATATAGCATGTGCCTTGCCTCAGTTTCCCCGCTTTCTCACAGAAGGAGAATATTTGATTGGGGTGTTTTTTTTCCAAACTCGCATTTTAAGGAAAGAAGAAGTAATTCTATGAATTACCTGTAGATTTGATGCAGAGGGACTGGTTTCTTTCACTCACTTGCAGGACACAAGCAGCAGCACAGAGGTTCCTCCTGTATGGATTCTCCAAGATCTAATAAGGGTTGTGTTTACACTGCAACCTTTGCAATTGAAGATGGGTCTCCATTTTCTGCCATCTGCCTCTTTCTATGAAATGTGAAATAGTCAGAGCCCTCAGTCTGATCTTGAAGCTGTCCCAAAGGTGTGGAGCAAGGGACAGACAGAGGACATGGCTCCACAAGCCTTATTGTTAAGTGAAACAAGGCTGAGACGTGGCACCAAGGGTGTGCTTGGTCCACAAGAAGTGTTGCCCTGTAAGCTGGGACACAGCAAAGATTCCTCCCTCAGCAGTGTTCAACACAACAATAAATCCTAGAGGTGCTTTGAAGGCCAACAACCAGGAAAAATAATATACTGAGAAATGAAACACTGATTTAATTATTATAATGATTTCTTTCCATGGCTGCAGGGTTTCAGGTCCCCTTATGGCACTGGCCACAGTGTGCTTGGGACTGGAAGAAAAATTAGCTACAGAGGTCTGTTGGCCTGTCTTGAGGAACCAAAGTGTTCTCATGGCCAAAGTATTTTAGCACAGCCAGAGGTGGCTAGAAAGACAGGATAATAGTGTTTGAAAAATAGAGATAACTTGGAAGAAGGAACTGGAAGTCAACTTCAGGGCCTAAAGTGAATCTTCAGACCACACATGGAGTAGGGAATAAAAGGTGGTTTTCTGCTGTAGACTGCCCTTACCTGGGCCTCCATTAAGGTTATTCCTTGACCAGAATGTGGTCCCTTCTGGCTTTTGGTCTTACTGAGGTTGTTGCTGTGTGGAGAAACACCTGAAAATGCTTGCTAATCCCCGATCTTGCACCAGTGGCTATATCTAGACTGGTAAATCAAACCAGGCACCTGTGGCTACTGTGTTCGTGGCTACTTCCACACTATGTTGCACTTGGCTCTGACTCTTCTCCATGATGTATCCCGTGACCCTGAGACAGGTTTTCTATCTATCTGCACTGTCATTATTATCTCCATACCTTTATTATCTTGTTTTCAGGTCAAGGTCACATCGATATGCCTGCAGTGGAGTTGTCCTTCATCGCAGGAACCTGACAGCAAATGCTTTATAACCTGGGATGTGGCATGAGAATATATTGGTGGGTGTGAAGCCTGCAAGCAGCAGCCTACCCCTTGAGCTTATTCTGTGTCCCATTTACATTTTACAGCCTCTGCAGAGCCAGGGGAGCTGCCATGGGAATGCTCCTTGCAGTCTGTTGGTTTGATGTCAAACAACAGAAAACCATTTAGGAGAGGGATAGAAGTGTGATGATAGACTTTTCTTTTACTCCCTCAGCCACCTCTTTGGCCTGGAAATGAGTCCAAGGTTACTTAATTGTTCCTCCTCGGGTTGCTATTCCACACTTTTTTGTCATCTTTGTCATCCTTCTCTGCACCTTTCTTGAGCTGTAAAGCAAAGCTTTCTCATGTTTTTTTACAAGTAAGTAAACACAAGGCATGAAAGACATGTTTACAGAGAAATCCTCCTTAATGTATTATTCATTTGGCTTTTTAATAGGAGTCTTTCTGTAGCCTTGGTGTCCTGAGGATATGAGTAACACAAGCTTTGTAGAGAGAGGTAGTGTTTTTATTAGAGTAATAGAGAGGTTTATGGAGGAAAAAAAAATGACGAGTTGTGGACATAGAAACCCAGCTTAAAACTCTTTTGGAGAATGGTGTTTGGAAATAGAAACTCATCTATGTTCCAGCTGCTACATGGAGCCATACAAGATTTGGCATCTTTCCCCAACATTGCTCTTTCTTTTTTAAGAGAGAAAAGAATGTGACTGAGATGCCCAATGCGAAGGTTAAAGTTGTGCAATGCTGTTGGCTACCAAACTAATTATCCTAATACTGTCTTGTCGATACAAATTGCTGGGAAGATGCATTTCTTTCATTGACAGACTGATACAACTTGTTTTCCCTTTAGCCTGTTTTCATGGACTTACCCTACAAGAGATTACCCGCATCAAAATAAGAGTGTCCAGCTGAAAACTTATACTAGTTTTACTCTGTTGATTCCACTTTGCACCTTCAACAGGATCCTCATGGCGTCCTCATGCTGACAAACTTTAGGCCTGTGAATCTGAACTATAAGCATTTCTGAAGTTAACAGTTCTGGCTTGTTTTACCACCCTCCTCCACAGCTGACCAGTGGCTTTCACTACAGAGACTACTAGAACAGTTTAAAACAGTGCAGAGGACTGATTTCACAGAACCAGGACCAATCCTGCCATTCATTCTGCCAACTCTGCTCCGGGAATGGCAATATCTGGTGGAAACAGAGCAACAAGCAGGAAGGGATAGCAGGACCTGAAACACAGCACAACATACAGCTTGATGCTTTATGCTGCTTACAGCACTGCTGCAGCAAATAAATCCCAGTATCTGCAATCCCCTTGGGTTCCTGTGATTTTCTGAATCATCTGGAGATATTAAATTAAACAAAATAAAACAGAGGGACAGAAACTGAAGAGGAAACTGAAGCATTGGGGAAATTATTTCAACCAAAGCGTAGTTTGTTGCTTGAACAGTAAAAATACAGCCAGGCTGGATGCAATGGACAAGTCCCACTGAGTGCAAACTCTGTGTGGAGCGAAAAGCTGCTGTTCTAGTGCTGCTTGGGAAACCTGGATTTTAAACCTGGACCATCTGGGGATCATCTTCTCTTCAACTACGGGGAGTTCCAGGTGAGGTCCAAGGTTTATTGAGGAGGAGGCCAGAGGATGGTAACAAGGATCAGAGTGCAGGAAACAGTGGTCATGGCAAAGGATGAGAGACATTGAGGATGTTTAGATCAAGAGAAGTGATACACCATCAGCTTTCAAGTAAGCTAATAACGGCAAAGAAAGAAATGTATCTCTTATCTGTGTCTGCAGAGAACAAGACATCTTGCAGGAAAAGCTGGTTGTGTTAGACATTTGGGTGCACTTTCTGACCCCTCTATGAATCACTGCTTTTTAAGAAAGATATCTCCAGTGGCTTCCAGTGCTGACCATGCCTTTGGCTGCGTAGGGTGTCCCAAGATCAAATTGGTTCAGTTTGGCTGATGACTGTGGTTTGACTGGTAGCTTTGACTGATGGTTTGAACTGATGGCTTGCTTCAGTTTTGTCTTGAACTTGAGATTTTCAGATTGCACTACAGCTGAAATAGTCCTAGTAGCATAACAGTATTTTAAAACAATGATTCTTTGGTGAGAGTATTTACAGAGATACATCTGTAGATTTTATGACTGAGAAATCATACTGAACTTCTCATCTTGGATTATTAGTTTAGACGTTGAAAAAGGTTTTTAATCTGGGACTAATGCTGGAAAAGCTTCATCAGGAAGGGATGGGAACTCCAATATTTATTTCTCTTGTCAAAATAACTTAGACAAACATTTACAGAGAAGGTTTTGCATAGTGCTGATCTTGCCTTGTGATAGAAGTATGAAAAAGAAAATCTACTAGGCTCCTGCCAACTCCATCTCTTGTAAAGGTGCCTCCTCTTTCCAGCCTTTTGGTTGTTATACTTCTAATGAGAACTAACTGCTTTTAGGGAGTGCTAAAATGAAACTAAAAATCTGTGTATATTTTAGTTTTTGTTCTTGGGTAGCTCTTTCCTGTGTCTACTGTGCAACATATTTGAACTGAAATCAGGTGGAAGGGCTGCAGCTGGCCAGCCCCAGCTTCCTCAGCTTCTTTGCTCAGCCTGGACACTCCTTCTCGGAGCAAGCTCCTGAGGAGCACTAAGTCTTGGATTCACAACTGCCAAACATACATGTCACAGGGCTGTCAAAAGATTTTTTTAAGTTTGTCCACCAGTTAAGCATGACCTGCTGTTATGGATGAGCTCAGACCTCATTCCAGCTCATTTTTCCACTTTATTTTTGCAACTAGTATCAGATGGTCCAGGTAAGTTGAGGTGATGACATTGACGTGGACCATGAGTGGAGTGTGATGGGTAATTGAGGAATAGAGTGAAAGAAGCTCAAAATGGGCCAGCAATGTGCACTTGGAGCCAAGAAGGCCAACTGTATCCTGGGCTGCATCAAAATAAGTGTGGCCAGCAGGGTGAGAGAGGTGACTCTCCCCTTCTACTCTGCTCTGGTGAGAACCCACCTGCAGTACTGCATCCAGTTCTGGGGCCATCAACATAAAAAGGCCATGGACCTGTTGGAACGGGTCCAGAGGATGCCACAAAGATGATCAGAGGGCTGGACCACCTCCCCTATGAAGACAGGCTGAAAGAATTGGAGTTGTTCAGCCTGGAGAAGAGAAGGCTCTGGGAAGAACTTATAGCAGCCTTCTGGTATCTGAAGGGAGCCTACAAGAAAGCTGGAGAGGGACTTTTTACAAGGGCATGTAGTGAGACGATGACAGGTAATGGCTTGAAACTGAAAGAGGAGAGAGTTAGATTAGATATTAATGGGTGCTGGTCGACAGGAGGCTAAACATGAGCCAGCAGTGTGCCCAGGTGGCCAAGAAGGCCAATGGCATCCTGGCTTGCATAAAGAATAGTGTGACCAGCAGAAGTAGGGAGGTGATTGTCCCCCTGTACTCAGCACTGGTTAGGCCACACCTTGAGTATTGTGTCCAGTTCTGGGCACCTCAGCACAAGAGAGATATCGAGGTGCTGGAGCGAGTACAGAGGAGGGCAACAAAGCTGGTGAGAGGCCTGGAAAACAAGGCTTATGAGGATCGATTGAGGGAGTTGGGGTTGTTTAGTCTGAGGAAGAGGAGGCTGAGGGGAGACCTCATCNCATCACTTAGAACTCAAACCATCCCATAATGAAGCCATCTTGACACCAAAAAACCAACACAATATGAGCGTAAGACAGGAATTTGCAGGTACAAAGCAAAGGTTTGTGTCCACCCTAAGTCACCCTTAAGTGGTGCGACGTATGATTGACACAGCGAGCATATCTCAGCCACGTAAGAAGAGCCTTAAATGGTGCAGGGGTGTCCTGGAGGAAAGAGACAGTGGTCATCTGGGGCTCTGCTAATGTACAGCGTAACAACACAGTGCTCAGAGTGAGCTGAGCTCTGGATATCTGCTGGTAGTTTGGGTTGCCATAGGGTGCATTGGATCCCAACAGGCTGATAAAGCAGAGCTGGGCTTATGCAAAAGCCATGTAGAAATCGCTCACAGATCCTGCAGGGTGTGGGCCAAGGAGTCCATAACATTAATCTTATGGGCAAAGAGCTGTGAGTGCTTGCTGGAAATGCAAATAATTCACTTTAATTTATTTGTTTTTTCATGCCTCAGATGATAAGATTAGGTCAATGTTGCTTATATTTCCTGTCACACAAAATGCCATCAAATTGAAAACCAACCTTGAATCAATCACTCTTGTGAGAATTCTTTGAGGAACATGTTTTCTGTGAGAGAGCCAAGGGTTACAGATACTACAAAGGAAGAAGGAAGCCTGACTTTCAAAAGAGTAGAGTTTTTATAGCAGCCTCAAGTTACACCATATGAAATTTAAAAAAAAAAAAAAAACAAAAAAAAAAGGAAAAGGAAAAGGAAAAGTAGCATTCCCAGCTGAAAAGCCTGGGAATAAATGAAACTAAAATAAACCTCTTCGGCCTCATGCACAGAGGAAGCTTATTCTTCTCGCAGTTACTCTACTTTTGTGCTGATGTAACTCCAAATAATTCATTTTGGTTACTTCTGTTTGTGCCAGTCTTAGAGAGGAGAGATTCATGCCCAAGCACTGGGTTACTGATTGACTCATCTTTTCCACCATGAAAAGAAAAACAGTGAATACAATTTTTAAAGCAGAATCTGGCCTTCAAATGGCAAAATATATATGTCTATATATGTGAATGTGCATATGTATGCATATATACGTAAGTATACATTCTTTTGAACTTCAGTAGAACACAGTGGACCCTGGGTGTTTGGGTTTTTTTGATAGGCTCCTGAAACGCACCACTTAAAGAGAATTTATGTTTGAGGCAGATCTCAAATGTGAAATTTTTGAAGATTGTTTGACAGCATGACATGCCAAAACAAAACTGATGATGCAATCTCTAAAATTACCCAGACACTGGCACATTCTGGTAACTTATTACTCATGTAGGTTTTTGAGTATGTATGAATATTCTTCTTCTTTTTTTTTTTTTTTTTTAATTCAATAATTCAAGAGAAGGCTGTTTTCCAGCATATTTGTATAGAAATATGAGGATCAATTCAGACTTCAGCTGTATGGGCTTATGAATCAGGCCTGGAGACCATGAACAGGCCATAATCTTTAAGAAGGAAGAAAGATGTTTCTATGAATGAATGTTGCCAATATTTATGTGTCCACAAGCTTACTGGAATAAAATTGTTCAAGTGTTTGCAGGATGGAGCTATTAATTAAATAAGAAATAATATAGGGTAGTGAATAGTACACTGCCTTGCTGTCTTTCAGTGTTCTGTCGTTTGTGGAGTATCAATTTATATCTCCTTCCTTTCACTTTTTGACAGTGAGCACTTATGGGGAGTGGAGCTTTATTATATAGAATCATAGAATATGTTCTTCCTAGAAGCTTCCTCGATCCAGGCTGAAGGCAATTATAACCCTAAAATACTGAAGGACACTTGCTGTTATATGTATTCACTGGCTCCAATAATAGGAACAGGACTGACAATAATAGGTTTAAGCAGCAAAAAGGGGGAATTAGAGCAAACAGTAATGCTTCATCAGCTGGGACCAAGAAGCTCTGAACATGTTGCTGCAGGTGCATTGCAGAGGCTCCATCACTTAAGGTTTTAAGAAGAAATCAGATAAACTTGCATGTGTATGAAAAATTTGTATGAGATTTAATGAGGAATTAAGCAAATTTATATAGAGAACTGAAATAGGTGGGGTTCATCCCACTTGTATCAGGTTTGTATGGCAAGGATTTTGTAGCAGGGAGGCTGCAGGGTGGCTTCTGTGAGAAGCTGCTAGAAGCTTCCTCCATGTCTGACAGAGCCAATGCCATGAACTCCAAGACAGACCTGCTGCTGGCTAAGGTCAAGCTCATCAGTGATGGTGGCAGAGCCTCTGTGATGCCATATTGAAGAAGTGGGAGGAAAAAAAATGGTTCAACATCAACCAGGAGAGAGGAGTGAGAGAAGCATCTCTACAGAAACCAAGGTCAGTGAAGAAGGTGGGAGAGAAGATGCTTCAAGTGCTGGAGCAGAGATTCCTTTGTAGACCATGGTGAAGACCATGGTGAGGCAGACTATCCCCCTGCAGCCCATGGAGGACCCCATGCTGGAGCAGGGAGATGCCTGCAGGAGGCTCCTGGCAGGACCTGCAGCCTCATGGAGAAAGGAGACCATGTTGGAGCAGGTTTGCCAGCAGGACTTGTGACCCTGCAGGGGACTCACACTGAAGCTGTCTATTTTGAAGGACTGCACCCCATGGAAGGGACCCAAGCTGGGGCAGCTCCTGAAGAACTGCAGCCTGTGGGAAGGACCCACATTGGAGAAGTTCATGGAGAACTATCTCCCATGGGAAAGATCCCATGCTGGAGCAGAGAAAGAGCGTGAGGAGTCCTCCCCCTGAGGAGGAAGGAGCAGCAGAGACAATGTGTGATAAACTGACAACCCCCATTCCCTGTCCCATGTTTTGATGGGGGCGAGGAGAGAGAAAAGGCAGGAGTGAAGTTGAAGAAGGGAGGAATGAGGTGATGAGATTTAGTTTATATTTCTCATTACCCTGCTCTGATTGAATTGTTAATTAAATAATTTTCTCCAAGTCTAGTCTGCTTTGCCCATGATGGTAATTGCTGAGTGATTCCCTGTCCTTATCTCCACCCATGAGCTTTTCATTATATTTTCTTTGCCATGTCCAGCTGAGGAGGGGAGTGACAGAGCAGCTTTGGTGGGCACCTGGTGTCCAGCCCACCACACCACCCTGGGACAGATGATGGAGGAGGTGGTCTCATGAGATGCCATTTTACTGTGACTCTATGGTTTCTCTGAACACAGACTTACACCGCCTTAAAAGTCTAGCTTAATATTTTTCTGTAAACATTTTTGTACAGCACAAGTAAGAGCAATTACCGTAGATGAGAAGCACAGTGCATCTCAGTGGGCTACGTAAGATTTCAGCCCACGTTGCATTTAATGGAATTTATGCATCTGAGTCACAGACCAAACAATGACATAGAAAACAAAAGGTGTTATAAGACTGTCCGTTGTTAAAAAAAAATAAAATAAATAATTATGGTTAGCTTAGCAATAGTTTGCTATTGGCCTGTGAGTGATTAATCCTGAGTTCAAAATCCTAAGACTGGTTACAATATGCATTTGCATTGGGGAAATGGGGAAAGGGCGGTGTATGAAAAATCTCTTTCGGCGTGTAAGCTACTTCTTTGCTTACTGAACTTTTTAAAGTTTCCCTCCTGACAGTAAGAAAGAGTTTCTTCTTTTTTGATCTTAATATCATGGGTGATTTTCTGTTTCAGAAAAACAGGCACTAGAGAGGAAGTAGCAACATTAAATAGACATGATCAGCAGCACTGAGGTTGTATTTAAATTGATATGGAAATAAATTGACCATAAAGTGTCATAGCAGTGTTCATCTGAAGTCTAAACAATTCATGCTGAATGTGTCTGGAGAATCAGAGTTCAAATCCCAGAAATTCAAAACAGAAAGAAGGAAACCCAAGCAGTCCTCCTAGGAGAAGACTTCCAGAATCCTTTGGAGCTGCTGAAGGGTTCTTGTGCCCATGTGGAAGGTGCAAGGTAGGGGACAGATTCCATGGAAGGCTGTGTCATCCCCTGAAAGTGAGGGGCTTATCTGATCTTGAGCAATGGGCTGGAGATGAATCCTTGTGAAGATTTAACTCTGCAGGGATTAACAAAGTGGAAAATGCCTGAAGGTATGAAACTCTCTCCTCAGCTTCACAAACTTTCTAGAGCCTTTCAGGCCTTCATTTATCAGCTGGCAGGGCTGGAGGCAGTTTAAACATTATTCCAGTGGCAATCTCACCTACCTGTGTATCACACATAGCAACAGAAGTCAGGTCATGAATCTCATTTCAGAAACCAGTAACAAGCCAGTCAATACGCTAAGTGACTTCTAGACATTTTTTCAGCAACAATGGCAGCTGTTATCCTGGGAGCAGTATTCTTTGTGTACTAGGATGAAGACAGAGATGTAGCCACATCACATTTACTGCAAACCACCCAGTACAAGCAAGACACCTCAGGTAGTTTCTGTTAGCTTACCCTTAAATAAAGGGAACAAGGAGCTTTGCATTTGACAAGCTCTTTTATGACAAGCTACCAAGAATTGAAAGGAACATAGAACACAGACAACTAATTGCAGCTAACGTACAATGACATGCTACTGCACAGTAATTCTCACCTACAAAAGCACCCCAGTTGCACAGTGTGAAATAATTGAAACTCAGACCCTGGCCACGCTCCTCAGGAGTGATTAACGGACACTTTGTGGTATAAGGAGTAAACTAAATTAATTGAAAGTAGCAATACACTGCTTGGAAGAGGAGCTTGGTTATAAACCCTAAGCAAGCTGCACCTTAGGGAGAAAGGGGAGCTGCTGCTTTACATTGTATCACTACATTAATGTGCCACAGAAAGGAAACAGTCAGAAAGTTGCTTTATTTCTGACAGCAGCTCGCTGTAAAACACTTTATGCTTTCAATGTTTTTCAGCCAACTCGGGCAGATGAAGTCTGCTATGAAAGTGTGCAGAAGGAATGGAAGGAGCACTGTGCTCCACATCAAGACAAGACATGTGAGATTGATGCTTTAAAACAGCTATTATCAAAAGAAGCTGAGAACATAGAAGACTTTATGACCGATCTAAGTATGAAGAGAAATTCTTGCTTTGTAGGAAGTTAGATCCCTTGATAGGAGACCAGAGTGTGATTGTAATCAGGAACTAAAAAGCCAGAAAGAAAACCTATCGGCAGATTAAGACTTAAGCCTTGACAATGCTGTTAGGATGCATTAAGGAAAAGATGGGAGACAATTCCCTCAGAGCCCAGTCAGAACTGTGACACCTGGACTTGACATCATGAAGCCCCATGCACAGCTGAGAATGTAGTAAGGGATTTTCAGTGCCATCAGCACTAGTGGCAACTGGTGTTTCCATCCCTGTCTGCAGTTTCCATCCCTGTCTGCAGTTTTGGGTTGTCTGTGTGGCCAAGTACTACCTAGAAGAATCCCGTGTAAGGGTACCACAGAGTTTATGTGGATGACTATTTGATGTCAAGAGTTGTCCTAGATTGAGGTAAAACAGAACCAATCTTCTTGTCAGTAATTTTACTTTTCAGTTAAACCTCATCTTGCATCACTACATAAATCCTATGAAACAGTAGTATTAGATTAGGTGAACACTTGTGCAAAATAAGCATGCCAGTAAATCACCTCATTCTCCAGGCAATATCCGAACATCTTCATGGATGTGATCTGGCAGCTGGAATAACCACCTGCAATGTCACCCTGTAGTGATATTTCACCAATATGGGATGTGAGTTTTTACAAAACTTTTCAGAAGTTGGACAGATTCATTATGGGGTCCTAGTATTACCTGTCCAATAGTAATTTAGATAAGATGCCCATAAATACTTCCAAGAAGGTTCATGAAAACAAGAGCTCAAGTCAAACCAGTAGTAGGTCAGAGAAAGACTTGCTGTTCATAGACTTTCTGTAGTTGTGGCTTTTTATTCAATACCTCTTCATAGATTTTTTCTTCCATGACTTTATCTAGTTGCTTTTTGCATACCAGACACCTTTCAATATTCACCACATGCCACGTGGAGAACAACAGCCTCCTCCTGTACTAGTATTTACCAACGTCACCACTACCAACTGTGCAATTATTGCACAGGAGATCTGAAAGGCCAGCGACTCCAGAATCTCACTGAACTGTTTAACCAAACTTTAATAGTTAATGAATACTTTTCATCATTTAAAGTTCTGGTTTCTGTTAGTGCTGACTTTTTAAACTTTTATCTCTCTACTATTGTTATTATGGACATATGTGTGTAGAAAATGAATATGTGCAGAGCTATGTTTCTAAGAGGTTTTGTTATGAGCACGGTGGAACCAGGAGTGTGGCTGTAACCAGGACCTGAAGTGAGTAGAACTTTGCTGGATTACTTTAGCTCTGAGTCACTACTGAACAAACATCTTCCAGAGCTGTCATGTCTCTGACTCCTTCTGCAGAAAAGTCATATCCCTTTTGCACAACAACCCGATTTCTGAAGTCATGACCTTTGCCAAAACACCTCTGGATAACTCTGTGATTCTCCAAAGCATTTCCTTGTTGCATGGCTGCATGGTGCAGTGGTGAGGAGCCGGGCTCTGCACCACACTGTATGAAACCACAACTATCCCCAGCCCTCCCTTCACCCAAACAAGTGGGACACCGTGCTGGTGATGCTGGGGGCTGCTCTCTCATCTGCACTCTCTGAGAATCAAGGCTCAGGTACAGGAGTGCTTTCACCCTCCAGCTGCTCTCCTGCCTCTCCAGCAGCAAAGACAAGGAGCTCAAGCTGACTTGAGATGTGGCCAGAGCCTGGACAGTCATTAACTTCTTGGTTTGGTAGCAGAAATTAATAAAATATAAATTTATTTTAAGGAGGAGAGTTATAGGTGATTTCACAGGAGGAAAGCATTGAGGGGCATTCTCTAGAAATCAAAAAACCAGCTCAGAGGAGGTTGCTTTAAGTCAGGCTGAAATGTTCTGTTCCTCCCCAAGTTCAGTGGTTTCTTTTATTTCCCCTGTATTTAACCCCCTGTATATTAGTGTTCACAGCTAGCTCCACTTTTCAGAAGAAATAGGCTGCTTGAAGTCACAGTGTTTCATTTTGCAAAAGCAGAAATACAATGTCTTAACATTTTTATTCCTCTTTTTTTTTTGGACATGACTTTCTTTGTTGAATTCTACCGAAGTCACTGAGTAGCTCTGGCCATTCTGATTTTCTCTTTCATTCTCTTCCTTGCACACTCCCACCCATCAGCTAGACCCTATCTCTCTGTCTTCTGCTAACCCACCCCACCAGCCTTGGTCACCACTTCTCATCCTATTCAGCATTAGGCTAAAGCAGCACCACTTGACACAGTGGCTGCAAAGGTCTGGGGAGACCCAAGACTGATTCTGAGAG
This sequence comes from Jacana jacana, assembly GCA_013400555.1. Classification (NCBI taxonomy): domain Eukaryota; kingdom Metazoa; phylum Chordata; class Aves; order Charadriiformes; family Jacanidae; genus Jacana; species Jacana jacana. Next base: position 258,291 of record VZTM01002050.1, read on the forward strand.
TCAGTATTCCTCCTGTGTTGGTGACCTCTCATTTCTATGCTGCAAGACTCCCTTGAGACCATGATTCCCAGAGTCAGATGAAGTATCTGATGTCTGTGCCGGTTGTGTGACACTGCCATAGCTGATTTGTGTATCACAGCTTGAGTCCTTGCAAGCAATAAATGATCTGGGTTGCTTTGATAGCTGCTTTGCTTCTGTCCATGGAAGAGTTTGAGATGGGATCAGCTGCAAGGGCAGGAAGGCATCCTCCCCCTCTTCCCATATGTTGGTTGTTGCAATGAGACACTGTCTCTCCTGGATATCTGGAGCAACGGATTTGGATTTCCTCAGGTCTGAGAAAAGCTTAAAATCACAGACTTTCCCACAGGACTGAAATCCTCTGACCAGGTCACCATGAGGCTGGTTCTTCTTTAGCTTCCTTATAAACAAGTACTATAATCTCTGATTTTCCTTCTAGGAAAGGCAAAACGTAACGAATCACAAAGTGTGTTGGTTATGAGAGCAGCTCTCTTTCACCTCTCATTCTGGGTGCCTCAGAACAGCCCTTTGATGCCTATTTCCTGTGGCAAGTGAAAAAAAAAAAAAAAAGAACAGATATATGGGTACTCATTTTTACTGTTTTTCTTTCACCCTGTTTTTGATGATTCGGTAGCACCTCTTAGATCCCAATAGCCTTTCCCACTCTGCATTGCCTTTCCCTGGGGTAAAGGCATGGAAAGAAAGACAGGAACCAGCAAAGGTGCACTCAGCTGTGGATTCACTGGGACTTGGAGCAACTGCACTTGGGAAAACTGCAGACCCCCATAGACATAGCTAGGACTGGTTGGGAGACAACAGACTAACTGCCCAGGAGATTTCTGCTTTAGTGTATTTTCCTGTTGCCTGAGCATCTCTGAAGGTGAATGAGTCAGGGGAGGTGAGGGAAGAGTGAAAAGCCCTCCAGCCTCTGCCTCGCCATGGAGCCCAGAGGAAGAAGATATTGTCTCTGTGGTTAGAAAACCAGACACGTGTCAAACGCTTGCATTCGAGTCTTCAGAATAAAAAAAAATTGTCACACAAGCTGTATCATAACTTGCAGCAAATCTTTATCTGCTCGGCCCACCAAGGGTTGGTTTGAGGTGGAAAAATGTGACACTCAACTGCAGGTGTTTGTCTCCTGCAGAAAGACACATGCAAGCCTTTCCATCTTGGGGGTTCAGGGGTCTCCCCTTGATCATGGAAGAGCAGGGGGCTGACCATCAACCTTCCCTGATGTGTGGTCTGCAGCTCTGAAGAAGAAAGACAGTTCACAAGAGCAAAGCAACTCCCTGAAAATCAGACTTTCTGTTTGTACCTTTAATAAAAAGAAGTGTTCTTTTTCTATTTTTTTTTTCATGTTAAACTCAACTTCTCAATGAACCACCCTGTGCTGGCTCTGAGATGATAAATAAGCATGTTCTGGCATACAATCATTTTTCATCTTGGGGAAGTGCACAGCCACGCTCTCTCTGTAACTATTTTGACACATAGACTAGAAGACCATCCTTCCCATCATGCTTCTTAACCACAGATCTATGTAGGCCTCTTCAGCATCCCAAATGTACCTTCTCCATGCTGGTTTAGTACAGGAGAGGTTGTTCTGTCTAGTGTATCTTTCTTGGACTAGACACCAGAAAGACCATGTTAATGGGCTTGGAGACAGAAAAGGTATCCCACTTAACTTACTACTATAGCTATAGCTTTGTCTGTCATCTTGGCTTTCTAGAGCCTTTTTTATGACAGTCCCTGTACTCGGTTCCCTTATTAGGACTCTACATGACCCAAGACACAAAGGCAAGGCCGGTTCTTATTCTCAGAGCTTTCTTTTGACAGCAAATGGTAGTATCTGGTTGAGATGTCTCCTATGTAGACAGGGTTTGCTCTTAAATATGCCAATGAAAAACAGAATTAGCGCTTTTTAAAAAATTATTTCCACCCAGTCTTACCGTCGGGTCTCTGAAACAAAAACTGCAGTGTTTGAAGTGGGCACGAACTGTCATGTTTTTGCCTCAGCAGACACCTCCTTTACAGGAAGCAGCCACAATTTTTTGTTCTGTAGACGAACAGATCATGAAAACCCTCCCCTCTCTCACCTCACTCATCCACGTCGGTGAGCAAAGTTAAAGGAACAATTTTCTAAAGCCCTTTGGAGGGCTTAAAACTTCATCAGGGACCATGTAAGTCCCTGTTGCTTTTCCCCCTTTCTTGCACCTTTTGGACCCATGGCAAACACACTCAAGGTTCAATTATTTGTGATGTTGGGGGTTGGCTCTGTCAGTGCAGGACACAGCAAAGCAGTAAATCCATTCTGACAATTTGTGAGGGAAACATCAATGGTTTAGTGGCTGGACAGTTACCAACTCTTCCTAAGTCTCTGAGTCACTTTGCAAGTTCTTTTATTTTCCTTTGGTGGAAATGACACTAGATGTCCAAACCACCTGCTTAGTTTTGTGTCATCTTTCTACCAAACCTGTGGTGGCCACTATGTCATGGTGTGAGACTTGGGCTGCACAGCTGAGTAGTGACGCTTGGGAGATATTACTGCTGTTTCCTCTATTTTTCTCCTATCAGAGAACAAATCCAAATTGTTCCTTGGTAACAGCTGCTCAAATAGAAAATGTTATATAAAATCAAGTGACTCTAACAGGAACAGACCTTTCAATTGCTTCCTACAGGTCAATGGTTTGTGGTTTTAGGGAAGGAAGGGGGATTTCCAGGTTCAGCCCAACATGGATGTGCGCAATACAGAGTGCAGCTCAGCACGGTTCTGCTGATGTGGGGTGCAATGAGTGCCTCTCCAACCCAGCACTTCATCCAGCTCAGACAGACCCTTTCTGTGGCTTCTTGGGAAGTCTAGCATGCTAATTCTGTAGAACGTTAACAATTATCAAGGTAATGTAAACCAGCATTTCTCAAACATACAGATCTCTTAAAGACCATTCATATTAGAAGATAACATTAGGGATGGAGTGTGCTTTGCTTGCAGATGTTCCAGATGTGGATCCATCAGAGATGATGGACACAGAAGAAAGAGTTAGATGCTTACGGAAGTTAACAGCAAACTTAACATGTATCCTATAAAAGGTCACTGAGATATCCTAGAAATAAGCAAGAGGAACTTAATTTTCCTCCAAACTAAAATTTTTTAGGGAAATTGTTAATTGTTAAATGTCAATCTTATGATTATACAGCTGTCTGAAGAACTCACATTTATTCAGGTGTGTAGGTTAAATGCAGGTGCTAAAACTGTTGATAAGCCTAAATTATTAAAAATAAAAAAAAAGTCATCAGGCATGGGATCATCATTTCCATGTGGTCATCAGTCAGAAGAAGGGAGCATGTACAAAGGAAACACAATCTAATCAAATCACCATCAAGCTGAAGAGAGACACTTGGATGTTTGTGGAAAAAAATTAACATATGTTCTGTGTGAAGGGTGCAGTCATTCTTTAAAAGACCCAGTGGCAAAAAAAACCCTAATCAAATGACAGTTATAATGACTTGAGCCCGAAGGGAGCTGTTATAATAATTATACAACATGCAGAGGATTGTAATAGCGGGGCCTCACCCGCTAAAAGATGAAAGGATCGTGTCAAATGGAAGCATTTGAATTCTAAAAGACACTACAAAGGCACAAAGAGAAGAGCAGAGGAAAGCATCGTCAGGAATCAATGTACCTTAAGTAGTTTTGGCCCCCAGGGCTGTGTAGCTTCTGCTGCTATTTGAGGTGAACCTGGTTTGCCTGGTGTATTGTGTGAACAGGAAAAGCAGCTCCAGCCTCAGACCAAAAGTACTTGTAGAGGATGATCTGGGTCCGAGTTGGGGTGGCTACAGGGTAGAAGATTCCAGTTTCTTAGAACATTTTTCAGTGAATAACATCTGCTTTTATCCTCACATAGATCATATTTGTCTTGTCTAGGGTGGTACTTGCAATGTCCCCTAGTGCTGTTCCCAAAGAAGGCTCATAACCCATAAATTGGATTTTTTTCCTAACGTCATGCTTACTTCTCGAGACAACCTTTTTGCTTTTTCTCAATCTATTCAACTCTGTTGCATGAACTCATGGTTGCAGCAAACAGGTGTCATGGCAAGACAGCACAGGCCAATTCCTTGATGCACAGTTCTGTTTTCTTATATAAATAGAAGTAAAACTAGATCGCAGGAACTAAAGATCCGTGTTTTGCATAGCAAAGTCTGTGATAAATTTAAAGTTGATGTGGCCCTTGTATTACCATATATTTAATTACAGTATGAGCCTGTGCTATATCGTATGTGGATGATCATATAAATTGAGACCTTTGTAGGGAAAGCTGCACCATAAATCTGATGTGCTGCATTTCACAAGTCAAATAATTCTACTATAAAAATCTGATGCCACTGACTTTTCAGGCTGGGAAAAAGACAACATGCTCTTCCTAGGAACTTTCGAGGTTTCTTAAATATAGGTGAGCTTTGCTTTTCCTCAGTTTAATACTAATAATATGCATGGTTTGCTTTCCCCTTAAATACTGATTTTCGTGGTAGCAGGAACAGTTTACTCCAAAACTTTTGATCCTTCAGTCTATCATCTTCCTCTTAATCTGAGTGGATGATGCTCCCTAACAGCTGGGACTCCCAGCATTATTCCTGGGTTTCTAAGAAGAAATAAAATAGCTGTTGAACAGACAACAGGTAATGAACAGACAACAGGTAATGGAAAATAATCTGAGATGTGGAATTGAAGCTTCAGCGAGATGTGAAAGGACCTGCTCTAGGTGTTCCTGCTCCGGCAAGGGGATTGGACTAGATGATCTTTCAAGGTCCCTTCCAATCCCTGATATTCTGTGACTCTGTGATCAGTGACACTGAGGCCAGGATCACATGCTGGGTCTGTGTTTTGATTAAGTGTACATTCCCTTATCCTATAACCCTCCATAGTAAATTTGTGATAATTTCACCCACTTCTTTGATTAATGCATTGTTTTTTCCCTCTGTAGCTCACAATTGTTGAAAACTTCTTGTACTGAAAGGATCTGACTCACTCCTAACTAGTACAGTGTCAGAGCTAGCCTGCAGGACATATGTGACAGCGAATAGAGCTCAAGGCTGGCTCAGGATGGAACTGATGTCAAGTCCTGCTTGGATTGGTTCTGGATTGCATATCCCACATTAAAAAAAATTAGCTGAACATACCATAAAAATCACAGTCTGCATTTTGTCTCTGTGGTTTCCTTTAACATTTATTATTCTGAACACCATTAATTCTGCTAATTTCCAGCTGTTGCTTGTTGAGAATCTTGCACTACAATCAAGAAACAAATGGTTATTCTGTCTTGGCCATGGTACCTAGGTATTAAAGGATATTTCCATTAATTCTCTACACCAAGGCTTTACTACTACTTGACATATGGTGTAATGTATTCCTGTTGACAAAAGAAACTGAAATCAGTGTGATACTTCTATAGCCTAATCCTGTACTTCATATTAATGTGTAAACAGTGACACATGAGAATTTTACTGTGTGATATAAAACACACATCAGCATTGAGGGGATGTATCTGTGTGTTGGAAGCCAGTTTGGGTTTTTTTTTTGCTTCAGGGAAGACTGCTTTCTTCACATCAAAATCTTGATGAAATAAGATCAAACCACCTGGGTTGGAAAATCAAACAAATGTGGTAATGCGGGGATATTTATGGTACTCTAAAAGATGTAGATGTTCAGCTATAGGGATCTAGAGTGCAAGTGCCAATCTGTGAGTTCTATGGATGCTCAGCATATCCATGAAGATTTAGCACAGGCAGTCAGCACAGCCTAAAGAGTGACTCAGTGGCGATTCAGGCAAAAAGATAAGCACTCAATAAGCAATAAGGCAATCTATAGAATTTGTGGCCTTTGCATTAATATTCCTTCATGCTTCTGGATCAGCAGCTGGAGCCCAGGTGAGTCCCACAACTGAGCTGGTCCCCATGACCCTCTTATCCACAAAAGAAATCTCAGCTACTTAACACGTGTGGACCTTCACATCTCTGCAGTCTGTATTAATTTAGCTCCAGATTAAAGCACTTAAATTTGAGTGTCTGGACTTGAGTCTCCCTGGAACTTTTATAATTGTATGGTTATATAGAGCCTACAGCAAGTTCATGAATCAGCAATCAGCTGAAGTAAAGGCTTGTAAGAGTCTTGTTATGATGATCTTTTCTGTTCATATGCTGCAGAACTAATTGAACTACATCAAGCATTCAAGAACCTTAACGTTAAGCCTGACTTAGAGCTGTATGTAACTTTTATGGAAAAATCTGGACCAAACCTAGAATTTCTGGGGTTAATGTTTAGTCCATTAAGAACTGAATGTAGGTACTTAGCTGTCTGAAGCATTGTTTAGATTTAGGCTTGGAGGAATGGGAAGATCTGTCTTCTGCCTTCATTCACATGTACTCTAAATTCTTGCTGCCACCTGATTTAGCAAACATCACTACCTTTCATACAAAAGTTACCTGAATGCTAGACACCACCATATCTTGTAGAAGAAAAAAGCCGCGACCAAGTCCCTTTGCCTTCTTTGTCTTGAACCTAGACAACACTGAGCCACCACCTCATGGGTAAGTTGAGTGCTCCTGTAAAGCAGTGTCAAAAAGCCTGGAGTCCTAAAAGCAGTAGAAAAGCAGATTCATTTCACCCTGCTTAATTTTTCTTGGGACTCTAGGCACCATTTGGGAGGCTAGCATGAAGAGGGATGTTGGTCATCAAGGATGCGATTTTTCTGATGAAATTTAGGATTTTATTTTGAGAGACACAGGCACTTCTGGAGCACATTTAACTCAGACTATTGCAAATGGTGTAAAAGAGGTCAGATGAATCATGTCTTAAAAATGACCAAATTTTCCTTTAATCATAGGTGGGTACTAACACCTACACAGGTGACAGTAGGTGGGATGAATCCTGCCCCCAATGTCTCTGAAAATGAAGCCATTTTAGCTGGTGAGATACAATGTTGATGTTCCAGACGTAAGGGGCTATATGCTGTCTGGAAAATATGAAGCCTTCAGGATTTACAAAACACAGAGAACCACAGCAGTACTGTCTTTTGCTACATATGTGTCTAGGTATTGAAATGTGTCCTCTGAACTTCTAGTGATTTGCTGTCTTTATTTTTTTCTAATTTAAAAAAAAATATTGTTAATTAAAAAGAGATTTCTTGCTGGCTTTGGAAGGGAGGGAAGGCAGGCTGCAGAGCTGGACTGGTCTGAGGACTTCGCTGCAACCTGAACTCTTTTTGTAGGAGGGAGTGATCCATCTCTCCCAGTGACTAGTGAGATCCATGGACAACCATAGACATTTGCTACAAACTATGGATCTCATGCAAGCATCCTTGATGGAGGTGGTATGCATCTTCTTTGCTCCCACCCATTTTGGTACAAAACTTCATGATCATAGAATCGTAGAATCGTAGAATCAGAGTTGGAAGGTACCTTAAAGATCATCAAGTTCCAATCCCCCTGCCATGGGCAGGGACACTAGAGCAGGCTGCTCAAAGTCCCATCCAAGCGTTACCTGTGTTCTTTTATGTAGCCTTTGCTAATATAACTCTAACAGAAAACATCATTACACTGCTCTATAAATCTTCTCAGGGCCTTCAGCTGATGTTATTTATGTTGCTATCCTGTCTCCCCACCTGAGAGTGCAGTATCTTGGGACTGGAAAAAGTGTGAGAGTGACAAAATGCTAAAACATAGAATTGTTTCTCTGTTGTGAGCAATTACATCTAGTAGTGGTCTGGAAAAGAGGTAAAAAAGAGAGCATCTGATATAAATGTATAAGTGACTTAGAGAAGGGGAACAGGGAACAACTTGTGTCTAGTTTTCCCAGTACTAAACCCCAGGCAAACATCAAATGCCATTACTGTCTGGTTAGTTTAAAAAAAAAAAAAAAAGACATATTTCCTCGAGCAGTGTGAAGTGCAGCAGTGAAACTTTGCCAAAAGACAAAGTGATGCTAACACTTACATGCTTTCAAGAAGTGATAGAACATATTCAGGGAATAAAATTCCATTAAGCATTAAGGGTTTTATTTGCAAAATCAGCATGATAGCTGCTAAAGTCCCAGAGCAGCAAGTTGTCAGGATGTTCTTGGCTTTCCTCTTCTCTATACATCCTTTATTTGCCATTGCTGGAAACAGAACTTGATTAAACAGACCTTCACTCTGATCTCACATAGCTTCATGCTACTTCACCACACATAGTCTGTACCACAATGGCCATGTGCAGATGAGGTTTACGCACTCTGAAAGAGCCCTTTTGAAGCAATGGTGTCCACCAAGTCCTTTACCCTGACCTGATGCAGTAGCTAGGTAAGATCTTTCACAACCACTGCATCTAACCCCACAGAAGAAGACCGTATCCAAGTCCTCAGTGCAAACCCCCAAAGAGCTTCATGATACATTGTGTAGTCTAAGGCATTGATTAGCAAAGTGCTCATATGTGTAATTAGCTTATGTCTAATTAGTGTAATTATCAGGATCCTCCATTCAGTGTCTCTGTCCATCTCTATGGATTTGGACTCTTCCACAAAATGAAGTCAGTGCCACCTAGTGGTGCCCTTCTGCAGTGCAAAGGAGGGACATTGAAGGGGACAGAAATAATGTTCTCTGCTGAGGAATAGCTGTGTTGGGGTTGCTCATTTGACCACGACTAAGTGCAGGGAAGCACCTTTTTTTTTTTTTTTTTCTGAGAGAGGCTCTAAATAATTGCAGACCTATGAAGTATATCACAGGCATGGAACATTAGGCATGGACAGCTTCATGGGTCTTGTGGCAACCTCACTGCTCTCCTCCTCTGTGACCTCCTTGGCACCAAAACTCATCCTGACCCATGTATCTCCAACCCGATGCACTGGATCCACATAGTCATGTCACGGGAGAGAGGTCAGGGCACAGCACTGTAGACAGGACTATGGCACATGGTGCTATAGGCGTAAGAAACATTTCCCCTGCTCAGATTCTCTAGTTCCTCTCTGTAACCATGCTCCTTCCACTCCCACAAAAGCTTTAAAACTGATAAATTGCCCTTGTGGGCTTGAAAAATTCGGCACTCAAGGTGAAATCACAGGTGAATTTGACACTCAGCTGCTTTAGCAGAGGGTTGTCCCAGGTTGGCTGCTTTTGAAAGCAGAGAAACAAGAGCAGGAGACCAAAGATGCTGAGTTAATTTGGGTTTTGGTACAAAAAAAGAGCCTAGTAAAAAATTTAGATTTTTTTTTGGCTTGTGATTTCTCCCTTTCCTCTTCCCAACCACTTTATTTGACAAACTGTTGAAATGTTTCTCACGTACAAGGAAAGCCTGGGGAGCAGAAATGCTTCTAACCAGGCAGCTAGCTGAAGTGTCGAAGGTCTGAGGAGTGAAAGTTTATGGTCCAGCAGGTCAGCTAACAGTGTCTCTCGCAGAGAAACAAACTAGAGAAATTCAGCTCCTTCAAGCTGTTTATTTCCAACAGAAATGTGGTTGAGAGCACATACTGCTTGTCAGGGTACAGATCTGCTGTCAGTCCTCCCCTGCTAATGTCTGAGCCCATCAGCAAAGTTGACTGAATCTTAACACCAGGGTAGCAACCCCTGAGCTACTATCCATGAGCTCTGCAATTATTCAGTCGGGTGCAGAGAAGGAACCAAGAAACAGCAAGAAAACTCAAGCCCTTTGGATTATCTGTTGTGATCACCCCTCCAAGCCAACACAATAGCTGGTGGACATGAGGATAGCTTAGATATTTCAAAGCAAGGGCGTTGTGATGCAGAGAGAAAATGAAGGTACCATATGGTGGGCAAGAGACTCTTGCCGAGCGAGGCTTGTAGAAGACTTCACAGAAAGCTGGAATGCCTGTGGAGACATGTGTGAGGCTGATATTCTAAAACTGTAAGAAATCAGGACTCATTAACCAGAATAATCATTCCTGAATGGGTCCTGATTGCTACTCTCTTATTTGTCATGTTTGCTTTGTAATTCAGGAACAATTGAGAACCCATGGAATCAGTTTTCTCATTATATTTTCCTCAGCAAGGGACAATTTAACACTGGAGTCCATCCCTGGCAAAATTACCTTCTAAAGTTACTTCTTTCTTCTTGACATATGAGGCAATTGTCATGTGGTGGTCCTAATGTATGTGCTAGAAGATGCTCTTGGTGTGTTTGGTGTAGCTTACCCATCATGTTGGACAGTCTCACTGTGAGGAAAGGTTCCCAGCTCGGGCTTCATGGACTCAACATGTCCAACAGGTGGGAACAGTCAGCAGAGGAGCATCACACAAGATAACCACAACAGGAGCAGAGCATTTGCTGGGGAAGTAATGCAAGAAGGTATTAGAGAGGAGGAGGAGACAGACTGTGACAAGCAGGCTTCACATATGCGGTGGAGAGGGACAGATACTATAGGAGAATGACTCAAAGCACTTTCAGGAGATAATTAGCATCCCTTTGGCCACAGAGTGATCAACAGGTGACTATGCTTTTAAGCTAACCATCCTGGTTATCTGACAAAAGTTAGATAGCAGCAGCCATACCTTTTTTGTTCAAAACTGGGTCATGTAACCTTCCTCCTCTCAAACAAATTACCATGGCTGTTGGGACAAGCTGTTTAGTTACTGCTGTAATGCTGTTGCTTCTATTCCTGGACTATGTCCCTTCTCCTGTTCAACCGGAACGATGCAAAGTTCACCCCTGTCAAGTCCTGGCTAAGCAATATTATTAACACAGCATCTGCCAGGCTGTTTTGAATAGACACTAATATCTATGCTGCTTTAAGTTAAAAGAAAAGCCTTTTCAAGTGTTGCATACATTACCAGGAACAGCGGGGATGGATGTTAATAATTCATTCATGCTCTCAGACTCCGGAGTGTGCTAGATCTTTCAACTTATAACAATAGACATCACCCTGCAGGCTGTCATGTCCTGCATTTAACAAAGGAAAAGAAAAGAGAGAGAGTGAAAAGGAGGAAGATTTCCTGGGTGGAAAATCTGAAGCTTGATGAAGAATTAAAGCCTGTTAAATGTGTTCATGAGCCAGCCATTGAGTAATAAAACCTATTTGCAACTGGTTGTTAGAAGAAAGAGCTGCATGTGTAGGAAAAAGCATTTGTTGAGAAGATGCTGGCATTGCTTTCCGTCGGCTGTGGAATATATCACACCCCCAGGCTCCTGTTCAGCGAGTTTTTCTTATTCGTGCCAGAGCAGAGATAGACGAGGAAGGAATTACCCTGAGAAAACATATGTGTAGAATTGTTTTCACGTGACTGGTCCATCTATTGAGTATCTGAATAGTCTTCAGCTACAGCCTACCCCCATAGGATGTTCCCAGTGAATGTGTCGGCGTCCCATAAACCTATTTCCAGATCTACCAGAAATAAAGGGAACCAGAAATTACAAGTGTTAAAAAGACTGGTTTGCGACATAGGGTGAAAGAGGCAGGAAAGTAATCACTGCTGAAGGCACAGCAAGAATCTTTGGGCTGGTAACCATTGCTAAAGTCTGGCCATCCCCAGCAGCAATCATTGTGCCCATCATACAGGGCAGAGAGGGAAGCCACCCTTTTCTTCAGGACTCATCCTGGGCCTGTATTTTTTTGTCTTTCACTTCTCTTCCCGATTCCATGAGTGGAACAACCTGGGTTATTCTTGGTCTATCACTCCCAAGGTGGTAAGATCCTGCATGTCATTTTGAGAAACCCCACAGCAGTCCAGAGGCAAGGAGTGTCTTTGTCTTGGTGGAAAGATGTTTTTAAAAAAAAGGTTTGAGTTCCTTGATGTGGTGGGTTCTAAACTGCATCTGAAAATTACAAGAAGGGCCCTCCAGCAAATAGTGGACCATCTGAATGAGCAAAAGAGTAAGACAGAACTGAAATGTTTTCTTCCTGGGTAGGTAGGAAGTAAAGAAACTAATTTTATTTCCTCTGAGATACAACCAACCTCTTTATTTCTGTAGCTATGTCAACAGTTTTGAGTCATTTAACAAATTCCTCATGCAATTCCCCTCATTCTCATTCAGAATTATCCTGAATTGGTTGACAAATGGAAAAAAGGACTTATGTCCTATCCCCACTTCTAACATCTTGATGAAACCCCTAGTTTTCATTGCATGTACTGACCCATTGAATAAAGTATTTTACTCCCTGGAGTTCACTTGATGCTGTTTCCCAAGGAAGACTCCTCATAGATGTTTTTCTGTACTTGAGAGAAGAGAAGCAATGCTTTAATTCTTCCCTCTTACAAGTCTGCACATCAACCACAGAACAGTTTTCCTTCAGAAGGACAAGTTTTCTCAAAGTAGAATTGCAATTTGAGCACTGCTGCACATGAAAACAAATTGGAAATTTCAGGCTTGCTTCACTCTGCTGTACTCCAAGTTCAAAACAGGCAGATTCTGCTGAAAAGGTATTTATGGCTGTGTGCAGATACTGGGCTTCTCTAAACAGGAGTGGGAACACTGATGCCTTGGAGACAAAGTCAAGAGGGAAGCACTTCACACAGCAGGGAGCAAGCGTGGTTAGTTGTGTATGTAAACAGCTTAGGGAATTGGAGAGAAACATCCAACAAAATTTTGCTGATGCCTTTCTTTTTTATAGACATGAGTGGAAAATCTATCTGGATAGCTTGCACCTTGAGTTCTCCCTGTGGTTGGGATTGAGTTCAAGTTTTGCTATTCCTACCACTCTAAATGCTCTTTTGTGCTTCCTGCTCAGACTGACATGCCTTTTAAAAGGGGTGGGTGCTGAAGTTGTTTTCACCCAGTATTCCATATCCATCAGAAAACTCTGGCTGACAGAGTGAAGTAGGCAGCCCAGAGTCAGCCAGAAAGGGAATGGTAGGGTCAAGCTCATATCCGTATATCTGAATGCGCACTAAAGCTGTGGGAGGATGACCACAGGAATTGTGCCCTCAGTCGTCGTCCCAATTTTCCTTAGTATTCATACTTTTGTGCAGGGATCACATATAAAACATACAGTGACAGACAAGAGACCACAGAGTTGAGTATTCAAAGGGTTGTGACATAGGAGCTTTTGAAGGACTGCAACCATAATGAGAAGACAGTGGCTCAAATATGTCCTGTCTTTGCTCTGCTCCTTCTATATCTTCTACATGCTTCAGAAAACGTCTTTTCCAACCCGGCCACCTATATACAGCTCAAAAATCAAATGAGCCCTCTAAGGACACAGGGCCTCTCAATGGGTATTGTTCTGCTGGCTTCCATGGGAAAAAAAAAAAGACTAATTTACACTATTTGCATGCCCATGGTACAATCATCTTTTGTTCAAGCTACAAACAAAAGCTCCACCAGAAAAAAAACACTACCAGCTGAGCTTATTTTGTAGTGAAGGCAGTCCATTAGCTGGAGGTTGCCACTGACTTTTTTCCAAGAGACACTGCTCACAGAGCTGGCTAGGAGTCATACTATACATCAGAGCAGTTAATGTTTTTCTCAGTCTTCTCTGATTAGGTGAAGGAAGAGGATTTTAAGATGGACAGGGTTGCACAAAATACAAATAAGTACATTGGGAACTCTAATCAAAGACTTGTGCCACGGTAAACAGGGACAAACAAAATTTTGAAAGCTGAAAGGTGTGTAGCTCATGATTCTGCCAGTTTCTTCATCCACAAGTGTGTAAGACCACCTTGCTTCCAGAGATGCATCAAGGACTTGATGGTGGGTCCCTAAGGCTACAGTACACAGTACATAGCAGAGCTTTCAGGCTACATGACAGGAGCAGTGGCACAGGGAAGCTGGGTCTCCTTCTTGATGTAATGCAACCCTTGCATCTACCTGGCCTGCCATGTGAGGTGTCTAGTGGAGTTACAAAGTGAGGAGAGAAGCTGAGGGCACCGGGACTCTGGAGATTTTAGGTGAGGTAACAGCACATTAGAGGAGCCCTCTAAGATGCTAAGATTGGTCTTTAAGAGCTAAAACCCTCCCAGAAAGGATGTGTTAATTGTGCTGGGACCTCAGTTTTGCTGAAGCCATCAGCCCTGTAATTATGCCTTGAATGCAGACTTTCTGGGGAATACTTAGGATTCATATGTTTGACCCCTTGTTTGCCAGCCGTCCAAGAGCCATAAATCTCTTTCATGGGGCATTCTGAGCCTAATGAATCATAGAATCATGGAACAGTGTAGGTTGGAAGGGACCTTAAAGGTCATCTATTTCCAATACCCTTACCATAGGCAGGGACACCTCCCACTAGAGCAGGTTGCTCGAAGTCCTCTCCAGCCTGCCCTTGAACAGTTCCAGGGATGGGCCATCCACGAATTCTCCAAGCAACCTGTTCCAGTGCCCCAGCACCCTCAGAGAGAAGGGTGCTGATCTAAATCTAATCCTACTCTTTTCTAGTTTGAAGCCATTACCCCTCATCCTATCACTACATGCCCTTGTAAAAAGTCCCTCTCCAACTTTCTTATAGGCCACCTTTAAGTATTGAAGATTGCTATAAGGTCTCCCAAGAGACTTCTCTTCTCCAGGCTGAACAACCCTAACTCCCTCTGCCTGTCTTCATCGGAGAGGTACTCCAGCCCTCTGATCATCTTTGTGGCCAGCCCTCCTCTGGACCCACTCTAATGAAATGTCACTTTGACTTCTGGGGACATGCTAGGGACTGAGTGGTGAACACAATCTGAGGAACTGGCCTGACTCTTGTGTGGGGAGAAGAGGGACACTTCAGGCTTTTCACAGCGCATCCTCACACCCCAGCTTGGATGTGGAGATCTTGGAAAAGGAGATAGATAAGCACTGCCACGCCTTCCCTTAGTCCCACCATTCACCCATCTCCTCCTTGTCATTCTTGGCATCTCCTCTGCAGAGGTGTCAATACAATGTAACAAGATTGCAAATAGTCTTGGCACAAGAGTCCTCCTTTCTTTTCTCCTTCTCTCTGCAGACACATGCAGCCAAGAAAGTGTCAACTGCATAACTCTGCCCCCCAGCAGAGACCTGCAAACTACTACCCCAGCCAAAGCAGCTGAATGGGAAATGTGATGGAGCTGGAAACTTGTCCTTGTCAGCTGGGTTCTCCATCCAACAACTCATAAAAACTCCAATGAGAAAGCAGCCAGAACCATTGTAGCTTATCTGAGAAATGGCATTCAATTCCCTGACTGTTTATTTAACTCTACGCGGTAGTTGAGTAACATCATCCTGCTCTGTCCTGATCTAGTTCCACACAGCGCTTTTTTGGTTAAGGAAATTGATGGGTCAAACTGCCACATCTTAGTGTTTTGCAGATCTCTGTCATACCAGTGATTATTTTGAAAAAGAAAGCCCTTTAACCCAGGGCTTTGGATACCATAAATAAATAATAATAATAAAAACAGATTTATTTTTATTTTCATTTTCATTTTAGATACATTTGTGATTAAACACTTGCATTGAGCCTAACAACACAGGAACAAGCAGGAAAACCTAGGCCTCCAGATGT
This sequence comes from Jacana jacana, assembly GCA_013400555.1. Lineage (NCBI taxonomy): Eukaryota > Metazoa > Chordata > Aves > Charadriiformes > Jacanidae > Jacana > Jacana jacana. Next base: position 273,736 of record VZTM01002050.1, read on the forward strand.
AGTGGGTTTATTTACCAGTCATCCTTGTTAAGGTCATTTTGGGACTATTGAATTCTTGGACTAAGCTATTCTTTTTTTCCTGATTACACCTGTATGACTTGATTTCTTATTGTAATCACTCAGCTGAAGCCAAGGAGGACGGTACAGCTGAGAAAAAAATTTGGTCTCACGCTCCCCAAACAGGACCTTGAGAATTAATGCTTCAAAACCCGCTCACTTTCCAGAGCTGAAACCATGCAGAAGGGAGCTGGCTTGAATAAAATAAATTACTTACATGTTGGGTAAACAAAAGGGAGAAATTTGATTCTCTAGGAAGGGTGGGCTGAAGACATTTGTTTTGCACAGTGTACTGCAGTAGTTTTTTGTGTTTATCTTTAGTTTTGTCTGAATGTAAGCAAGGAAAATTCAGGCCTAAGAAATTGACTTGCACTGAGTACATCACTGAGTACTTGCACTGAGTACATCAATACAGAAATGTTCACTTATTACCTGGAAAGTTTATAGTGACTTTATTCTGCTGTGTTCCAATGTCTTTTCCTTAGATTGCTTTTCGTATAGCAAGAAGTTAATTTTTAACAACAAGAAGCACAGATGTAGGTTTGATAAAAGCAACTTTTTATAGCCACTGAGAATGATATTTAAATGTAATAACTAATGAGATGAGGAAATGAAGAAAGTGAATTTGTAGCATAGATTAAACAAGGTCTAAAAGGTGTGTGTAAGGTCAGGAGTGGCATTAGTCCTGGCATAGTGTTGTTGAAAGTCCTGTTATTTTCTTACTGTCAAGCAAATATGCCAAAGGATCACATTAAAATGTACCTGGATTTGTGCTTAGGTGAGCATGTAGCTTGGTGCAATAATTCTCACAGTCAGAAATGAAGAAACAAAACATTCAGTTTTTGATTGTGTTGCAAACAAAATCATAGACAAATCTCAGGGAAAAAGTTTGAGGCTCAGTGATCCTCTAAATTATCTACTGCCCCAAAGGAGGATGAAGTTCATTAAGCACTTCCTGAAAAAATGAATTAAAGGTGTTTTTAAAAAAGCACTTCCAGTGGTGGAGAGCCCAAGACTTCCTTGGGCAAGTGATTTCTTGGCTTTGTCGGTCTCCTGATGGAAATTGCTACCCATTCCCCCAGCGTTACATGCAGGGAGTGAGACACAACAGAGGTCTGTCTGGCCAACTCGGATGCTGCCGGTGCTGGCTCCGAACTGATCCATCTCGTGGCTGCTCTCTCAGTGCAGGATCAAGGAACAGCCTTCCACCCGCAGCCCTTTTCCCCACTGCACACATGGAGCAACAAATGGTATCTACATATAAGACGAGGAATGGATACAACAAGCAGATGGTGGGAGAACAAGGGCCCAGATCCATTAGCAGAAATCTGGATCAACTCGTAGATGATTCACCAACACAAATCAGGGGTAAATACATAACAGACACTCCACGCCAGCCATTCCCCCAGGAGCTGGAAGTCTTGAGTAGCAAACCCAGGGCTCTTGCATCCTTGCATCTGTCTTTTTGCGGTTGTACACAGGAGGGCAGCAAACATTTACTCAGCGTTTGGCAACACATCTCTGCCTAACCCCTGCATAAATAGATGCTGTTGGGATAGCATACACTGTCTGTCATCACGAGCGGATGCCTGCTAAATACCCCCATAAAAAAAAAAACCAAAACACCAAAGTGACTGTCATTAGACAAAGTGCACATTTCACTGCTATGACTAAGACAAAAGTTGTCTTGGATTTTTGCTCACTGTCGAGCAAAATTCACCCCCCGTCAAATTATCTCTGGATGTTCCTTTCTTCTCTCTAGATTAGTTTTATAGGGTGTTTGCTATCACTTGTGTTAAGTTTTTGCAGTGGTTTTCGTTCTCCAGGGAAATTACACTTTCAGTCTTCCTGTCGAGGTGCTGACACAGGCGTTTCAAACGTGTCCATTCCCCTTGTTTCCTGATGAAGAGTATACTGGGGATAAGGCAAGAGGAGAGTCTGGTAGAAATACTCTTTAATTCCAGCTAATGAAGCTTGTCAATGAGTATGAAAATCATTCTTTTGGTTTTGAAAGTAAAGGCCTGCAAGAGAGTGTTTCTCAGCCACGATTCTCTCTCTTTTTTTTTTTTTTCAAGTGGATATAATTAAAGCAATTGTCTTTAGCCTGCAAATATACCCATTGCCTCTTTCCTGCTCTCAGCCCCGCTCCATTCATCACTTTGGCTCTGGCTTCTCAGCAACTTTGTCCATTATTCAGCACAAGAAATTCTGCACATTTATGTTGATGCTGGCTCAGATTGAAGCCATTTGGGTGGAGCAATGTGCTTTATCTGTGAATTTGCTCTGGCTGATCCTAATTAAAGTATTAATTGCCATGTGCTTGCATTCTCCTCAGCTACCTAAAGGAGCCTGGAATGGGTGTCTAAGGTGAGATGAGACCCTCCACAGTCACATTGACTACAAGGGGAGCTGATGGTGACTACTCACTCTCAAACATCCCATTTCAGACATCTAAGATTAGGTAGGATGATTTCTGACACAAACGCCCATTTTCTTTCCACTTAACTTCGTATCCCAGACTAAGGGCATGTGTCTGGGATACAGAACATGCCCACAAACCAAGAAGACACGGAGGTCTCAGGTAGTTTGCACTGCCCTCTGAAAGTAATGGTTTTCTTCAGCAGTAGAGAAAGAACTTCAGAAATCATACCCTCAGATAGGTGTTTAAAATTAGATATGGCAATCTATGCCCAAAAGCCAAATTTTGCATGACTTTAGAGCACTGAAATTAATGGGATGTAGGAACCTAAGTGCTTGAAAAAAACACAGAATTATTCATCTTCCCATGGCCACATCAGTAAATGTGTGATAGGAATTGAGCACAGTTCTACGTCCTGGTCTAATCCACTAAGAATAATCATTCACTGTGATTTTTAACAGCCTCAGACACATGGAGCAAGACCAGCACAAACAACAGGCATCAAAAATCATTGTGGGAAAATGACTGAAAGTGTACAAAATAGCAATGCTGCCTGTTGCTGTAATCTTTAATGTGATATCCTTGGGGACTGGGATTATGAGAGATGCTGTATGGAACGAGGCTGCTTTATATCACTGGAGTCCACTAAGAGAAAACACACAATAGGAAAAAGCCTGACCCAGCAAAACCCAGACATCGTCCAGCTGTGATTTCATGGCAGCAAATATGACTGTGGATTTTGCTTATCTAAAAGTTTTATCTTGCCTTTTGACACAGAATTATGGCCCAAACCATGGATTCTGATTTGGGGAGTTCACCCCCTGAAACAGAAAAAGAATGTCTGGGGGTGCAAGGAATATAGGAACAGTCTTAGTTTTTTTAAATAAAATCCCTGGCATGGTTTACTCTAGCAGTTGTACTGGGAATATAATGTTAATTGCTGGACTAGGCTTTGGGCAGCTAATGAGTAAAGAATCCTCAATGGATTGGGGTCTTAATTACCTGATTTCCTTTAACCTGATTTCCTATAACCTACCAGGTCAGTGGAACTAATCCCAGAACAAGACATTATGCTTTGTGTGATCTTCAATCAGGTCCAAGGATTTCCAGAGATGAAAAGGAAAGTGGGGAAAAGGCGTTAATCTCAGTGGAAATTAGGCACCTATGCCTAACTTAATGACCTAGAAATAATCTTTTGCTAACCTGAAAACCTTTGCAATCAACCTGAAAATCCAAAGACACATCAGATTTTATCTCCCTGCAACTTCCCTCAAATACTTTGGTGCCTAGACTTCTGCTGCTGCCCACAGTGCTAAGGAAGCACTGTGGGAGGCATCCCTACCTGATTTTAGAGGCCTTCAGTGTCAGTACGACTCGCCTCCCCTTCCCAAAATTTCTCACTGTGATGTGCAGAACATCCTACGTTTTTCTCTCAGCTGGAAACCAAAAACCTTAAAAATTAAGAACTCTTCATTGGGGTACAGAGGGAAGGCATTTGTCTGAATCAGTAGACACGTGGTAACTCAGGCTTGGTAGGACTGGCACTTGAGTTGACCGAATCAGCTCCAAAGTTTTATCACTTTCTTCTGCCTGAAGCTTTCTGTTCTTTACACCTTAGGTGGCACCAGTCCCAGAAAGTGAAGTTTGTGCTGGATGCAACTTCTTTGAAGAGATTTGCTTAACTCTGCTCACTTTTTGCCCTGGACACTCTAGCACTCATTTTGTTGATACTCTGCATCAGGTTTATTCATGCAAGTATCTCATCTTGCTTCACTTATCCTTTGAGGACTAGCATTAGGTGCCACTCAGTTGTGAAAATCAGGTTAAAATGAGGTCTCTGAACCAGAGGACAAATTCCTCGATAGGCTTTGTGGTAAGGATGATAAATTCTGTCACCATCTAGAGAAGGCCTATCTCTTCTCACCTGCTGTTATTACCACAGCAGGACATTCAAAGGAATTTCTGTTTGTTGCTCAGTATCAAATCCTGCAACTACATAGAGGTGTCCCCAGTTAAATGAATTATTAATTTAATTTTTTTTCCGAGTTAAAGATCTTCTATAGTTCTTTTTATTTGTTTGTTAGCTTGTTTGGGTTTTAGCTTGTATTCTGTGCTCCTTGTCTGGTATATTCAGCTGTTGTTTCATTAAGAGTTAAGAGAAAAAGCAAAATAAATGAAAGAGAATCAGCAGATTATCCATTAAAACATTGAAGTAAAACTGATTTGGAAATGCTCACCAATTCGTAGGCTAAATTGCAGGTTCCTCTCACTTTCTTTTAGTGGTCTAAAATTCAGGCTTTTAGTCTACTTCACCTCTATCTTTAGTAGACATAGACACAGGAAAAACATAGACCTCCACAGAGACTGTTAAGATGATTTATCATTAATTGAATGGTTTCACTGAACACAACCTGTGCTTGAAGGGACATATGCCTAAGTATCTGATTGGGATCTACAATTAATAGCAGTGGAATTTAGTATTCCTTGGGTTATGATGACATGCAAGTGTTTTTGTGCTGAGGAACTTGAGCCAAGCTTCATTGTAAAAATCTGTACCCACACAATTACAGTTGAAACAAAATCTCTCCAAAACTGCTCTTGAAAGCTGTTTATCTTACCCATTCTTAAAATCTTCAGTAACAGAGAATCTGTCACACAGGTGGGTGACTTAATGCCATGCCTACTATAATTTTATAGTAAGCTGCTCTTCCAAATAGAGTATGGAATTAGCCTTCCTCTTTTAGCAGAATTTCTTATGTTTTAAAATGATGCAGGTAGTTGCTTCCTATTTATAAGGTCCAGAAGGAACATTTAGAATCACCCTGTTTGATCTCCTGTCAATAACCGTCCACAGAATTACACCCCTCTGTTCCTGAATTTAGCATTCAAACATAATGCATGCATTTCATAAGGACAACCAACCTTGAATAAGGTTGAAAAAGAGAAATCCAATCAAGCTCCTGATTTATATGCTGATTGCTTTTTCTTTTTTTTTTTTTTTTACAAACACAAAAATTTAAAAAAA
>VZTM01002050.1:286381-302907 GCA_013400555.1 Jacana jacana
TGATCACTATGGCACATGCTCCTGCATTGCTCCAAGCAGACTGGATCTATAGTTGCCCTTAGAGTGTTCTCATGCCTTTCTCCCATGAGTCTGAAGATCCTACTTTTATTTTAAAGCTGGATGAACACTTCATTCACTGAAACCTATTTCTGAGGTAGCAGAGGGTGACAATAAGGCTGGAATTATTTGTGACTGGGTGGAATCGATGAAGAGGCTTCTGTCAAAATTTTCCTTTTTTCATTTTTCCAGCAAACCACCACTTGGAACATTTAATTTCAGCATTTTTGAAAGCAAATGTTCTGCCTTTTCAGTTGCAAAATGATAATTTTCAAGTCTGAAATTGCCAATATTTCCTTTAAAAGCATTAAGAAAATGATTAAAAATACACCAACAGCCACACAAAAGGTTTTTATTTGAAATATCTCTCTGCAATTAATTTAAAGAAAATNGTGCTGTAACATCTCCTGCAAATAGCTTCTTATTTGTGGCACTGATATAAAGACTGTGTTTTACGGAGCTTACCCAACCAGCTTTTCTATGTCAGGTTATCACAGATACATTTTTTTTTCCAATTCAATTTGAGACCAACTGCTGTTAAGAGGCTGTAACAAGGGATGTAACTTGCTCCTTTCACTTCCATTCAGACAGTTTGAATAAACCCACATTTCAGCCGTTTATGGTTCTTCTTTCCATTATACTTATTTTATTTTATTTTTCTCCATGGGGATTGTGCCACTTTATTCAGGTCATTTTCTGCAATATCATGTTAACCCATTAAAATGTCAAATAATTTATTGTCCATTCAGTCCAGCCGCCTGTCCTTTTCCCCTAAAAGCGCAGTCATTTCTGTAAGCTCTCCATTACCCTGCATGTTCAAAGGGCCTCGTGGATCTCCTCACCTTCTCATTAAATCTTGCTGAAGAACAGTTGCCTTGGAAACCAGGGAGCTGATCCAGCAAAGGGGCTGAGCATCTCACCTTGCCTTGACTGTGGTGGGAGGTGAAGCCATTCAGCACTTCTGAAAGGACACTTTAGCACCTGGCCAGTAGAGAAACCATTAGGCACTAACTACTGGTTTGCTCTTGTTTCAGGATGACGGGAAATGATGTTGGTCCTTCGACACCCTTCAATCCTCTGCATGAAGAACAGAAGATAGAAAGAGGTTGAAACAGCTGATGCTTTCATGGCATCTCTGGACTCGTTTGTAATTACAGAGATTTTGGAAAGGCAAACACATTCCAAATATTATTCAAAAGAACAAACCTTTTCGGTAAGTTTTTATAATATTTTCAGGTTATTTATAATGTGTCGGTGCATTTCTATGGGAGCTACTAGCATCCCTACAGACAAGGAGTAAGAAACCAGTTTGTTTTGAAAAGCAAAGCAAACCAAACCAAATAAAAACTTATCTTCAAGAGAAGAGACAGCATCCTTCTAAGGACTCGGCCAATGTAAGCACCAAACCTTAGCATTTCCAAGGCTTTGGAGACTTACCAGTGAAGAAATGAAGTCTAGATTGCAGTGATAAGTGCAGTAGGAAATATCTTCTGTAGATAAGCTATACCCTAAGAACAAGCTGCCTCCGCTCTTGTCTATCAGGTTCTTTTTCTCAAGGCAGAGCCATGCAAATGCAGCAAGTTTGCTTCCAGAGCCACCTCAGCCCAGGATCAGGTTATCTCTTCTCATGAGGCCTTCAAACCTTCCCACAAATTATTCCTAGGCTCACCTGGCTCCATCCAGACCCATTTCTTGGGTCTGCAGCTTGACATAGGTACCAGAAACATCAATGAAGGTCTAGAAGACCTTTGCAGCTGAAGCAGCACTGCACAAGCTCAGCGCAGGGACTTCAACCTAAAGCATCTACATACAATTCTATGGGACTAAGCGTGCATTTAGCACAATCTCGAATGGGGGCTTTTGGCCATATTTAATAAAATACTGCCATTCTTAGGCTATCTGTGTTTACAGCAATTTCAAGGACACAAAGAAGAAAAAGGCCCTTCAGATCAGAGACAGAGCATCTATCAAGCCTAAGCAACCCCAGCAGAAAGAGAGATTTTCAGGATCAAAGTCTATTGGATGTGACAAAATCTGCCTTGTTCTTAGTTGTTGGTCCAAAATGCTTCACTGGAACTTGCTCCTGGCCCCTGTGTGCTGGCACTAAAAGGTCCATGTGGTGTACATCGGGGAGGATGCTTCCCTTTTGACTAAAGATCATACCAGGCTTTTCTCCTCTTCAAACATAATGGAGCTTTTTACCCCCAAAACAAGGTTTGGTCCTATGGGCTACAATTCTTTCTCTGTTCTGTCTCCACAAGGAATATCACCATCCTCTAATACAAACACAACATACAATGCTTAAGCTTCCATTCCTTGATGGCAACCCAGAATGGTAATCGCTCAGCTAACTTCTGTTGATCCAAAATTGTATCAGATATCAAATTTGGTCAAGATATTTTGCAGAACATCTCCAGGAATAATTTTTTCAGACTCCTTGTCTTGATATTTTTGGTGTTCCTTCTCAAATATGTTTTTATTGTATTCAGTCCTGTTATGTATTATGACAGAAAATAAGTCCTTAAGCTCAAAAGAATTTTGATTTTTATTTTAGTTAGAAATGAATTTTTAAACTTGAAGAGATTAGAACTGGATAGAAGACAGAACAAAAAAAATAATTGAGAAGTAGAGCATTCTTCTTTTACACAAGTACACCTGAAAGCCTTTCTATTTAAAATTCCTTACAAAATAATGCGCTACAAGCAGACAGAAGTTCCCACAAAAAGATGTGAGGAGAAAAAAGAAATTTGCTATGTCACTCAATGCATTTCTTCAACGTTTCTCATGGTTTTGTTTTCAAGTGACAAACTGATTTTTTAAAGAGAAATACAAATGAAATGAAAATTGTATTTTGCTCATGTCTAGAGACGGTAAATGACATTAGAGCTACCTGCTCATAGGTGCTGTAGAAAGACCAAGGAAAGGATTTTCCTTGCCTGAAATGTTTGCAACTGTGACACAAGTTAGGGAAAAGGATTCATTATCTTGGTTTCCCCAGATTCACCCAAGGTACAAGAAATTACTCTTGCAACATTCACCCAGAAGTATGTAAGATAGAAAAGCAGATTTTAATGGCACTGTATGGGATGGACAAGAGCTTGCAGGCTGGTTATTACAGAGTTGTTGATGTGCAGTATCTTGTTCCTGTACAAGGAACCCCATGGAGATCTGAACATCACTGAGTGCATGGAGTAGGGGGGGAATTGGACATGAACAGGACATGAGCAGGAGAACATGGCACTGAAGCCTTTGGGGCCACGAGCTATGGTGAGCTACCTACATTATAGTTGTGCTATTCTGAAAACCCATCCAGGAACAGTGGAAAAAATAGACTTTTTACCCAAGCTAATGAACAGTATTCCCTACCTTACAGCCCTTATAAGTTGGTGTCTAATGTCTCTCTCCTCTGCCCTTTCTCCCATCACTGACATTTTCAAGCTTTCTTTCCGAGACTGCTCCTTGGCAGAAAGCAAAGAAACAGATCTGTGGGGGCTGAAAAGACAGGTAGTGGAGAGTAATTTTCTAATACTCACAGGAAGGACAGAATAAAGTTGGGGTAATCTCACCCAGAAAGCAGAATTCACTCTGACCATCCCAACACTGCAGTATTGGCACCACACCTTGTGTTGGCTTCACACAATAACAGGGAACTTCTAAGTCCATCCTAGTCCTTAGGGGCCACAAGTCTGAATTTCTTGCTCTAGCTTTTACACTGATTTTCTCTCTGATCTCAGGCAAGCTGAGATTGGATCAAGTACCCTGTCACACCTTGGAAATAAGAGTAAATGCATTTCTGAAGTGTGAAATGTTTGGACAAATGTCTCTTGTTTACAGTAGATGGCACTGGGGAGGAGGCAGGTGAGACAGGATCTCTGCGTTGCAGGGATTTACACCTCCAAAAGAGGCTTTTTGTACTGACAAATAATATGCTTCTAATTAAAGCTGCTGCTGTAAAATCTCTAATCTGATAACACGTTGTGCGGGAAGTAAGAGACATCTGTTCGTATGAACACGTCAATATTAAGGTGGATTCTGGATGCAAAATTCTCCCCACGCTGTTTAATAATGCCACGGGCAGAAGGGATCTCCTGCATTAATATCTGGCAGCAAATGTTTCACAACAGGAACTTGTATTCCACAGAGGATTGTGTGAATATAAGATCTAATTTTCCCTGGCAAAACATCCATCACGTGTGTGAACTTTCCAAGGAAGACAATAATGCCACCCAACAAAAAAAAACAAGTTGAGCGGTGAAACAAGACTAGGTAGAGGCATGAACCTCCTCACTTCCACAATTATCACCTGTGGCCTCTCTTTGGCACCTATTAAATGGAAAGCATTTGGAGTTGGGAGAGACCATCTAAAATGGCTCTTCTCTGGTGCTTGTATCCCATCTCACAGAAGTCTCTGAGGATTACTCAAATGTCATTAGCCTCATGCCATCCTTAATTGATCAGGTGGGGAGGATCAGAGGTGGAGGGTGAGGAACCAGCAGCCAGAAAAATTGCCCACTTACCCTGGACCTTGGCCATGGGGAAGATGTGGGATGACATCAGACAAAAAGACATATTCATAACAAAGAAAAAAGGCAGAAATAGTAATCTCTGGCAGTATTTGTTACACTCTTAATTTACTGAGGAGGCAGTAGAAGAAAATCCCATGTCTGCTTCTGAAGGGGAGGTTTTTGGGTGGAGGGGAGCAGGGTGTTTAGGGCTAAGGTCCAGAATCGCTTGTAAGGAGAAAAGCCCAGGTGCATTCCCATCATGTGGCCAGGTGCACACCCTTGTGCAGCTCAGGTTGGGAGTGAGGGCAGGTTAAGGTGTGGGTCCATACACAACATAGGTACATTTTATCCTCAGGCCGTTTTGCACTCTTTGAGGATCTCAGAGCTGCTCCTGAAGAGAAGTAGGATAACGCAAGGCTGACTTTTTCAGAGCAGCACAAAGACTGTACTGACTCAATGGTCTGGCACCACCAGTAGTCAAACACAAATCCCTTATAGTATTTCATAGAGATGACCTCCCCGAGTAGTCTTCTCCTCCAACAGTTTGCTGCTCGGAGTATTACAAACCAGAGTTAGTGTCTTTATATTTAAACACCCCAATGCTTTTTTGAACCCACGTAAAACTACTGTATCCACACCCTTTTGCAACAAAGACTTGCACATCTTAGGTAGAAATTGTGAGGAGAGCTACACGTTTCTGCTCTCCTAGGCACTCACTGTCATCAGCTACTTTAATTTGCTGAAAGCTTCAAAGAGGTTTGCTGGAAGCCAGTAACACCAGTGATGCTCAGCAGTGCCGGTGGGTGGCAATCTCTTACTGACACTCACCCTGTGCTCTAGGCAGGTTCACTTTGGGTGTTCATTTTGGGATGGCTCCAAAGCTATGGGTAAAGAGAGTCATTAGCTTTCCTTCGGGCATATTTTTTCCATTAACTTGGTTTTCTTCTATGCAAATAGGAGAGCAGTTTCTGTTTTTGACACACAGATGTGTTGTGCCAGTGCCCAATCCCTAGAAATAGCTTTGTTGCAAACATCCAACACAAGGCTTGCTGGTTTTACCAGCAATGGAAGAGGATGTTTGATTAACTGCACATATGAGGTGATAAAAATAACTCCCCAACCCACTTACACTGAAGCTGAGCAACCCTCAACAATTCAGGACAATACAGCTGACCTTGCCTACGAAGAAGAAGGAACAGTTGACAATGTGAATTACTTTTTGCTTCTCCAGTACATCTGCTTCTAAAAAAAAAGTTGGGAATAAAGTTGACTAGTGAGTGGGACTCAAAGAAGTGCTTTTATGGAAGTGGTTCTCTGTAAAGGACTGGTCTTCTCTGCTAGGCAATACAGATCTAAAAGGGCTCCTAAAAGACTCAAAGGTTTTGACAATACAGCAAACACAAGCCCTTTTGGGATCCCTTATTTATCTCTAATGATTGTTTTGGTCATAAATTACCACAGAAAGCCATCTGCTCAAGAACAACCTTGTTGGAAATACTTAATCCTGTTGAAGCTCCCTTTATAGCCTATGTGGTTTCTCCTAAGAAGGGATTCTTTGGATTTAGATTAAATTTTGGTCATTGTTGGTGAATCTTTGGGGAAGTGTGAAGACAAAGCATGATCTGTCTGCCAGTTGTAGGATCAGGGCTCCATAGCCAGCTTAATATGTGGTAACTTAATTGGACACACTAGGACACACTGCTATTATTAGGCAAAAATATGTGGAACTGCCTCATGGTTTTGGTTATTTCAGAAAGAGTTCATGGGCAGTTATCTTGGCTAAGCTGCTCTGCAGCAACTTGTTAAACTTGTAGTTTGTTTGCGGCTCTGATGTGGTACAGCAAGAAATGAGCTGAATGCAAAGTGAGAAGGGACATGGTAATTGGAAGAGAGGAATTAAACCCTTGGGGCTTGATTCTAGAAACATTTGTGAGCAGCTTTACTCATTTGTCACTTCCCAGCGGAGCACCAGTGGACCAGTTCAGTGAGTGCAAAGACAGCTGGACCTCTAAGTTCCTCCTAGCCTCGCCCATGCCTACGGTTTGCATAAGTTTTAGGAGTACTATAAAAGCCCTTTATTTCAGGACAGATTGAGCTTTATTGCAGGGGATATTGTAGCACCACATAACAAAGAGGAGCTGGGTACAGGCAGTACAGAAAGGGGCACAGCGCATTAGCAGGCAAGACAGACAACATTGATATCACCTGAACTTTCTCTGTTTCCATGTTCAGAGCAGGAGCCCAGCTAAGATGCTCCAAAGACTCCCCCAGGATTTGTATGGATCCTGCAGAGAAGAACCTTCCAACTGAGGTAACCCAGCTGAGCTGATAAAGCAAAAGTCTTCTTTTTTGTTTGAGGTTTTTAGCACACTCATGGTATATTTGAAATTGTCCTCACTTCCAAAATTTTTTCAGTTTTGTTGAACCAGTATTTCCTGCTCCAGAACCATATCACAGAAAAAAATCACAGCCAGCTTCCCCCAAGTATCATGACCAGGCTTACGAGCAATGATCAGCTTTAGTCCTGCAGGAACCCCCATGTTTGAAGTAGCCTGCTCACAGTGCTTTAAAGATGTAAAACCTTATGAAGTGGGTTTGTTAATTTAATTTGGAATATCCTAGCTCTTCCCATTTCCCTGTTTTCTAAAAGGATACAAAAGGAGAAGCTCGATTGCAGATTTCAAACTCCACTGTTTTGTCATCATTGGCAGTGATTGTTGGACTGAAACAGGCAACTTGAAGGAAAAGAAAAATGCTGAGTTGGGCTAGGAAAAATCAGGACACTGACAAAAAAATGACATGTCTTTAATGAGGAGGGAAATCATAGAATGGTTTGAGTTGGAAGGGACCTTAAAGATCATCTAGTTCCAGCCTCCCTGCCATGGGCAGCGACACCTCCCACTAAACCCAATTCCTCAAAGCCCTGTCCAACCTCGTCTTGAACACCCCCAGCGATGGGGCAGCCACAGCTTCTCTGGGCAACCTGGGTTAGTGTCTCACCACCCTCACAGTAAAGAATTTCTTCCTGAGATCTCATCTAAATCTCCTCTCTTTCAGTTTAAGACTGTTACCTGGCATCCTATCACTCCATTCCCTGATCAAGAGTCCCTTCTCATCTCTCCTGTATCCTCTTTAGGGACAGGAAGGGGCTCCAAGGCCTACCCTGAGCCTTCACTTCTCCAGGCTGAACAACCCCAACTCTCTCAGCCTGTCCCAACAGCAGGGGTGCTCCAGCCCTCTGAACATCTTCATGGACCCTGGACCATGCTCTTCTGATTCTGGGGGCTCCAGAGCTGTTTCAGACCCTCTTTATTTGCTTTTCGGTTTCATTCATGCCACATCTTATAGTTTTGCTTTGCAACTCTGAAACCAGATGCATATTTTTCACATGAAATCTACAAGTCTCACAGTTTTAGGGCTATTTGAAAATCATCTCAGATCAGTGAAATCCCAATGTCACCATGAAATTTGGCTGTGCCAAGGCAAAGAGCAGCTGTGTGGGATAATCAGCTAGAAAAAAAATCAGCAAAATTTGGTTTTGGAAAAAAAGAATCACACATTTCCCTCAGTAACAAAGTCTGATTGCTCTTGCTTTTGTATTACTCCAGTAATTTTGCCTTTGAATGGTCCACACCAACTTTTTGGCACAAGGATATGTCTTAATACTGATACAGTCCTAACAGCAATTGCTAGAACAATAACAAATACTTCCTCAGGTGTGTGACATTGTTCCTAGTATACAAATGAAGAGTTGAGATTGTTGAAGTTGCTCTTACACTCAGTTAAACATGGGTCTAAGACTGTTCTGAAGACTCCACTTACCCATTTCTGCTGCTGTAAAACTGTTGCTCTTGCCATAAGGCAGGTTTGGGCCATGTCCTGTAGCTCTCTGGAGCTATACAAAGTAGACCTTATTCTTGCTGTGTTGCCTGGAGAGGTTGAGTCAATGTGTTATGGCCACTCCATCCAACTGCCAGCCTCCTTGTCCCCGTCTTCGAGACAAAGCTGTGGGAGGGCTAATGGGTTTGGCCTGCCTAATCCCATTCCCAAACCTGTCTCTATCTCCTGAACTATCATATCCATGGACATATGGCATCAGATACACAGTTCACCAAGGTCAGCAGGAGTCTTTGCTTCAGCACCACTGAGATTTGCAGGTCTAAGCCCCAGCAAAGAGAAGAGCACAAAATTGCTCTGGTCTTTCCCAAAACTAACAGAAATAGCCAGAAACGTTTCTTTCTACACTGACCCCTGCCACCTTTTTGTTTTCTCACTTTTTTTTTCCCCTTTTTGTTTTTTTTCTCCCCCTGAATGAGGCAGGAGTGTATTTTTTTTTCTATTAGTAAAAAGTCACACTGAGAGTCCACGTGAGCACGGCTGGACTCTCTCTCTGGTTGAGTCACATGTAAAATTCATGTGGCTGTATCTGCTTGTGAGGCGCTCATGCTGCCCGGCCGGGGCTGGGAATGGCACACACCCCTCTCAGACCAACTCTCCTCTGCGGCTTGCAAAAGGTTTCCTTCCCTCTGAAGCCGGGAGAGACTGACAAAAACCCTGCTCCCTCAAAGGCATGTCTCGACGAAGAGATTTGCTCCTCGGAGCCAAGAACACTGAACTCCTTTACCTTTCATTTTGATGGTTTCCATGGAAACCATAAAATTAAGCTATGCAGTTACTTACTGCAACGTTACATAATCCACCAAACGTTCAGTTGCTTTTCAACAAACGTGTTTGTTCTGGGTTGCTTTTTTCTTTTTTTTTTTTCTAATCTTTTTTTTTTGCCAGTACAATCAGCCCGATCTGTGTTCATCTGATTAAACAAGGAGCAATAGTGTAAAATCAGATATCAAAATGCAACTTCTGTCAGTGCTTCTCTCCAGAGAGCGACAGGCTGCCTGCTTCCACTGCTGGTTTATAGCTGCAGTTAAGGCACTACAGCGCTGCTCATTGCCTGATCATATAGATGAGGTTGGATTGATGAGGGTCTGATCCCAGTTGTGACCTCAGGGACCATAAATAGGTTCCAGTTCCACACTGCTTCAGGTTATTTGCATCCATGCAAACGGTATGCAGATGAATTTGGTCATATGCAGCAATTTTTTATTTAATGAGGGCAACAAGGCAGGGTAGGATGGACTTACTTAAGTTCAGTTTCCCACCTGGACCTGAGAGATCAGGTCTCACTCAAGATATCTTGGACAAGTGCTGTGGAATATCCTGAAATTTTTATTATGAAAGAAAAATCTCATTATAAAGCAATGCTAATATCCATTTTTCCATGTTGCTGGCACTCAGCCATCCCTGTTGGAACTGGACCAGAGACAGCAGTGATGTTTGGGATGAAGGAAGCTGATGCACACTCTTTAACTTTTGTGGCCAGGCTCATTATTTTAAATAAAATGCAGCAAAACCATATAGCTCTTCTTTGTTTTGTCCAGGATGCACAATCCTGCTACTGCAGAGAATACTGTCAGAACTTTCTCACCGTTGCTGAGAATAAACATTTCCTTTTGTAGCCTCAGTGGGCAAAGGAAATACATCAGACAGAACTTAGGGCTTGCACAGAAAATCCAAGGGGAAAAGGGAGGCTCATGACCACACAGGGTTGTCTAATCAATGTCTTAGGAGAAGGGTATGAAAAGGATTCCAAGTTGTGGCTCAGCATCCATTACCTTTCCAGTGCTGTGTCTTTGCTAGTAAACTAAAAGGGGCTGGGAGGTTACTCAGACCATAATGAGTGATTATTTGGATGCTCTAGAATTGTCTTGGTCCTGTGCCAAGTCTCAGATGATGCTGAGGAGTGTGCAGATATAGCAGAGAAGAGGCCAATCTACCTAGGGTGCAGAAGAAGGGAGTTCAGGTGCACTGTCATTTCCCATAGAGCCAGAAATTGCCCATGGCTGAATTTATTTGCTAGTAATATAAGATGTAGCTTCAAAGAATTTATCAAGTTCAGCATGGGAAGTGTAAATCGAAGCTGACAAGCAGTCCCTTCTCATGGCAGCATCCTTTCAGATCTCTCCAATCAATTTATCCTTTCAGCAAAAAGCAAAAGCACTGCTCAGCCTTGGCATAGTACCTTAGGATCAAAGAATCATAGAAACACAAGGTTGGAAAGGACCTACGAGTTCCGTAGTCCAACCGTCCTCCTGTCACCAATACTACGCACTAAGCTTCTAAACGATGTCTTGAAAATCCCTTTCTGGAGTGACGCCCTTTGGTTTTAAAATGTTGCTGAGTAACCCAAAGAAAAGATGGGTTTCCTCCTTACACCACTGGCCATGTTTCCCATCAGGAGACACCACAAAACCACCATCCATACCACTGCAAAATCTGTTTTTTCATGGGCTGATCTCAGTCTGCTCCAACCTCTGTGACACGTGAGACAGTGATCTTAGTATGATATAAAGACATAAAATGCTAAGTAACTGAAGCAGCTGCTGGTGCATCATTTAAAGAGCACACATATCCAATAAAACAGGCATTTACAATGTCTATAAATAGCAAGAAATAGCAGATAACTATTTGAGCTGCAAAAAAACTAAGGAAACCTTTGCCGACGTAACGACACATGTCATGGCCAATGAATTCCAGCCAGAGATAAACTGAGGAGGAACTTAGAAGGAACTGAAGGTTTCCCAGATTTGCCAAAATGGTCAGTTTGCTTTTTCTATTTCAGTGTTAACTACTGGAGACCTTTCTCTCATTGAATACTTATATATTCCACTTTAAAGTCAAGAGGTTCAGCCAGATTAAACTGGCACCCCTGAAAAGAAGCAGTTTTCCACCAGTGGAGAGTGTGGTTCAGGGAGCAAACATAAATATTTCCTGTACCTTTTGAGTTGTAGGAGAAGATATATTCACTTAGATTGCATAATAAAACTCTGCAAAATGAAGACTGCATTTAACATCTCTACAAAGTCTAGTATTTTGAATTTCCTGGTTTGCTCTTTCTCTGCTTTCTACATATTTCTTGATGGGAAGAGTATCCTGACTTTATATATTCATTTTCTGCTACACCAAGCAGTATCAGTGCTAGAAGAGTAAACCACAGGATAGTAAAAATTTTACCATAATAAAGACCATAAAATATAAAGAAAATATCAAATAATGTTCATATTGGTTGTTCTCTGCTTTTTCCTGAACTGTGTTTCATTGAGCCTGCAGACAGAGCTTCCCATCAGCTTCTCTGCCCATGAACTTGCAGCCTCTGGATGATAAACTCACAGGCTCATTTATCTTCCAAATCTTTGTTTTGTAGTTTAACTCTTTTCCCTTTCTTTCTTTTTTTTTGTTTTGTTTTTTTTTTGGTTTTTTAACAAGCTGCTCAAGATTATCAGCTACAAAGATCAGACGCAAGAGTTATCCCCAGGATTTTTTTTTTGTTTGTTTCTACAGATGATTGTTCAGAGACATTTCTCTGCTGCATGAGAGAAGTGTAGTTACTATAGTTACTCTGGTTACTACCCCTGTTTCCAACTTGAAGGATTATTCAAACCACCAGACCATGGAAACACATTGAATATGTAACCCAACATATTAAGAAACAAGCAGAGGACATCACTGCTCTGGCACCAAATAGCAATTAAATAATAAACAAGCAATTAGCAGACCACGTGTTCCTTGTGTTTCAGGAAGGGTGAGGCACAACAAATAAAAAAAAATAAAATCAATGGATCAGACGAGTAATGTGCATCCTCTGCTGGATGGAAAAGAATGAGGTGTTGCCCATCAGCCAGAGGGTCATCAAAACAGTGAGAAATACTTGTTTTAGAACATTCAGAATTATTAGTCTTGGAGCACTGAAGAGGCTTCCAGAAACCCAAGAAGAGTTATGATAGTATTTTGTAGGAGTCACAGTAGGTGACTCCCAAAAGGGAGGGAATCAGGTGAGCACAAGAAAGCACTACCTTAACTGCAGCAAGGATGAACTAGGAGAGACTTCACATAAAGCACTCTGCAAATGAGCATTGGAACAAACTGGAGTGGGATGTGTCACTGCAGGTTTTAGCTTAATCATACATCTGTCAGTAATGGGTTTTGGGTTTGCTCATCCCCAAACATGAAGGGAGATATTTTGCTCAGTATTTCAAAAAAGGCATGTGAGTGGACTAAGTCTTAACGTCGCTGCTGCTCTTCTGACGTGTGCTCCTAAGGTCTTTGTAGATTTAGATTAGATATTAGGCAGAAATTCTTTACTGTGAGAGTGGTGAGACACTGACCCAGGTTGCCCAGAGAATCTGTGGACATCCTGTTGCTGGAGGTATTCAAGACCAGGCTGGATACTTTGAGCAACCCTGTCTGGTGGGAGGTGTCCCTGCCCATGGCAGGGGGTTTGGAACTAGGTGATCTTTAAGGTTGCTCCCAACTCTAAACATTCAATGATTTTATGATTCTAAATTATCCATTTACAGCAAAAATGGAGATGTCATACAAGTCTTGCAGGTGTGAGAAAGGACTTGTGATAATCTCCTAGCTTGAGCAACAATACCAAAGAAATCTTGGACCCACAGTGTTCATCCAGGTCACACAGGGTTTTATATAAGTCTGTAGCCACTGACCTTAGTGCTTCTGCTGTGTGTGGCTTCACTGTGACTGGTTTAAGGCCCGTGTGGATCTACCTCCTCCTCACATTGCAGGCAAAACACCAGGCTGACATATCCACCTCTACAGATTGGTGCACTTGGAGAACTCCCATAGCTTCAGGCTCTGCCAGAGGTCAAGTCAAAGTCCAATGCATTCAGTTCATGCAGCAAAATTGCTAATATGGTCCCCTGTGTTTGTGCAGACAAGTGACATGTCAATCAGCAGCAAATCCAAAATGTTACAAATTCAATTCAGGACAGCTAACATTTTCCTCTCTCTGGTTACACTATGTTCCTAAAATACAATGAATCAATGAAGCATCCCAAATTCCAGGGTTTGGCTCAGCAAGCGTCTTCCAGTCATGCTGAGATTTGCAGATAGTAATACTAATCTCATCCTGACAGTATCCACATAAGGAATTTATCCTTTGAATGAAGGCAGTGAGGAACTTTGTTGTTTCAGATCAAACCCAAGTAATCTACTTGACCCATATCTGTTGAGGTCCAAGGTCAACGTTTCCTGGAATATGCTTTAAGTGGGTTGGGCAGAACGTAAGGTCAACTTTTTAGGGAAAAAAGCCTTCTTCCTTCTATCTTTGACAAATTTTAAATCGCTTGGTGACTTAGGCTGGACCCAGAGTTTGCTCTGTGTAACACACATGCACAGGATTTACCTGCTATCAAAGTCCAGATAACTTCCTGAGACATGCAAGGCAGTTAATGTCTTCCTCTTGAGGGATCCCTTCTCTTTACCTCTGGTGGGAGAAGCTCAAATCTTTAGTGCTGGTGTTTCCGTATTAAATTTGGGTTAATAGGCCCAGGTGGGAGATTGTAGAAGGCACGTGCTCAGTCTTAGCATTAGTGGGTCTAGGTGACAAGGTGCTGAGATGTGTTACTGCTCTTACCTCTTGGGCAGGGTGGCAGATGGGTGAGAAGGGAAGCATTGATTATGAGACAGATATAATTAAGTCAGGAGGGGAAAGAAAAACATTTAAGCTGTTATTTAGGGCTGATGTAGCAGCTGAAGATTTCCTGCTGAGGCCAGGTGGTTTAATTTCAGTTAGCTTTGCTTGGCTATGTTAATCGATGACAACCTGGAAGGAAGAAAATCACTTAAATCATTAATTTTCATTCCTATGCTCTGTTGGGTGGGACACAGTTCCCCCTGGACCTTGAAACATGCGGCACAACACATAAAAGAGACATAAGCACCACAAAAGCTTTCACATAAGTAAGGAATGTAATCACAGCCACAGTAAGGTCCTCTCTCCATGTTCTCTGTAGATACCTACATTTCTATAAGGTCTTTTCTATTAATAGACATATATGGAAGTCTTCAAAATGTGGCCATTTCCTGGATACTTCAGATTGCTGCAGCTGTTTGAGGACAAATACCAAGGGTAGCTTCCTGGCACTGGCTTTTTGCTGATACTATGATGAAATCTCTACTCAAGAACCTGGGCAGTCCACTTCTGCTCCTGAGAAGGACCCATGAAATCATCTTATCAAATGCATATTAAATGCTCCACTTCAGAAAACTTCCTCTGCCCCCACCATTAGCTCTGTTTGTCTTAGTAGAATCCAAATCCATTTACTTCGTTCTGCTCTGGATCAAAGTGGATCCTTATGGCCATGAAAATCTGTTTCTTTATTGTATCTAATATGAACTGGAAGTGTTATGAAGTGATCAGAAATCAGTAGGTTGGATATTGCTGAGTTCAGACAAAACTCAGTCTGGGTCTAGTGTCTAATTTGCAGAGAATTTATCTTTTTAAAATGTTATTTGTAGACTCCTGAAATTTTACTGCTGGAAGAGCCCCGTCTAATACAAATTCTAGCCACCTGAATCTAAGACTGATTTTCTGAATCATCTTTCAGAGACCTTTTTATATTATTTACACATGGGAATAAACCCACGGACCACTGAGTAAAATTCTCTGTTAAAAGCGTAAAGCACAGACAATTGTTTTGATAGATCAAACCCTGAGTGCCCAAGGATAGTGAAATTATGTCAGATTTAGGTAACTGTTTACTGGGAATTTCTGATTTAAAAAAAAAATTCAAATGCTTTCTGCATCTTTAGGATGCTTTCCTGCACTAAAATCTCATGGAATGAATTGATGGGGGCTTTTCTGCATGAGAAAATTGATTCTTGTCACAGGAGTGGTGTAATTCTGCTGTCTGTGTGTCAAATTCCCTGGTTTAATTAGCATTAACTTTAGAAGTATATAAAAAGGCAAAATTTCCTCTCTGAGCCAAAATGAATTTTGCCCAAGGACTAATGGTTTAGCTAAATCAGGTGGTGAAGCTATGCTTTTGGATATGTATTTCAGAATGGGTGTCAAGTCAGAAGAGTCTCTTGAGAGAGAAGCTTGTGTCAACAGTTGTTTTCAGCCAGAAATAAACTTTTATTTCTGACATAGTGACATCAGGTGGATAAGACACGTCTGCAGTTAAGCTTGCAGAATCTTGTTGTGTCAGCCTCTCCTTGGGGAGTGCTAGAAACTAGGAACTATTTTCCTAGGACGTTCTAGAGGAAACAAATCTTATTAGCAATTCTTTCAGAAAACTCTCCATGCCATGCAACTTCTGGAGGAGAGAATTGGATGAGGACAGTATATTCTTCTCTGTTGAATTCAAATTCAGAGACACTTCTCTGCATATACCATCAACTCAATACAATATCATCTGTACTAACACGGACTTTAATTGGGCTAGCTCAGCAGCTATGTACTAAGCCAATACATGGTCTAATCTCCCTTGGTGTCAAATCCACTGTTTTTGCACCCAATGATCAAGAGTTTCCACTCCCTGGTGCTTCCAGTGGGAAGCTAGCTGGGTGTGCAAACTTTCCTGTGCCATCAGAATACATGCCTAAAATTTGGGCAACTGCAAAAGAGGCTCAAATGTCTCCTCAACTTCTCCCATTTAAAAAACTTGGAGGAAATCAACAGTATTAAATTATGAAACAAAAGTCCTGATTTCTAGAATCCTTGAGCTGGAAGGGATGTTTGGGTTAGAAGGGACACTTAAAGGTCACCTAGTCCAACAGTCCTGCAAAGAGTAAGGACATTTTCAACTACATCAGTTACTCAAAGCCCCATCAACCTGGTCTTGAATGTTTTCAGGGATGGGGCATCTATCACCTCTCTGGGCAACCTGTTTCAGTGACTTACCACCTTCATTGTAAAAATTTTCTTCCTAATACTTCACCTAAATCTTCCCTCTTTTAATTTAAAACCAATACCCCGTGTCCTATCATAACAGGCCCTGCTAAAAAGTTTGTCCCCATCTTTCCTGTAGGCCACTTCAAATACTGGAAGGCTGTTTATCATGTGTCTCCAGAGACTTCTTCAGGCTGAAAAATCCCAACTCTCTC
>VZTM01002051.1:0-22147 GCA_013400555.1 Jacana jacana
AAAATGATGGTGCAACCGTCTTTTAGTTAAAATCTGACGCACTCATATGGCAAAATTAGAATTTTTTCAATTTTTTTTTTCCTGTTAGTATCTCTTTTCCCAATGAAATAGGTCTTTTGTGTTATTGCAAGGTATGAAAAGGCAAGGTGATTAAAGCCACATTTTACTTGTCTTGTCATTGTAGAAGCTCATAGATAGGAAATATGCTTTCTTTGCATGGCAGAAAAATGCCTGGAACATCTATTTTAGAAAACTGTGCAGCTACAGAAATTCTGGCTATTCCTGAGCAGCTCTTCTGTTCAGACCATCTATTCTGGAAAAAAACTTTTGCTTACAAATTCTGCTTATGTTATTCCAGAACAATATTACCTTCTCCTAGATCCTGTTTCTATAGTCTTAGTTACCCTGGTATAAATTATGTCTTTATATTTACTTAAAAGATTATCATGAGTGATGCCTTCTAATTTTCAACTTCATCTGAGACAAACTCACTGAGATCTCATTCTGCTCTTATACTCTGCTCTTAGGAACATACCATCATCCTCATTTTCTTGACTGGAGACTTTCAACAAATGTTTTGACTTTTCTTCCTGTGCTTTCAAAATTCTCTCTTTGCCCAATTGTCTTAGCACTCTGGGCCTCTTTCTTCACCCATCATCTGCTCTGGAACCTGCTTCTTTCCCAGGGCTTGTTAAATTTCTATAGGAATCTTTCCTTTTGTCCTCATTTTTTCCTGCCTTATTTCATAAAAACGTTCAAAGAAAAAGACAGCAGTCATTGTCTTCTTCAATTAAATTTGTGTCTCTTTTAGACATCTAGTCCTGTATCATGAACAAGCAAACTTTTTGTGTTTTCCCAGCAAACCATGTCAATTTTCTCTTCTATTCCCAACAAGTATTCTATTTTGGTGCCTTCAAATTTATTCCAGGACACCAGAACCCCACCTTGACTCCTCCCACCACATCCACTCTGTTAGTAAACCCTGTGAATTTTTTAATAACTGCTCATCAAACAACTGTTTTTTCCATCCAACCTTTCAAAACACATATTGAACTTCAATTATTACCAGCTTTGGCTACTATATCCTCCATTGTCTTGCTCACATCTCCTTAAATCCACAATTCTTCTATAAGAATAAGTGAATTATTACTAGTATTAACTGTAATTAAATTATCATGCAGTTGTTATAATTACCATTTGTATCTAAGTAGCATTCAGAGAACCAAAGCCTGGATAGAAATACTTAACAAAATTATACTCTTCTACTATGATTATATTTTCTCTTTATACTCCACTCTTCCTTTCCACAAACCCTCTACATCATGGCATGGCAGGCCAGTGCCAAATCATCCACTTTTTCCTCATTTCTTTCCCTCTATTCCTCAAAATGATGTTTCTCCTCTTATTTCCTTGCTAGAAGTCTCTAAAACATTCCTCTCTACTAGGGCATTATTACATAATTCTGACTGTAGAAAATACGATGTTACATTTTAAAATGTAAAGCCTTAAAAAAGCCCCAATTAACAGCAATGTCCGTGGCAAAACTAACAGCCCCATTCTCAATTAGTCTCATCATTAACATCCAGGCTATATTTCAAATGCGTGACTTAACTAAGCACTGAGTTGCAATTTATTTTGCAGTGTGCAGTCACAAAATCACAGTCAAGACAACTGCTTAAACTTATGTTCAGATTAGGTACAAGTGTCTGGCATTGTAGAGTCACAAAGCCAGCTAGGGGACTTGCAAAGCATTAGAGCTCTTTTTTCCCCATCCTACACACTGGGAACAATGTCAATGGAGTTATTGTGGCATCACTTATGCTAAGAACTTCATTAGTAGAAGCCTGCCACAATTTTTAAGTGAATGAAGGAATACAAAATGTCAATACAAATTCATTTTTACATTTGGATAAAAGCTATTTATAGATTTTACATCCTATGTGAGGTCTGTTGAGATCAGAGTTCTAGACATGTATAGAAGAAACTGCTATAACACACATGAATATGTTAGTATGGCTGAAAATCTGTATTGTTCAATCTCTGAACCAAGCCTGGTATCCTCTAAAGTAGACAAGCTCAACTCACTGCTCTCTGTACAGTTCCAGTGTTTAGTGAAGGCATTAATGCTGAAAAATGTAGGAATTTCATATGCTAGATATCAAACCAGTTTTTGAAGCTGCCACTTGTCTTTGCTCTGGTCTCTTCTCTAATCACAAAACGTTTCCTGCTTGCCTAGGGGAAAAGAAGGTTAAAATGTTCCTCCACTAAAGCACTTACTTTTCAATACTTTCTGGACTACAAAGTGCTCTTATCTGAGTCTGAAATTTTAATGTCATTCAGACTCCTGTAAAAGTAAACCATCTGTGAATTACAGTCATCGTTATTTTAATTAGAAAAGCATTAGGGTTTTAAATGTTATTTTTCAAAATGACACATTTTTTAAAGATTAAGTAAAATTGTCATTGATGACTACCAAAGCTTCAATTACTGCTAGAGGCCTTTTTTTTCCTTTTTTTTTTTCCCAGGGAGGAAGAAGAAAGGATGGGAGNTACAGACATTCAAAACTATGGAATGGATGCTGAGATGGTGTGTAGGTGGCATGGAGGCAGTATTAGCTCATACTTAATAGGTGTCAAGGGAATCTGTAAAGCTGTTCTTTAGTTTAAAAAAGGCAATTTGTGGGAGTGCTGTGTGTTTCTGGCAGTACTTTCAAAATAGCTACCTACAAAAGACAGAGAACTATAATCTAATGATATTTTACACAATGACACACATTTTCACAGTGCATTAATGAAATATAAAAAAAAGCCTTAAAACTATTGTAAAATGTGTCTTTTTTCAGTGTACATGTCTGCAAAAAATATTGTAAAGACAAACACATTTACAGGGTACTGATCTTTTTATAAGGATGGAAATGTTTGGTTTTTTTAAAGATTTACACTTTCTGCTTTATTTGTTAGCTTTTCTTCACACATTTTAAGAGTCTTCCTTTGTCTCTGGCAAACTAGTGACCTTGCACCATTGTTCATACTGAATCAACCCACAGTTCAGCATAGCATAAGAATGGCCTTAATATAAACTATGAGAGTTGTCCAGTACTCATGCAAGTGACATTAAGCATTTATGTAAGTGCTTGTCAGAAGTCAAACTTTAGGGAGAAAAACTGTCATTCAGCTCTCTGTGAAAGGACAAAAAAATGGTTGTTCCTCTTCCAAAAAGTGTACAAACCTCACAGCTCTTTGAACTTGTAAAGTGACAAAAGGGACTGCCCTACGCGAAAGGAAGCGATCAGGAACTATAAGATGTATGTAAGAAATACTCAGTGGAGGAAACACTACCCCAGTTTTAGCTCCTGAGATCTCTGTAGCTACTGGACCTATTATTCTAGTCTTTCAAAATTCTAGAAATAGACATAGCATCAAAAGAATCAATATGGAAGTGTCTCTGTATGAACTGAGAAATACAGGCAACAGGGAGAGCCATGGCAGAGAAAGCAAAGCCTGAGGTAGGAGACCAGAAAACTAAACCCAGACAAATAAGAAATGAACACTGGGATCAAATATGAAGTGAAATATCCAGAAAAGAAACAGAGAGAAGAAAAAAAGAGAAAAGTGTCAAGAGAGATGCAAACTGAGAAAGTCAACTTTGAATCAGAGAAAGAGCAAGGGAGACATGGAATACACATGTGAGAAATCTGGACGGAAAAGATATCAGAAAGAAAATAAAGTCTGCAAAACTAGTAATCATAAGCAAACCCTGAGAGGGGGACAGAGAGAGAGAACGAAATATATTCTAGAGGGGAAAAAATTATAGAAATAGGAAACCAAAATAAGAGTTCTGTGTTGAAAGACTGGGAGCTTCTGAGCATTCTGAGGTTTCACTAGCCATGTAATGAGCAACCAGAGGATCAGGCCTAGTCAGCATGGGTTTATGAAAGGCAGGTCCTGCCTGACGAACCTGATCTCCTTCTATGATATGATGACCCGATTGTTGGATGGGGGGAAGACAGTGGATATAATATATCTGGATCTTAGCAAAGCATTTGACACTGTCCCCCACCACATTCTCATGGAAAAACTGGCTGCTCATGGCCTGCATGAGCGTACGATCTGCTGGATCCAGCACTGGCTGGAAGGACGATCCAAAAGGGTGGTGCTCAATGGAGTTAAATCCAGCTGGTGGCCGGTCACAAGTGGTGTTCCTCAGGGCTCAGTACTGGGGCCTTTCCTTTTTAATATCTTCATTGATGATGTCAATAGGGACAAAGAAAACACTATCAGTAAGTTTGCGGATGACACCAAGTTGGGTGGGAGTGTTGATCTGCTTGAGGGCAGGGATGCTCTACAGAGGGACTTGGATAGACTGGATAGATGGGCCAATGTTAATGGCATGGCCTTCAACGAGGCCAAGTGCCAGGTCCTGCACTTGGGCCACAACAACCCCATGCATCGCTACAGGCTTGGGGAAGTGTGGCTGGAGAGCTGCCTGGCAGAAAAGGACCTGGGGGTGCTGGTCGACGGGAGGCTGAACATGAGCCAGCAGTGTGCCCAGGTGGCCAAGAAGGCCAATGGCATCCTGGCTTGCATAAAAAATAGTGTGACCAGCAGAAGTAGGGAGGTGATTGTCCCCCTGTACTCAGCACTGGTGAGGCCACACCTTGAGTATTGTGTCCAGTTCTGGGCACCTCAACACAAGAGAGATATCGAGGTGCTGGAGCGAGTACAGAGGAGGGCAACGAAGCTGGTGAGAGGCCTGGAGAATAAGTCTTATGAGGATCAATTGAGGGAGTTGGGATTGTTTAGTTTGAGGAAGAGGAGGCTGAGGGGAGACCTCATCACTCTCTACAACTGCTTGAAAGGCCATTGTAGAGAGGTTGGTGCTAGTCTCTTCTTAAGGGTAATTAGTGATAGAACAAGAGGGAATGGCTGCAAGCTGCAGCAGGGTAGGGTTAGGCTTGACATTAGGAAAAAAATTTTCACAGAGAGAGTAGTCAGTCAGTGGAATCAGCTGCCCAGGGAGGTGGTGGAGTCACCATCCCTGACTGTGTTTAAGAGTAGATTGGATGTGGTGTTGAGGGATATGGTGTAGGGGAGAACTTGTAGAGTAGGGCTGATGGTTGGACTTGATGATCCCAAGGGTCTCTTCCAACCTATATGATTCTATGATTCTAAAGTGAGCCATCTACCCTATTCTCTGGCCACGAGCATAGGATGGACAGATGTATTGTGTGGCAAAAAATAGCTGCTGAGAAAGACTGAAGGTGGTGGCTGGCCCTGGCCAGCTGTTTGGTAGAAAAATCACTTTGTGCTGATTTCTGCTACTAGCAAATTATTTGCAAGAATATAATGGGATGGTACAAAGGGACAAAGATACAATGGGACAATGCAATTTTGCTGATATAATTCAAAGTATGAGGGAAATACAGATAGTTGTGTTCTAACCATTTACCGTTAGTCTGGAAACTCCTCCTGGGATATTTTTTTTTAAATGTGATCTTCATAATTTATTTAATTTTAAAATTGCCTAAAAGAAAATTGACTCATAAAATTGGCTATTCAAAACAAAAAAGGAATATTGACTTCCAGCACAGTTAAAATTACTAAATGATAAATGAATAAATTGGCATAAGATTTATGAATACTCAGTTTTCCTACTTGAGGGAAAAAAGGAGTTAAGAATCCCTTATACAAAGTACTGCTTACAAAGTACTCTAATACTTTATCATATCATGTACAAAGCAATTTGTATTTCAATATAGCATAACCATTTTTATTTTAAGCCAAAATAAACAGTTCTGTTTAAAAAATAACTTAAAAGTGTCTCTGAACTAATCATACAATTTACATATGCATGCCACTTATGTTCTGTACTTTTGTTTAATCATAAACATACTTCTCCCTAAAAGGACCCTGATATGTTAATATTGTATATTAATATATTGAAATAAAAACTACTTAAAGACTGCTGTATCAAATCCAATAAATGAAACACCTGTAGGTCAGTAATGAAATATGGTTCTCTTTGTGGTTGGTTACATTCGTATCAGACTTTTAGTTTTCCTTCTGTGGTTCTAGAAGTGCTAGAAGAATTCAAAAACTCTAGATGGACTTCTGATATTTCCCTTTACTGAGGGCTTATTCTCTGTTTTACCATTCTTTCTGAGTGGAAGAAGTTTAAGAATACAGCTCCACACTGGCAAGGATGATTTCTCCAGAAACACTGCAGGCTCCTGAAACAACTCTAGAACAGTCTGTAGCTGTAAAAATGTGAACTGACCCTAACACAGTATCTATTGTCTCTCACAACTACCTGATGCTGATATGGAGCTTATAAAACATTTGACTGACTTTTCTGTATAGCTTATTTCATACCCGAAGAATCTTTGGAGCATCCCATTCAAAGTTAAAACTTGTCTTACTCTTTCCAAAATGAGTCATCTTTTGTGTCCAAGGCTAATGATAAGAAGGAATCATTGTGGATTAGAAGAAGCAGGCTGAAAACTGGAAAGATAAACTAAGCAAAGTTTTTCTTAGACATTTTTAAGGATTCCTATCTTTTAACCAGACAAACATTTCTAGCAGTCAAAGCCTGAAAGAATTACTTTCAATGAAGTCTGCCCTTTGGAGTACTTGCATTTAACAGCTGCACTGTATAGCAAGAGCAAATTAAATTGTTGTTTTGTTTTACTTCTGGTATAATACAAGCTGTTTGCATTTCAGCAAGGTCCATCTGAAGCAACTGAGAAGGGTTAATTGCAGACCACTGACCTTAGCTAAACAAAATGTAAAGCTCTAAGTTTTGATGCGAAAGCTCAGTAAGCTATGAGCTAACTCTCCTTTATTGAATTTATATTTGCAAGCTTAACAGTGTGAGGAATGATAATCCAAACAAATGAAAGTTCCCTTATGTCAGTATTAAAAAAAAAAAAAAAGAAAAAAAGCCAAGGACCGTTTGTGCCCTGTACTTCCCCCAAAGCACGATGATGTTTGCAAGCTAGTCATGCTATCGTAGGCTTTGCTTAGCTAATACATGCCTGTATGACAATAAAGCAACACAGCATGGAAAATGTGGCTTCCCTAATGTAAAGGCCTTAAGATATTCTGGAGAGCAGGAGATTTTTCTGCTTTACATGGAGGAGCTGGTACTTCCCCTAAGTTTGACTCTAAAGTTACTACATATCGTTTTGCTCTTCCCAACATTAAGAGCAAAACTCTCACTGACTTCTCCAGGGGTTAAACGAGTCTATTACTTTCACTCTGTCTGGAGTAGGAATGGTTTGTTTTGATTTGGAAATCTGATTTTCTCTTACATCAGGGGTGCTTAAAAGTCACAGCAAGTAGCTAAGCTTGTCACGATCAAGTATACATTTAAGCTGAAAGAACACCTTATCTAGGCTGTGCACAGAGTCAGGATGCCAAACCTGCCTTTCATTACTAGCTCTGCACTTTTATAATTTCAGTAGTTAAGCTAAATGCATGACTGAAACTGCATGGTATGCCAGCTTCAATGAAACGGCTATTTTATTGTCCTAGTTTAGTTATCTTCAGCTCAGCTTACCCAAGTAACAGCAACAACTCATAAACCTATCAACACTTCCCTAATAAATGCTTTCTTCTAACGCAGAAGCTGCTGAATCAAGCACCAGACGTTGGCTAGCTGATAGTGTTTGCTCTTATGCTTTACCTAACAGTAGAAAACATACCAAAATTGGATTCTGGTATTGGAACTTCTTCACTTGTCCTCCATTTTTCGAACTGGCTGCAGTATTTACAAAAGGAGAAATAATTTGTTCTCTGAGCAGGCTCTGGGTTTTGTTGTTTTGTTGGTTAATAAAACACTCTCCAAACACAACTTAAGTAAGAAAGAAAAGCTAAATTGTGGGGCAGGAAATAAGTACAAAGAAACCATTATCTTTACTAATTTTGGGGCTCACACTTTAGAACACAGATTTACTTTCCCCTTCTCCAAGTTAATATCACCTTTCACAAAATGGGATCGTGAGGTATGTTATCAGAAGGAAGTTAAATAAAATATCACTCAGATTCACTCAGCTATAAAGTCCAGATCTTTCTTTTCCCTCTCTCCTAGGGAGTTGATTGGCAACTTCATCCTCTGCTGGTGACATATAAGCAGGAGGTTGATTTCAGATGTGTTCTGTTTTCTCCTAAACTTCACCACCTTTGATGTGGATATTTCAGCTCTCTGGGTTTTTTTGGTTCAATTTATCTATCTGAATCTGCAATAGCTTTTCAGGGAAGGGCAGGTAACAGTGT
This sequence comes from Jacana jacana, assembly GCA_013400555.1. Lineage (NCBI taxonomy): Eukaryota > Metazoa > Chordata > Aves > Charadriiformes > Jacanidae > Jacana > Jacana jacana. The sequence goes on from VZTM01002051.1 coordinate 8,274, forward strand.
TGGGGAAGACATTTTTTTGACTTATTCATGAACCCCTGCATCAAATAGATTTTCAGTTCCAGCAGTGACTCATTTGAAGTAGTTACTGCTGGCAACAGGGGCTGAATAAACTGGTTATATGTGCAACCCCCTACTTCTTGGTTGATTTTTAATGATGTACTACAGATGACTAGTTTCCTCTGGCTTCACTAGCTGACATCATCCTGAGTTTCTAATTNNNNCTGGGTTTCTAATTCCTCTTTTCCTTCCCTTTCTTCTCCCTCCTTCTCCTTTTAAAATATTTTTCTTTTTTTTTTTTTTCAGAGTCCTCTGCTGTAAAAGCATAGAGGAGGGCACCCATGACAACTGCAGATTGTATAAGCTTCCTCATTTAGGTTGTTATTTAAAGTTCAACTTTCATGATTAGTCAAATGAATCAAAAAGATAATTGAAAAGAGAGATATTATGTGACACAGACATTAGTCACTACTGCTAGTAGCTGGGTATATGATATTGTATCACCTATACAAAATGCGTTGGTATCAAGCTTGTATTCACTGGCTACTTGTCTGTAACAAATTGTCTGGACTCAGAGTGAATTTTATCCTAGAAATTAGAATTACCATCTTTCCATCTGTTTGTCATAGCTCTCTGTGGCTTGAAAAAGGTGTAAGGAGAAGGTCACTCATTTTTTGAGACCTTGTTCTTTTCAGCTTAGTCTGTTGCCATGTGCTTCTGAGTCACTGACTGACAATGGTATAACTCTCACCCCCAAACCCTGCAGTTCCATTTAACTTACCAGCATCTCTTAAGAGCTTTGTTCCTTTCTGGATTGAAGGACAATGCATTATGCTTTAGTTTCACACACCTGACTTCTTCCGGTGTTAATGAGATTCTGGAGTCAGAACCTCTAAAATCTGTTTGTCATCACAAGCTTCAGTCCCTTGCATGATGGAGGGATTCTGTTTTGCAATTTCCTTTCTACATTTTTGTCTTTCAAGGTTTCAGGCTTGTTTTCGAATGCCAATCACTACAGAATCACTAGTCTTCAGCCGTAGGTTTTCACTGATGGCCAATTGTTTTGTTGTTGGTTTTTTTTCTTCTTTCAGGCTGTAATGTTGTTTCTGGCTCCTGGGGAAATAAACTCCATAGGCATCCTAGTCTGTGTTTCGTGACTGGAACACAATACTCAATTACTGTTACACAGCTTTTGCCTAACGTCAAGCCTGTAGCCCCACACAAGTTCTGAAGATTAGTGGTACTCTCAGCTCCAGGTACTTGTAAGTCAAGGTACAGCTTTAGGTATTAATGACTGTTTTTTATAGGGAATTTTTTGGCAAGGATGCAGAATATACCCCAGAGCTGTCTTGAGATACCTGAGTAGGGAAAGCAAGTCTATTTTAATATTGCCTTTTCAGAGTCCATCCTTTTGCTCTTTGCTGTTGAGGGATTAGGGCTATGTGCCTACTAGTTACTAAAAAAGGGCTTATAGTGCATTTTGACCATAGAAAAATCTTCTTCTGTGTCCAAGTGGAGGTTATCATGCATGTGTGCTCCCAACTTGATGTGAAACTGACCTTGGTTCGTGTTATAACTAAGGAATCAGACTCAACAAGAAACACTCATAACACAAAGTCAAACATAGCTAAACTTTGCACTTGACCCCAAAACTGGTCTTGGATGCTCTCTTGCGAATAGATTTCGGTCCTCCTAGGCTGAGAAAAGACCTGAAGCTGAAGCTCACATTGCCTGGGAAAATACTCTGCACATTAAGTCACAGAAAGCTTCCTTTCTGTACGATAGCTTATAAAGTGTGCAAGGAAAGATCACTGTCTTTAGAAATTGCATGTGTTAAAGAAATCAAATCTGCTCAGTTACGGAGTTACCCAAAAGAGGTGGCTGAGTACTCTGGACAAATGGAGATATTCACCTTGCAATCCTTACGTTGGTGAGGATTAGCTAGGATATAAATAGAGTAAGGAGATGGGATAGGAAGTTGAGAGCTTCCTGTTCAGTGTTTCGCTTTTTTTTTTTTTAACTTTACTTGATGTACAGCCACATTGGATACTGTGGCCTATCTCTCAGTCAGCATGCTGGTGCCTACAAAGGCATTGACTAGATGGGAAGTCCTAAGGAGTTGTTTGGATTTCTCCTGTTATGACGGTATAGCATTTATTATAGGATTTTACATAAAGAAAATGTGCAGGTTCTTTTTTTTTTTTTTAAATTCAGAAATCATTCAACCACTAAAACGTGTACAACAGATACCTTTAAAAACCTGGATGCAAATTTACACAGGGTACCTGCTTAATTGAAATCTTTTCCTTCCCACAAGAATACACTGTTTTTTTGACATAATGATCACTGCTACTCACATGCTAGAAAACTCAGAAAATCAGTTTGATTCTACCCCAAAGCATATATTAAATGTCAAAAGAATATATTGCTGCGAAGGATCTGGTGCCTTGCCACAATGGAAATGACTCAGCTAACTTATTTAAAGAATGATGTTTTAATTGCTTTGTAGATCACAAACCTGCCAGCCTTGTAATTTACACTGCTGAAGAACAAGACGACATCTCTCCTTGGCAGACAATTTCTTCTTCTCTCCTGCAGCTGTATCAGCCAAATCTTTATACCTAGAAAAATCAGCAGAAGTAGAGTTACTCTAGTGTTGGCCTGGTTGATGCCTTTGCAGACATTTTTAGTTTTCCCTTGATTCTCAGGTCTTTGATATCCAAACTGGAAGCTTAGGATTCTCCTAAGAGTAAAGAAAACAAGAAAGCCAATCACTATTATATCTCTGTATTATTAGACATGACCTTGGTTAAAAACAGTGTGGGACAAGCGGTGCTTAAAACCCAGATTTGCTTCCTGTCAGTTCTTCGGATGCCTCACTGAAAATCAATGCAGAAAGAATGCAAAGGTTCACCGACTGATTTCCTTGGTACTGAATCAGGTCACTGGAAGGAGGAAAATATTTTTTCAGTATGTCTCATATGACATGTGTCCATTAAGGAGTAATTCATAAGCAAGTGACATTGATAAAAATGTTTTCCATCAGTCTGAAATTAATTTTTCTTCATTTTGAACAAAAAGTCTAGTAGCAGAGAGACTTTAAAGAACTTGATCGGTTTACATTATTGGAAAGAAGATCAAGGGGAGACTTGATTACAGCGTCGAGTACCTTCAAAGACAGAAAATGCTAGATATTAAAGGGCTCTTTGATATACCAGATAAAAGAACTAATGAACTAATGTAGGAAACTTAAATCACACAAAGTCAAATAAAGTATAAAATTCAAATTTTAACTGCGGACTAATTACACCATATTACTAAAGAAACGGATTTTTGCAGATTTTTTTTTTGCAGATCTTGATGCTTTCTATTATTACTATACTTTCTTGAAGGTATTCCTCAGTCTAGATTTGCCTGAATGTAATGAGACTGAATTCTTTTTCATACAAAGCCAGTTTTTGAAAAAGAAAGGTTTTGCAGAAGTGTCACTTTTGATTAAATTCTCAATGAAGCAGGGGTAATTTTGACTTTGCAGGTTAACTACATTTCCTGACATTTTATTTATCTGGTTCCTCAGCAGCTCAATTCACATATTAGCTCTGGTGCTACCCAAAACTATGCTGTCCTGGGACTGCTCACACAGACCATGGCAGGCAAAGCTGAAGGGCTGGAATGACTTCAGTGGTCCCAGGAGCTGTAGCAACTCTGAAGCAACATCTGCAGACGAACTGCTCTAAGGCCAAATTTCAGCTGGGCTTCTAGTTTCCTGGAGCTGCAACAGATCCTTGGGTATCTCAGCTCTGCAGTCTGGAAATATTCTCTGGTCTGGTAGCAGACCTGCTGAGGACAGGACTCCATGACTGGGTCTATATTACTAAGTGAAATGTGAGAGGGATTATTTCTCTGCAAAAACAAACACACAAACAGACAATAACCTGTCTACTTATTAAGTATTCTACTAAAACTCTGTTACCTTCTAACAAAGTGTAGACACATCTAAGCTGCCTTCACTAGCCTGTCTTAAGGCCCAAATTTTGCCCAGGAATTGTTTGGAGGAATGCTGGTGGGAAGGGACCAAAACTTCATCAGAGATCCTTCTAGTTAGATCTGACACTCCAGATTAGCAGTAGAAAACTTTCCCAACAGCTCAACTAGTTGTATGGTCATCAAGCCATTTGTTTTATGGACTGCTATTAAGGCTCTAGCCACCTCATTTCCATACTTGTATCAACTGGATTTTCTTAGAAATCATGGAGAATTGGAGGTGTTAGAGAGACAACTACTGGAAAGCCTAGCAACTGCTGAGTGAACCAAAGATGATTCAGCATTGACTTAGCAATGCATGAAGAAGTAACTGTGAAAGTGGTCAGCCTGAAACTTACTCACAGAAGAAACCCTAATAAATACATTTTATTCCTGAAAAAGAGCCAAATTAGAATTTAAAAAGTTGAAATTCTGAGTTTGGATCAGATTTACTTCAGAACCATGCAAATCTCAGGAATCAAAACAATGAACTAACCATTCTTTACAATCTCTATTATACAGGAGGCCAGACAAAAATGATTCGTTGCTTTCTTCAGCTTTAAAAGTCTCTGAAATTCCACTGCATTATTCTGGAAGTCTAATCAGGGTTTGCAATTCCCTTCTATGCATTAAAGCAAGCTCTACCTTAGAAAAACAAGACAGGCTAATGGCTGTAGAAGCAGAGAAGCTAACTATGGAAATATAATTCTGCCACAAAACTCCTCTGTGCACACACTAAGTCATTTAGCAGATGATCTTCCTTTCCTTATGTTAGGCACCAAAAAGCTGCACTCCTAGCTCAAGTTAATCATCTTGTTTTCAAGACAGGCTGTGAAAACAGGTTTTTCCATAGGGTGACTTGTTCTATGCATCCTAGATATTTTTGTTAAGATGAGAAGAGATTGCCCTCTGGAGGTGCCTTGCTCTACTGACCATAGATGGACTCAGAAGTCCAGGCTGGATGCTTGTGTTCTGGATGGTTGAGAGGAATCTCACCCTTAGGTCTATTTGTCTGACTTAATTGCTCATCTGCAGAGTAACTAACAGAGGGACTGACAGAACTTCCTTATTTTTCTATCTTGTTCAAATATACTGGCTAACTAAGCACCTAGGATGAAAGAGCAGCTTTAGACCTGGTGTCATCAACTGCTATCTCAGATCAATCACTTTTATTTTGTTTAAGGCTGCTCTAACAAAAACACCACCAAAAATTTGTAGCTACTTTTCCGCCAGAATGGTTCCCTGATTTGATTCTCAGCCCAGTTGCGCAAACACCAGTGTTAATACCAGGAAGTAATGGGAATGTGGAAACAGGAATAAGCACATCACACCTGTTGGTGGCAGCCCACATTTGTCCTGGATGAAAGTGGTATCTAATCATAATCTGATTAATTTATTTATTAATTTATAATCATAATTTGATTTTTTGTACTTAATTGTAAATGATTTCATTCCTTTTTTTGGGGGGGGGCTTTGAGAATTGTTTTTGTATTTTTAACTTGCTATTGCCCTCAGTTAAAAAAAAAATCTTAAAAAGAAAGCAAAACAAAATTGACAATAAACTAAGAAGAAAAAAAGAAAAACTTACATGTGAGACATTATTATCAAAAAGCAAAATGACAGTGTATCAGATACTTTCTACTGTGAACTGAGTTTGTGTTTCCATATAGACACAATAATTTAATGTCCTCTTACATTTAACCCTTTCATGGTCTCAAGAATAACAACAGAACTTACTACTATTCAGATTTACTGTGTCACAGAAAACAGTAATAAAGAATACTGAATTGACAGTGCAGGCTTGTGTAAATAAAAATGAGTTACTTGCAAACAACAGGGCATGCTTCTGGGCAAATGCAATCTGGAGAGTCCTTGAAACTTTCCTTACCAGAGAATTCTTCCTCCACCACTGCAGCCTTAGTTGACTCTGAAGTGAGTGAACATACTCAACTCAACACCAGGCTTCTTCTCACTGACAGCTCATATATTTTAACCCAGGTAAGTAATGCAGTGTATTTGTAAGGCTTTAGAGAGGATCCTGAGGAATCCAGTGAGCATGCTCAGGGCTACCAGGCTACCTTGCTAAAAACAGTCTTTATTTAGGTGAAATACACTTCAGCTAAACTTGGATTGATGAGTTAGTTGTATAGACTTTGTTAAAAGTCAGTAGAAGACGTTATTCAGGTGTCATATACTCTACTGTAATATCAATGCTTAAAATAAGCCAGATGAATTGTGCACTCTAAGACTCCATTTCTTTCCATTGAGTATAAAGTCTACACTCTTGACTCCAGTTTAGACATCTAATATCAGACAAAGTAAATCTCCCTCCTAGCCAAGTCAAGAAGCTGATAAAACCCACTATTTCATGGCCTACCCAGAGCAACTCATTCACTAAGGGAACCAAAACAATTTAAAGGATTACACTGAATCAACGCCGCTCCACTGCTATGTCAAGACTAATGTAGTGTTGATTAGGAAATAAAAGCAAGACCTCTTCCAGTTACAAGTTGAGACAGGGAACACTACCATTGGGGGGTGGGGGTGGGGGGTGGTGTTTCCCCAACTCCTCTCCACAAGAAATAAGCGTGAGAGAAGCTGTGTCTTCCCAGCTTTGTCCTTTGCACCCTCCTTGTCCTAACTTGTCATTTTTACACACCTAAGCAGAAAAAAAAGAGCTTTTGGCTAGACAGGCTAGCACTGTGAGCATGTACAGGCTGGTCAGGACCCTCTAATGTTGCAGAAGCTGCGCTCTGGCCTCTTTGCTTCTGAACAACACTTTTCATCAGGGAGATTTTGTGTTTACTTGGACTAGATACTGCTGTCAATACCTTCAGGTGGCTTGTGAATATGGAGAACTCCATTCTCTCGGGTCTTTACAGATAACGATGTTATCTGATCATTTTCTCCCTCACTTCCCTAAGTGCACAGCTGACAAGATCCAGCAGGCTGTTTTTCCCTGAGACAGAATACACCCCACTTCAGGTTATGGCCCAGCAACCCACAGTAATATTCTCAGGCTCAGCACGCTATTTGATTTACACGCAGTGTGCACAAATAGGCTGTAGGGCTGCACTCCCAGTTCTGTACACAGAACAAATCTTTAAGCACTGGAATAAACACCACGCGCTCTCAATTTCAATAGCACATCAGGATAGAAGATACTAATGAAAAGAACGTGGCAAGTACAAAGGGCACCAAAACAAGCAGTTCGAAATCACCAGTTTAAACAAACAACACAGATGTCTTTAAACTGAAGCCTCAGAACTACTTTTTTTTGTTTGTTTGCTTGCTTTTTGCTATTCTTTTTCTCAGTTCTCTCTCTTGCCTAACTAAGAAAGACAGACAAAAACTGGTGGTCAGAGGTAGCTCCTGACAGGAATCCAACATTCTTAGTAACAGGACAGCTTCTAACGCCAGAACTCAAATCTTTCCTGAGAGCAACTCCTTTTTCTCCATGTCTTTTTCTTGTTATTTACAAAATACAAATGCAATCATGTATGGCTGGCACGTAACTGCTTTATAGGAGTGCTAATTAATGTAGTTTTAAGTTTTAAATATCCAAATACAGCCTATGAAGGAAAAATAATCAGTCCTGCCAGTGCAATTAATTATGTTTCAGTTTCATTGTCCCTTTCTTTTGTTTACTACCATGTGTTCTGTTTGCCAAGGTAACATGGCATGATTTTGTAACATCAAGGAACAAAAGGAGGCAATCAAAATTAACTTGTACCCTGTATTTCTGTTAGAAGAAATGCAAAAGTTGTCATCACAAAGGAGTAAAAACAGGTTGTGCTGTCTCGCTAAATTCTTTTTTTTTTTTCCTTTCTAAACTTCCTCTTTTCTTCCTTTGACAACGAGTAACAGATTGATGTATTATTATGTCTGTGAAGTATGTGAAAGAGATGGACTCTGTTTGCAAAACTTGTCACTATGTGCTCATAACTCAGGGTTTTTAGTTTTGTTTGTTTGGATTTGAGGAGGATGGAGAGAGTGGGTTAGGCACAGTTTGTATTTGAAAAATCTATCAAGTGAGAGCTGAAATATCTAGAGGACCTACCTATGGAAGAGAGAAATGTACTTTTTTTAAGAAAAAAAAATGCTTGGAAATTTTTCAAGCATTAGAAACCTTATAAAAGCAGTCATTAGCAAAGAACAGGTTGGAATTTTGATCAATGTTACGGGTATGTAAAATGGAAGTCATTCTACTTTCCTGTGTTATATTCTTTTTTCTAACCTAACTATTTGTAAAATATGAGGAACATGGGAAATTCCAGATAATTGGAAATGGGGAAATAGATTATTATAGTTTCCAAGAGAAGAAAAGTGATTCTGCCAATCTCTGTACAATATATATGACATAAATATCATATTATACAGCATAAGTATTAACAATCACAGCAGCTATTCAAAATTTTGGCAAGAATAAATCTCTGGATGGGGAGAAGATTACACTGGACTGCACACACTGCACAGACTGCATCATGGGCTTCTTTTATAGGAGTACAAAAATATGGTATAAGAGGACTACAAGGATCACCTTTAAATGAAAGACATTTTGCACTGAAGCTGCTTCTTACAGACTTACAGAAATTGTTGGTGTAGAGGTGAGCATGAAGTGCAATTTGCCTGATAGATCTGAAACAATGAATAAGTATATATGGCGATGAACCATTAGAGTGCCCACCTACTGTACTACTGTTATTTTTAAAAATATCCTAATTGATACCAAGCAACACAGGATTAAATGGCTAGATCTGCAGAACAATAAGCATTAAGGGAGAAAATAACATTAGAGTAATTTTGGAAAAAACTGCAAGCAGTTTTATTCTCTCTGGGTTAATCTGACACACAGACATTTGCTGACAGAAAGAAACTTGCAAAGCACTAATGCTAAAAGTGACCTTTCAGCAAATTGACCAGGTATCATAGTTCTTACCAAAGTTTTTTTATATATGCTGCTGGAAGCCAGAAACGTTGATGAAACAGTCGTATTTTCTACTTCAACAATTAAAAATTCACTATACAAAGAGATAGAGGGACATAGAAACCATGCTTCACCATGTCAATGGAAAAAGGAAAATAGAGACATAAATGGTATGTAACTGAGATGAAAGAGCAAAACTAAGGACTAAGAAATAAAATTGGAAGAGAGTCAAAAAATCCCCAGAATAGCATTTTACAGTGACCTGCAAGTGGGTCAGTCACTGGCCCCCCGTGGATCTCAGTACAGACTTTTGAGAGACGTTTAGGGCTATGAAATCCACTGGATTATAATACCCTTGCATAAGAAGTGGCCATTCAGGATATTTTAATTTAGACTGAATCAAAGTAAAATAATTTTCTCAGATAAACATACTCTGTGGGATGGGTGATAGATAAATGAATTGGAAGGATTTATTTATTCTTTTTCTTTCTTAAATTTTACATTTTTGCATTAGGTCTGCCACCCTTAATCTTTCTAGACATCTGAATTTCAAGTTCTAGAGAGAAAAATAATGAATATATGTGCATCTTAATCCTAGAATATTTATTCATATACTTCATGTAATTAAGTAGAGGCTTCCTCATCTCAGACATTGTGGCAGCAGAATAACAAATAGAATATAAATTATAGTTCAGCTCTTGGGATTAGTGGATTCAGCTATGCAAATAAAAAATGAATTCACAACATCTGCTAAAGATTTGCATTACAATACTTTTGCATCATCTTACTTAAAGCTGACATTCCCATTCCAACTTCATAAAGCAATGTAAAAATGTATTTATTTAAGAAATTAGCAAAAATGACACATTAACTCAGAAATATGCTAGCATCATAGAATCTTATCATAGTTGAAGTTGGAAGGCACCTTAAAGATCATCGAGTTCTAACCCCCTGCCATGGGCAGGGGCACCTCCCACTAGACCACGTTGTTCAAAGTTTCATCCAGCCTGGCCTTCCACTGATGGAGCATCCACAACTTCTCTGGGCAACCTGTTCCAGTGCCTCACCACCCTTGCAGTAAATAATGTCTTTCTAATATCTAATCTAAATCTCCCCTCTTCCAGTTTAAAACTGTTACCCCTCGTCCTATCACTAAAAGAATCTCACCCTGAGAAAAAGAGTCTCTGCCCATCTCTCCTATAGGCCCCCTTCAGGTCCTGGAGGGCTGTTATAAGGACTTCTTCAGGCTGAAGAACCTCAACTCTCTCAGCCTGTCTTCACAGCTGAGGTGCTCCAGCCTTCTGATCATCTTTGTGGCCCTCCTCTGGACTCACTCCAACAAGTCCATGTACTTATTATCTTGGGGACTCCAGAGCTGGATGCAGCACTCCAAGTGGGGTGTCACAAAAGCAGAATAGAGAGGCAGAATCACCTCCATCGACCAGCTGGCCACACTTTGCAGCCCAGGATACAGTTGTCTTTCTGGGCTGCAGTGTACATTGCCAGCTTATGCTGAGCTTCTCATCAACCAATATCAAGCAGACTTATATGAACACTTCCCTCTTACTATGTAAATGTTTACTTTTACCTCTAGATAGATATGGCTTCTCCACAGCTAACTTCATCTTCAAGCTTGGGCACTCCATAAACAGGCACACAGTGCAGTAAAACACTTCACTGTATGCAGGATACATAACTGCAGAACGAATGTAACCTTTTTAATCAATCTGCTAATTTGATTGATATATAACACAGAGGTGATATAGTATCGGTGTGCAATGAAGCTAGCTTCCCTTCTCCACAGGCATAGCCACGAGAAGATAGGGTGTCAAAAGTTTTGCAAGTTGTCCTCCTGCAAAACTCAAAGGTCTGAAACCACAAAAAATCAAAGGATAATTTTTTTTTTTTTTTTTTTTAGCAGAGACTAGAATAAAGGAATGCCAGGGTGTGAGAGTCAACAGGTAACTGAACAGATAGGTAATTTTTTGTCCTTTCCTAACATAGAGGATAAATGTGTCCAGTGAGTCTTAAGCCACCTCTCACTATCGAGGCTATAAGGAATTAGAAGATGTCTTACACAGCCCTTTCTTTAAAATTACACTACAAGATAAGAGTTTTGGCGATTTGGCACTTGGCCTCCAGGAAACTTGCTACTGGGCCTCCCCAGCAGGCTGACTTTGAGTAGGTCAATACAGAAAGTCACCCTTCAAGGGGCACAGGACAAGGTAATGACTTCTGGTCTATGGATCTGCAGACACTAAGGTGAGTATAATAATAAATGGGGGGGTGAAATTATGAGTAGACTTGAAATGGTATTCAGGGAAGGACATGTTTAAGCCCAGCTCCTGTCCCAGTGTTGGGAAGCCTGGAATGACATGCCTGAAATAACTGGAAACAGGCTTTATAAAGTGAAGTAACTTATGACTTTTTCTGAAAAATACAGGTCTTTTCAGAAACATAATGTGATACTAAGTTGAAACACCAAAGTGGGCTTATACACTTTCCCATTTCATCTCCTGGAGGGATTGCTACTTAACTGGCTCGTTGTTTGCCAAAATAGCACTTCCCAGATCATTTGGAAATATACTTAGATAGATGTATATTGCAGAAGCAGAAAGCAAAATCAGAGTAAAATGGAAAATTTGATATTAAAGGTTGATAGGATTGAATCTGAATATTCCACCTAGATGATGCTTTATTTCTTCCTTGCTTTTGGTTTTTTTTTTTTTTCTTTTTTTTTTTTTTTTTTTTGTGTTTTTTTTTTTTTTTTTTTTTTTTTTTTTTTTTTTTTTTTTTTTTCTTTTCTGTGAAACCATGACTCAGCCAAACAGGAATGGAAATAGATAAAATCATTCCCACAATGCTCCCCAGTAGCTCAGTCAATGTGTATTAGGATTATGGGACAGGTTTTTAGGACCTTATTAAACCACACAGGTAAAATAACTTCTCTGGAAGATCATTTCTATCCCTATTTTCTTCTGTGCCCTCTGAACCCTGTGAGTAGTATCAGTCTGGGTAACAGACTTGGCTCTGGATTGTATAATGGTTAGAAAACCGTCCACAAGCAACATTTTTTGAGGCAGGTGAAGGCTGTTTCCTTGGCATAATATACTAATACTCAACCAGATTCTGCTTTCTTTTACCATGGAATACAGCAGGAGTAATTCTGCTAACACTGATGATGTTAAATTAATGCTACATTGGTCTAAGAAAAAAAGAAAAGTATGATCCAGTGATTAAGATACATAAAAGGATTTTACATGCATGCTTGCATAGGATTTTGTGTTTGCTCTCAAGTGACACCAGTATTAACTGCTCAGTATTATTCAGACTGACGAGGAAATCTAGCTTTAGGACGTCTCATTCCAGGTTCTTCTGATGAAGAAGATGAATGGTTGTAAAGAATATCAAGATGTGGGTAAGGAGAAAAAGGGTGCCATGAATGTCTGAGTAGAGTGGAAAGAATTCAACAGCTGCAGAATCACAGAAAGAAAAAACAGCAGGAGGGACACAGTGGCTTTTGAGTGTGAAGCAGCTGGACTGCATTTATACAAGTCCTATAAGCAGGGAAAAAAAGGCAGTAAAGAAAAACTAATTATATTTTTCAAGGCACTGAAAGCACACAGTTATATTTAATTAATCAATGAATACAAAGGAATTATTTTAAAACTATACAGTAAAATGAATCTATCCATGTGACAATTTGCACCTTAATTAGATAATTCAAAGTTCCTGCATAGTGCCATTAGCATGGCACTATGCTTTTTAAAAATGTTTAAGATGTTGATTTTAAAGATAGGCTGTTTATATTAATTTAAAAGATGTATTATTTTAACAGGCATTTCCTTAAAAGGGTTTCAGTGCGTAAGGGTTAGTGAAGATATTAGGGGCTGATAATATTTTCTTTTAACAGGTTTATTTCTATATCAGGCATTTAACTGAACTTCTTACTGCTATATATAAATCTGTGTCCAGTATCCTTGTCATTATGCGCTGTCAGCAAATTGTGAAGTACTCAATAATTATTTTTAGTGAAACATCAAGGTTCTGAAATTACTTAATTAATGTTATCGTGTGCTTGTAACAGACACAGAACTCAAGTCAGCTTGTGAGATGGGGGTCACGAACTTTCAATATTCTTATTTGTAAACAAATATAATGTTATTTATTTTTCCAATTCAAGCATTTAGAAAGAATCTAGTACTGTGGTAGTTATTTTTGGTGTTCTGTGGGAACTTTTTGCTGTGTTTAGAAACAGCCCAAGCTTTTAAATTCACAGATGTAAAATATGCATAGATAATATAAGGATATCATAGAATAACAGGGTTGTTTAGTGATATAACAAATGTTTAGTTCACCCTGAGGAATAAGAAAAGTCAAATGCTAGTGGAAATTCAATGTCAGACCAGAGGTACCAAGGGTGGCACTTAACTCTGGAAATAAAATAAACATTTTAAAATTTCACAGATCCTTACTTAAGTTAAAGAAAACCACTGGAACTGCTGAAACAGTTCAGCCACAATTATGTTTGTGTGCACCCAAGAGATTTATCATTGCCTAAGAAAATGCGTGTAGCTAGGAAAAAAAAAGGCACTAGAAAAAAAGAACAGAAAAATACCTTGCACACCCATAGTAGTGGAGAAAGAACAATGTCTTAAGATCCTTTTTGAAACAGCCTAAAAACCAGAAGATTCACTATTGCATGAAGAAGTAAGTTCCCTGTAAGAGGCTCCACTAACTAAGTTTTATACATTCTATCCTAAATGTAATATAAACAATGCTGGAAGATTATTCAGATTACACAGCAAACATTTTGAGATTAGGAACTGCCAGACATAAAACTGACCATGCCACCTCTATTTCCTTGTATCTATCTTTTTTATTACCTATACATCCCCCTGCTCAAGGGACCCCTTTTCATGTCAAT
>VZTM01002052.1:8086-29829 GCA_013400555.1 Jacana jacana
AAATCTTCTGAGGAACCATTGAGGGAGCTGGGAGTGTTGAGTTTGAGGAAGAGGAGGCTGAGGGGAGACTTCATCCCTCTCTACAACTGCTTGAAAGGACATTGTAGAGAGGTTGGTGCTGGTCTCTTCTCACAGGGAATGAGCGCTAGAAGGAGAGGGAATGGCTGCAAGCTGCAGCAGGGTAGGGTTAGGCTGGACATGAGGAGAAAGTTTTTCCCAGAAAGAGTGGTCAGTCAGTGGACTGGGCTGCCCAGGGAGGGGGTGGAGTCCCCATCCCTGACTGTGTTTCAGAGTAGATTAGATGTGGTGTTGAGGGATCTGGTGTAGGGGAGAACTTGTAGAGTGGGGCTGATGGTTGGACTGGATGATCCCAAGGGTCTCTTCCATCCTAAATGATTCTATGATCCCCATCTACCCTAAAACCAAACTGACAAGGGCAGGGTTGAAAAGTCACAGTTATGTCTCATATTCATTGAAGAAGTGTCAAAGTAATAACAAATAACAATAATTATAATAACAATATCCACTTCTCATGCTGTTCTGCTGCCCTCCTCACCTGCGTCTCATCGCTTCTGGATGGAGGAGTGACTCATCCCGCTTCTTGCCAGGGGAAATGAAAGCAGCTTCGACGTTTTCAGCCAGATTCATCCCAAAATGCCAGCCAGGCAGCCAAAGGGTTTGGCCTCCTTTCAGGAGAACCCGACTGCCATAGCTTTTTCAGCCCCGCTCATCTAAAGGCGAGGCAATTATTTCTACAACCGGTAGTTAACGGTCCATTATCGCGCTGGAGAAATGCTTCTGCCTCGCTGGGAAGCCCTCTACTCTTTTGGCCAGCCCTTCAGAGCCTCCAGCAGGAGGTGGAAAAGGGGCAAATCCCTGCACTTCACTCTGTCTCTCTGTCTGCAGCCTTTCTGGGAGGAGGAGAATTTAGTTGACCTCAAATAGTAGCACAGCTCCAGAGGGAATCTCAGTGCTGGGTCAGCTTATAGCAAAGTCAAAGGAACGAGGTACTGATTTTGTAGCTGACTGTGAAAAGCAATAGTGTCCATATCAATAGATAGGTAAGAGAGGACTTAGGGGAGAGCTGAGACTCAAAGACTTCTGAGGAGTTGCAATCCTGATGCTCTTCAGCCATGGAAGTGCCCCAGTTCTCCAGGCATCCTCACCTTCTGAGGAGGTGTTAATCCCGACAGGTTATTTGTAGAGCAGGCTCTAGGAGAGCCACCATGTCTCCTCTTAAATCACATAAAGAGGAGGGGTCACAGAATCCCAGAATGCTGTGGGGTCGGAAAAGACCTTTGGAGATCATCTAGTCCAACCCCCTGCCAAAGCAGGTCCAGCCACAGCAGGTCCCACAAGGACTTGTCTAGGCAGGGTTTGAATGTCTCCAGAGAAGGAGACTCCACCACCTCTCTGGGCAGCCTCTGCCAGGGCTCAGCCACCCTCACAGGGAAGAAGTTCCTCCTCAGATAGAGGTGGAACTCTTTACATTCCAGTTTATGCCACTTCCCTCTTGTTCCCAGGAAAAAAGCTTGGCCCCATCCTCCTGACACCCACCCTTGAAGGATTTCTAGGTGTTGATCAGATCCCCCCTCAGCCTTCTCTTCCCCAGAATCAGAAGATCCAAGTCCCTCAGCCTTTCCTCACCAGAGGGATGCTCCAGGCCCCTCATCATCTTGGTGGTCCTCTGCTGTACCCTCTCCAGCACTTCCCTGTCCTCCTTAAACTGCTCTTTGATGACCTACAGCCATCCCATTAAACTTCACCCATTGACACAAAGCCCTGCTCCCTCTCTGCTCTGCTCTGCCCTGGGGAGGCCCCAGCTGGAGCACTGGGACCAGGTCTGGGCTCCCCAGTTCAAGAAGGACAGAAGGACATTATTTTTTTCAGTGGTGCCCAAGGACAGGACAGGAAGGAATGGACACAAACTGGAACATCAGAAGTTCTACCTCAACCTGAGGAGCAACAACTTCACCTGGAGGTTGTCAGAGCTGCCCAACCTGGCAGAGGCTGCCCAGAGAGATGGTGGAGTCTCCTTCACTGGAGACATTCATACCCTGCCTGGACATGTTCCTGTGCGACCGGCTCTGTCAGGGGCTTGGACTAGATGATCTCCAGAGGTGGCTACCAATTCCATAGCATTCTGGGATTCTTTAGATATGCTCTGCCTAGCCAGAATACTGAGAGTGCTTTGAGTTTAAAAAGACCACTTGTCTGTAGTGGTCAGGAGCTCCTAATTGATTAGTCCCATCTGGGTGTCAATCCCATTACTGTGTAGTCACCTAATTTCTGTGATCTCCATGGGTTCTCCAGCCAGGTGAAAGCCCAAGGGACTTCTTCTCTGCCTGGCTGGAGGGAAGCCCCACTGATTTAAGTAGATAGAAGTCTTGGGAGATGGGTGGTCTAGTTCAGGCAGAAAGGAGTAGTTCTGGAGTGCTAAGAGGAGGTCATCCATGGTCTTCTCTATTTCCAGTATCAGCCAGAAGTTTGAGGAGCTTTTGAACTTTTCCCCTGTTGAAAATAGGTAATAGTCAATAGACCTCTAATTGACTGCTGTGTCATCTTTTGGCCTCCTCTTCTCTTGAAGCACTGGGCAGGTTTCCATCCTTGGCTTCTCAGCCAAGGAGGCACCTCCCTCTCCTTGACTTCACACTGAGGTGTCCTCTGCACCAAATGGGTTTAACTTCCATCTCTATAAACCTTAACTGCCCCACGTTTCATATATAAAAATGCAAAGGCATTAAAAAAAAAATCTCTTTTTAATATTCATTTTATTGTAATATTAAAATCCTACCCTTTGAAAGGTGACTGCTGGTAGGTGTGGCTTCCTGACACCCCCTGACAAGGAGTCCCTCTCCAGCTCTCCTGTAGGTGACCTTCACATACTGGAAGGCTGCTCTAAGGGCTCCCCGGAGCCTTCTCTTCTCCAGGCTGAAGAACACTCTGTCTCAGCCTGTCCTCACAGCAGAGGGGCTCCAGCTCCCTGGTCATCTTTGTGACCTTCCACTGGACCCCTTCCAACAGGTCCATGTCCTTTCTATGTTGAGGACTCCAGAGCTGGACACAGGACTCTCTCCAGAGCAGAGCAGAGGGGTGGAATCCCCTCCCTGGACCTGCTGGCCACCTGCAGCCCAGGATGGGGTTGGCTTTCTGGGCTGCCAGTGGGCACTGCTAGCTCCTGTTGAGCTTCCCCTCCACCATCACCCCCAAGTCCTTCTCCTCAGGGCTGCTCTCCAGCCATTCTCCCCGCAGCCTGTATTTGTGCTTGAGATTGCCACCTCCCAGGGGCAGGACCCTGCCCTTGGCTTGGTTGAACTTGAGGAGGTTTGCACAAGCCCACCTCTCCAGCCTGTCCTGGTCCCTCTGGATGGCATCCAGTGTGTCAACCATATCACCAAGCTTGGTGTCATCAGCAAACCTGCTGAGGGTGCACTCAATCCCACTGTCCATGTCTCTAAGATGTTAAACAGCACTGGTCCCAGTACCAACCCCTGGGGAACACCACTCCTTACCCACCACCACCACTTGGCCATTGAGCCGTTGACCACAACCCTTTGAGTGCATCCATCCAGCCAGTTCCTTCTCCACCGAGGGGTCCATCTATGAAACCTATAACTTTCCAGTTTTAAGACCAAAATATATAGACTATAGAGCAAGACATGTATAAAGTGAAGCAGAACAGAGCGCTGTTTGGACACAACCTAAAAGCTTCACTTCTCCCGATGCGCTCACCCGTGCCCACTCCTGTTCCTCTTCGCTAGGAGCGAGCAGAAGGAAATGACTCCTTTTCATACCTTTGCTTTCCAGCCCTGCAGCTCTAACATGAGTTGCAATTTCAAAGGCAAAAACACCCCCAACCCCCCCAAAAAAAAACAAACCAAGGTAGATCTTGTCTTGGAACAAAGAAATCTACTTGGACAAAGAATCTACATGGAGGCCTGTATTTAGTGGAGTCCCTCAGGGATCAGTACTGGGACCAGTGCTGTTCAATATATTCATCAATGACTTGGGTGAGGGAGTAGAGTGCACTGTCAGCCAGTTTGCTGGTGACACCAAACTGGGAGGAGTGACTGACAGGCCAGCAGGCCGTGCTGGCATCCAGGGAGACCTGGACAGGCTGGAGAGTTGGGTGGGGAGAAACTGAATGAACTAGAACAAGGGCAAGTGTAGAGTCTGGCATCTGGGCAAGAACAACCCCAGGGACCAGTAGAGGTTGGGAACTGACCTGTTGGAGAGCAGCGTAGGGGAAAGGGAGCTGGGGGTCCTGGTGGGCAGCAGGATGCCCATGAGCCAGCACTGGGCTCTCATGGCCAAGAAGGCCAATGGCATCCTGGGGTGGATTAGAAGCGGGGTGGTCAGTAGGTGGAGAGAGGTTCTCCTGCCCCTCTCCTCTNAACCCTGGCAGGGGCTGCCCAGGGAGGGTGTGGAGTCTCCTTCTCTGGAGACATTCCAACCCCGCCTGGAGGCGTTCCTGTGTGACCTGCTCTGGGTGTTCCTGCTCCAGCAGGGGGATTGGACTGGAGGAGCTTTCAAGGTCCCTCCCAATCCCTGGGATTGTGGGATTCTGTGAAAGGAAGCGTTTGCAGCGGGTTCTTCTCCAGGGCTGCTGTTCCGAGGCGCTGCTCGGTTGTGGAATATTGAAGAGCCAACGGTGCTGCAGACCCTCCGCTCTGTCCCCCAGAGGATAAGCTTTTTTTTTATCAAGTCAACTTTAATTGCTTAATAATTAAGTCTTTCTAGAAGGAGAGATGGGGATCCTGATAGGCTGGCTGGTAAATCGGTGTCGGAGAGCGTTTCCAATTAAGTTTCCTAACTAGGATTTGGGTTTAACGCGGGGGAGGCCGTTGTGGGGGATCTGCAATGTTTCATTCCAGAGGCAACTCTCGGAATGTCATCTTCTCCGAATGGATTTGCCTGTTCTTTCCCTTGAGCCGGCTCCTGAGAACCCAAACATCTGCCTAGAGCTTCAAAAAACCATCTTCAGAACAAATGGCCATAAGGCCAGGAGAGCCTTTAAAGCCCCCTTGGCAGTTTTAACATTCCAGGAAGGACATGGACCTGTTGGAGCAGGGCCAGAGAAGGGCCAGGAGAGAGCTAAAGCACCTCTGCTGGTAGGACGGGCTGAGAGAGTTGTGGAGGTGATTCAGCCTGGAGAAAAGAAGGTTCTGGGGAGACCTACAAGCTCCTTCCAGTCCCTAAATGGGCTCCAGGGAAGCTGGGGAGGGACTCTTGGTCAGTGAGAGGAGCCATAGGACGAGGGGGAAGTGTTTGGCGCTGAAAGAGGGGAGATGGAGATGAGATCTGGGGAAGAACTTCTTTGCTGTGAGGGTGGTGAGACCCTGGCCCAGGTTGCCCAGAGAAGCTGTGGCTGCCCCATCCCTGGAGGGGTTCAAGGCCAGGCTGGAGGAGGCTTGGAGCAACCTGGTCTGGTGGGAGGTGTCATTGCCTAAGCAGGGGGGTGGCACTGGATGATCTTTAAGGTCCCTTCCAACTCTAACCATTCTGTGATTTTATATTATGGTCTTCATGGGAGATGGATGAGTTTTGAATATAACCCTGGGAAAAGGTGGGTAGTGTCTTTTCCTTGGGAGCACAGCAAAAGACTTAGTTCTTTTCCAACATCTGGTTCTGTTGTGTAGAGATTTTATCACCTTTATTTTTAAAGCTTTCAAAGAAAAAGGTTGGGAGACCTGCAGGAAAGGAGATGGGACAGGGGGATCGCGAGAGGATTAAAAAGTCAGGCAGTGAATCCACATTAGGATTAAGTCACAGAATCCCAGAGTGCTATTCTTTGGAAGGGGACCTCTGGAGANGTGCTAATGGTCAGTCTGGGCTAGAACTAATCCTTATCGCTGTTTCCCTTGCCTGAGGAGGAAGCTGTTGGAAGTATTATATGGATTTCCAAGGAAGAAAAGAAAAATCCTTTTATGACAGTCTATTTATTTATTTATTTATCCCTGGTTTTTGGAGGGAAGTGTCAAGTTCAGCTCTCTCTCCTCCTGGAAAAGTCTGCAGTCTTCAACAGCTTTCCATCACTGTTCACACTGTGTCTATCTTCAGTTCTAAATGGGGGGGTTTTATGCAGTTGGAGTGTTGAAGGCTTCTATTTTCTAGCTTGCACCGGCTTTGCTTTGGGTGAAAAAGCTGTTACTTGGGCATCTGTGCCAATAACTCGGCTGGAAAGTAGCATCCTCGCTGGAAAGGTGGGGTGGAGGGCGTCAGGAGTCTTCCTCACTTGCTTTGTTTGTAGGGAGAGTGTGGAACTACTCCATCCTCACACAACTTTGGGTCTTTCACTGGTGGAAATGCCTTCGTTGAGCCAGTTGGGTTGAAGAGTTTCCCTTGCTCCAACTCACCTGTTGGGAGAGCTCATCCTTGGGGAGATGCTCTTGGAAGACAAGAGCAATGTGTTGGAGGGGAACTGAGAGAAGAGATTGAGGGGCCAAAATCCCACTAGAGAGTAGGTGTTTGAACCAGGGAATGAACCTGGGGCTCCCACTGGAGTGAGTGTCTTTTCCAGTACATGATCATTCCCCAGTACATTCATTTGCTGAATATTTGGGTGGCATTTTAAGGTTGAGGGCTTTATTCTTTGCTCCTTGAGCTCATATATAGCTTCTACTGAGAGCTCCCCCTTGAAAGCCTGGCTGATGACATAAACGGTGCTTGGTTCCTCTATACTTTTTGGTGGCTTTTAGTATCATGAGTTGTTCACTCTTACCACTTGTGAGTGATGGTATTTACTGGTGAGGTGAGTGTGCCCCAGCTGGGTTGAGAACCAGTGGGGTCATTTCTAAGGGACTGGCCAGGGCTAGAGCCAGATGAGGTCCTCAAAATATGTCCACACCATCTTGAGCGCATCCCTGGTCCAAGCAGTTGCTTCAGCTTCTTGATTTGTCCTTCTCATGTCTGGGATCTGGACATCATCTTTCACTTGTACTTTGAGTTTTGCAGAGCATGTCCTGTGCTGGCCAGGTTTATCTCCTGTCCCTTGGGAAGGACATGGTCCTTGTGGTCTTGTGCCAAGTGAAGTCGGGGAACATCTGGGGGTTGTGCAGTTAAAGCTCCCAGCTCTGCTCTCCTGCCCTCACAAATCAGAGGTCATTCCTCCTTTGAAGTATTTGAAGATGTGACCCAAGCTGAATCCCAGAATCTCAGGGATTGGGAGGGACCTTGAAAGCTCCTCCAGTCCAATCCCCCTGCTGGAGCAGGAACACCCAGAGCAGGTCACACAGGAACGCCTCCAGGCGGGGTTGGAATGTCTCCAGAGAAGGAGACTCCACACCCTCCCTGGGCAGCCCCTGCCAGGGTTCCCTCACCCTCACCATGAAGAAGTTTTTCCTCCTATTTCAGTGGAACCTCCTCCGTTCCAGCTTGCACCCAGTGCCCCGTGTCCTGTCATTGGGTGTCACTGAGAAGAGCCTGGCTCCATCCTCCTCACACCCCTCAGTCTCCTCCAAGCTCAAGAGACCCAGCTCCCTCAGCCTTTCCTCCTCTGGGAGATGCTCCACTCCCTTCATCATCTTGGTAGCCCTGCCCTGGAATCTCCTAGAAGCTTTTGAGAGTCTTTTCCCTTTTATTTGGAGGGAAGAAGAAAGACAGCAAGGTGAGACTGGAGTTTTCCTGACCTTCTGTAGGTGTAGTTGGCCTTTGCTTTGAATGTTGCCCTCTTGGGAGCAGTTTGGGTTGCGTGATGGTGTACCTGGACCTGGGTAAAGCCAATTCTCCATGGGTTTGTTACTCTTTCTGTCCATAAAGTGTCTTTTCTTTGCTGTTAACAAGTGTGATTTACCAAGGGAAGCGTTAGACACCCTGTCACCAGAGCCATCTCCAAGTGCTTTTCACAATATGGTGTCATCTTCTACTTCATTGATTGACTCAGGTTTGATCACAAATTCCAAATTGGCCTGAAAACATTGTGTAAATTACTTTGTTTATTTCCTTGTGTTTGCAGGACCACTCAGGTTCCTTTCCCAGACGGACTCTGTCACAGCTTTCGCTGGAGACACCATTCTGCTCAAGTGTGAAGTCGTCGGGGAGCCCATGCCCGTGGTCCACTGGCAGAGAAACCAGGAGGACTTGTCCCCCAGCCCCGGTGACCCACGGGTGGCCGTCCTGCCTTCTGGAGCTCTACAGATCAGCAGGGTCCAGCACGGGGACAGCGGGATCTACAGGTGTCTGGCGAAAAATCCAGCCAGTTCAAGAACTGGGAACGATGCCGAAGTCAGAGTGTTGGCAGGTAAGATCTCCAGATCCTTCCACACCACCTTGTTCTCTTGTCTGGTCATAGAATCTGGTCATAGAAGTATTCAGGTTGGAAGAGACCTTTGGGATCATCCAGTCCAACCATCAGCCCCACTCTACAAAGTTCTCCCCTACACCAGATCCCTCAACACCACATCTCAACCACTCTGAAACACAGTCAGGGATCAGAGCCCTGGGATGGTCACATGCTTTGGCTCTCTGGAAGAGCAGTCACTCCTCCTGGGGCAGCTAGGTCGATTTATCCCACTTCCTTTCCAGTTACTTCTCCAAGCTTCCAAGTTCTTCTTCACATGGAGGAGCCTGGGGCCCTTTAGAAGCAGTTGAATGCAAAGGTGGGGAGTTGACACTGTAGGAAATCATTCATGTTCCCTAACTCCAAGTCCTAAAATTAGATCTGTATGAAGTTGGTCTCTGGAGAGAGAGAAGTACTTCCCATCTCAGAGCACCCCAATTATTGTCCCAGAGTGCTCTCTGGAATTGTTCCTCTCACTCCATTCATTGGCAAGGTGATCTGGTGGGATTAGCTGCCAAATCGACCTACTCAGAGTTGGGTTGCTTGGATACTTCCATGCCTGGTGTCATCTCCCCACTTGGCCAGAGCGGAGTTTGGAATCTGAGACAGTTGAGCTGGGACAGGAAGTGTTCCGAAATTCAGTGCCAAGTGAGCACCTTGTTCTCCTTCTTAATCACCTCCATGGGCTAAAGGGATGGTTCACCCCTGCAGTTGGGTGAACCACAAGAATGGTTTGGAGAAAGGTCTTGCTGAAAATTCTTCTTCCCTTTTATTTCTACACACCACCATTTTAACCAGTCAGTAATTAACTGGGATGGAGATACTGGCTTGTTAGAAGGTTTTTAGATATGGATTTTCTAGACAAATGTTCTCCCTGAGAGGTGACCAAGCAGGATTCTCAGACCTGTGAGATGCTCTAAATACTACAGAAATGAGGGAAGTTTGGGATCAGTCCTAGGGAAGTGGCCCATCTTCAGACAACATGTGACACCTGATGAGTTCATCCCCACTTCTAGGAGTGCTTTATCACAGCTCTGGTGTTACTGCAGTGGAATTTGGGGGATTACAGTTCCTTCTGTGAATGTGATTTGATGCCAGAAGAGACAAACTAAACCCCCACAACCTCTAAACCCCGGATTATGAACCGAAGCCCTGTCCTCTCTCTCTCCTGCAGCAGTAGTAGGTATTGATCCTCTTTGGAGCTGCAAAGCTAAGTAACAGCCAGAAAAAAAACCCTCAGCAGAAGAAAACCACATCACCTGGGGTTCTCTGAGGGTTTTTCCCTATTTTTTGGGGGGGGGCAGAATTTGAGCCCCATCTCTGTAGCAGATGCACATCCTTAGTTAAATCACAACATTTCTCTAAAAAAGGAGATGAAAGGCTTTGCTTTGTTTGGGGAAAATCCCTTCTTACAGCTCACTGCTTCCTAGTTGGATTGGAGAAGGAATCTGTGAGTTCTTGAACGTTACTACATAAGGTGGGATCACTGAAGGCCCAACAATCTGGTGGGTTTGGGACAAAAGGGAACGGGCATAAACTGGAGCATAAGAAGTTCCATCTCAAGATGAGGAGGAACTTCTTCCCTGTGAGGGTGGCAGAGCCCTGGAGGAGGGTGCCCAGAGAGGTGGTGGAGTCTCCTTCTCTGGAGACATTCCAACCCCGCCTGGATGTTTTCCTGTCCAACCTGCTTTGGCAGAGGGTTGGAGGAGTTGATCTCCAGAGGTCCCTTCCAACCCCACATCATCTGTGATTCTGTGGGTGCTGGGAGGGCTGGGAAGTCAACATAGCCCTTGTTTCCAGTATCAGCCTCAGAGGGTGCAGGTGGTGATAGGGTCAATGGTCTGGAGTTGGGAGCATCTCGCTCCACGTGGACCCAGTTAAAGGGTTTCCTTGAAAAGCTAAAACTGGAGAAGACCAAGAGGTGTCCCATCACCTCCCTGTGGATGTCATCTGTGAGCTGAGGTCCCCAAATGACACATGAGTGCCTAAGAGATTAAACCAGGCCTGAAATGAAGTCGGTGACTCCAACGGAGTCAGGGCTTCACGTGAAGAACTTCTCATGTGCTGAAGCTGGTCCATAGCTGATGATTATGTGGGCTTGATTATGGTGTACAAGTACCTTCTCGAGGAGAACACACCAAGTGCTCTTTAATCAAGTGGAGAAGGGTTTAATGAGACCTCAGATAATCAAGACTTGGGTGCTTTCCTGAAGGACCCACTTCATGGAGACAGCCTTCTGAGCTCTGGTGGCCTGGCTTAGACAAGAAACGAGATTAAGTGGCCCTTTGGCCTTAAAATTGCTTCGCTCCTTTCTCCTTTCTGATGTCAAAAAAAGATCTGATTTGCTGGACTGATGTCATTTCTCAGCTGGGAATGACTGGTTGCACTGGTGAGAGAAGTTCTCTCTTTGACCTCAGGTTCTTCTGTGTGTGTTGGGAATTGTGTAAGATCCTCTAAGATCCAGCCCATACCAGCTCTGCAATTCCATTTCTTCTGGATGTATTTGAAGAACCCCTTTCAGCCCAATGTGTTCTCCTCAAACCATCACTTCCAATTCTCGATCATCTCCTTTTTGGAACTTGAAATTGCATCTTCATCCATGTCATTTCCCCTATATTTTTATTGCAGCTGCTGCCACCTTCCATCCTGACCAGGATCATCGGTTTGATCAGAGATGACCTCTTTGTACTTCCAGAACAACTGACTATTTAAAAAGAAAACAAAAATCAACACAAAAGCTTTGGTTTTCTGCTTGAAAGTTGACTGCCATCTGTTTAATTCCATGCAGAATCCCAGAATGACATGAGGTTGGAAGGGACCTCTGGAGATCATCTAGTCCAACCCCCTGCCAAAGCAGGGCCACCCACAGCAGGTCCCACAGGAACGTGTCCAGGTGGGGTTGGAATGTCTCCAGAGATGGTGACTCCACCACCTCTCTGGGCAGCCTCTGCCAGGGCTCTGCCACCCTCACAAGGAAGAAGTTCCTCCTCAGGTTGAGATGGAGCTTCTTATGTTCCAGTTTGTGCCCATTCCCCCTCTCTTGCCACTGGGCACAACTGAGAAGAGTCTGGCCTGATGATCTTGACACCCTTTAGATATTGCTCAGCATTGATCAGATCCCCCCTCAGCCTTCTCTTCTCCAGACTCAAAAGCCCCAGGTCCCTCAGCCTTTCCTCACCAGAGAGATGCCGAGGCCCCTCATCATCTCTGTGCTCATCTGCTGTACCCTCTCCAGCAGTTCCCTGTCCTTCGTGAACTGGGGAGCCCAGACCTGGTCCCAGTGCTCCAGCTGGGGCCTCCCCAGGGCAGAGCAGAGCAGAGGGGGAGGATGACCTCCCTCCACCTGCTGGTCACGCTCTTACTGCTGCCCCCCAGGATGCCATTGCCCTTCTTGGCCACAAGGCGGCGCAATTGCTGGCTCATGGCCATCCTGGTGTCCACCAGGACTCCCAGGTCTTGTTCCTCAGAGCTGCTCTCCAGCAGGTCCCCCCCCAACCTGAGTTGTGGGAGTGGAGGTTTCTTTCTGCTTGTGTGGGAGAACCGGCTGATGGCTTGGAGACCATCCTGGAAGATGCTTGTAGCTGTTAATTTGGTGGGAATATGCGCATGTATTGTGGAATTTGGAGGTTTGTGTCGGGAAACAAGGAGTTGTGTTTCATGGCCGTGGTCCAACACATTTGCTTCAACATCTGTGATAAGAAAATGAAGTCATTTTTCAAGACAGGGAACAGTCTGGTTAAAAACCAACCCCAACTGATTTCCTTGGCTGTGTTTGCTGGTGTTTCGGGAGAGGCGGGTGGTGTTTGGGTGGAGGTTGTCACCTCAAGGTGGGTTGTCCCTGGGGCAGTCAGAGGCAGAGATTTAGCCCGTCCTGAAGCAGGACACCATCAGTCAGACAAAGGAGAATTTGGGGCACTCACCTTTCCACGTAGTCCTTCTTAATTCAGATTTTTCAAGTTATGTCACAGAATCACAGAACTGCATTGGGGTGGAACAGGACTCTGGAGATCATTTAGTCCAACCCCTTGTCAAAGCAGGTCCACCCACAGCAGGTCCCACAGGAAGTATCCCGGTGAGATTTGAATGTCTCCAGGGATGGAGACCTCTCTGGGCAGCCTCTGCCAGGGCTCTGCCACCCTCAAAGGGAAGAAGTTCCTCCTCAGGTTGAGATGGATGTTCTGATGTTCTAGTTGGTTCCTGTCACCTCCTGTCCTCTCACTGGGCACCACTGACAAAAGCCTGGCCCCATCCTCCTGACACCCACCCTTGGAGTATTTATTTCTAGGTGTTGATCAGATCCCCCCTCAGCCTTCTCTTCACCAGACTCAAAAGCCCCAAGTCCCTCAGCCTTTCCTCACCAGAGAGATGCTCCAGGCCCCTCATCACCTTGGTGTTTTCCAAACATGAAGCTTCTCTTGCCTTCTCTCACCTCCTGTAGTCATGAACTTCCCTCTTGCTTCTCTGGGAGAGTGTTTTACCCATCAGGAACAATCCGTGGTCTCTTGGGTCCCTTATTGCTGAGTTGTTTTCTCTCCTCCAGCTTGGACAAAAAGACTGTTGTGTTGTTGGTTGGGGATGTTTTTGATGGTGGTGGTGGTGGCATCTGTGGTTTTTGAAATGGATGATGATAACTCTTTGTTTTCCTCTTGCAGACCCCGGGTTGCACAGGCAGCAGTTCTTCCTGCAGCGCCCGTCCAACGTGGTGGCCATGGAAGGGAAGGACGCTGTCCTGGAGTGCTGCGTTTCGGGGTACCCACCTCCCACCTTCACTTGGTTGAGAGGAGATGAAGTGCTCCCCCTCAGGTAGGCCAGACCTTCTGATGGTCACATGGTTGATTCTCTACTTCCCAGGGAAAAGTACAAATAAACCACTGAGAAATGCTTCAAATTCAGTGGGGGGTGGGAATTTGGAGGCCATGAGATGTTTTGTCCTCCTTGGTGATGGTGCATCTACGTAATGTTTTTCTAGGACCTTTTATAAATGGGCAGAATAAGGTGAGAGGTGACAAAAATAAATCCCAGAATCCCAGAATGTCAGGGATTGGAAGGGACCTTGAAAGCTCCTCCAGTCCAATCCCCCTGCTGGAGCAGGAACACCCAGAGCAGGTCACACAGGAACGCCTCCAGGCGGGGTTGGAATGTCTCCAGAGAAGGAGACTCCACACCCTCCCTGGGCAGCCCCTGCCAGGGTTCCCTCACCCTCACCATGAAGAAGTTTTTCCTCCTATTTCAGTGGAACCTCCTCTGTTCCAGCTTGCACCCAGTGCCCCTTGTCCTGTCCTTGGGTGTCACTGAGAAGAGCCTGGCTCCATCCTCCTCACACTCACCCTTTACAGATTTATCAACATTACTGAGGTCACCCCTGAGTCTCCTATTCTCATCTGTCTCCTCTTCTCCAAGCTGAAGAGACCCAGCTCCCTCAGCCTTTCCTCCTAGGGGAGATGCTCCACTCCCTTCATCATCTTGGTAGCCCTGCCCTGGACTCTCTCCAGCAGTTCCCTGTCCTTCTGGAACTGAGGGGCCCAGAACTGGACACAATATTCCAGATGGGGTCTCACCAGGGCAGAGGAGAGGGGCAGGAGAACCTCTCTCCACCTACTGACCACCCCCCTTCTAATCCACCCCAGGATGCCATTGGCCTTCTTGGCCATGAGGGCACAGTGCTGGCTCATGGGCATCCTGCTGCCCACCAGGACCCCCAGCTCCCTTTCCCCTACGCTGCTCTCCAACAGGTCAGTTCCCAACCTCTACTGGTCCCTGGGGTTGTTCTTGCCCAGCTGCCAGACTCTACACTTGCCCTTGTTCTAGTTCATTCAGTTTCTCCCCACCCAACTCTCCAGCCTGTCCAGGTCTCCCTGGATGGCAGCACGGCCTGCTGGCCTGTCAGCCACTCCTCCCAGTTTGGTGTCACCAGCAAACTGACTGACAGTGCACTCTACATATATATATACATACTTATATATATATATATATTTCCTTCAAAGTATTGTCTCCTATGCAGTTTTGGGGAAGAAAGAAGAGAACATAGTAATGGGAAGGAGCTCTCATTGAAGCTTTTACCAAGAGGTGGGTTTAGGGTGGATATTAGGAAAAATGTCTTCATGGAAGGGGTTGTCAACCCTTGGAAGAGGCTGCCCAGGGTGGAGTCACCATCCCTGGAGGGATTTAGAAGCTGGGCAGATGTGGTCCTGAGGGACACGAGTTCGTGGTGGGTTTGTCAGTGTTGGGTTACTGGTTGGAGTCAATGGTCTGAAAAGTCCCTTCCAACCTGACCATTCTATGATTCCAAATCGAGGATGTGTCTCATCCCTGCTGCAATAAGTCATCTCCACACGGAATCCGAGGGTGGAATTCCATCCTCAGTGTCACCTGACTGGTGTTTAAGGTGGAAGCACGAAGCTATTAACGGCAAAAATCACAGCTAGGGATTACAACCTCATTCCCTGTGTGTTTGTAGAGACAGAGTGAGCACCTTAACCCACTGTAGACACGTGTTTTCCGTGTTTCAGGTCCAGGAAGTATTCCTTACTGGCTGGCAGTAACTTACTCATCTCCAACGTGACCGACGACGATTCGGGGACGTACACGTGCGTGGTCACCTACAAAAACGAGAACAGCAGTGGTTCAGCAGAGCTGACGGTGATGGGTGAGTAGAAGAACCACCAGTGGAAGTCCTTGTTGTGCCCCATGATGGGGGGGGGGAGGTTGAAAATCTGCTTTTCTGGCTGTTTTTTCATTTGTTATTCTTTATTTCCTGAAAAGTCCAAAGGGTAAGATAAGAAAAATCAATGTGTTCAGTGACGCTCAGAGGGTTCCCCCCCTTAAAGCCCATGAAGAGAACCTGTTCTCTTCCTCTTGGCAAATATTCATGGAGACCTGGACAGGCTGGAGAGTTGGGTGGGGAGAAACTGAATGAACTAGAACAAGGGCAAGTGCAGAGTCTGGCATCTGGGCAAGAACAACCCCAGGGACCAGTAGAGGTTGGGAACTGACCTGTTGGAGAGCAGCGTAGGGGAAAGGGAGCTGGGGGTCCTGGTGGGCAGCAGGATGCCCATGAGCCAGCACTGTGCCCTCATGGCCAAGAAGGCCAATGGCATCCTGGGGTGTATTAGAAGGGGGGTGGTCAGTAGGTGGAGAGAGGTTCTCCTCCCCCTCTCCTCTGCCCTGGTGAGACCCCATCTGGAATATTGTGTCCAGTTCTGGGCCCCTCAGTTCCAGAAGGAGAGGGAACTGCTGGAGAGAGTCCAGGGCAGGGCTACCAAGATGATGGAGTGGAGCATCTCCCAGAGGAGGAAAGGCTGAGGGAGCTGGGTCTCTTGAGCTTGGAGAAGAGGAGACTGAGGGGTGACCTCCTGAATGTTTATAAATCTGTGAAGGGTGAGTGTGAGGAGGATGGAGCCAGGCTCTTCTCAGTGACATCCAGTGACAGGACAAGGGGCACTGGGTGCAAGCTGGAACACAGGAGGTTCCATTGAATATGAGAAAAATCTCATATCTCATGGTGAGGGTGAGGGAACCCTGGCAGGGGCTGCCCAGGGAGGGTGTGGAGTCTCCTTCTCTGGAGACATTCCAACCCCGCCTGGAGGTGTTCCTGTGTGACCTGCTCTGGGTGTTCCTGCTCCAGCAGGGGGATTGGACTGGAGGAGCTTCCAAGGTCCCTTCCAATCCTTGTGATTCTGGGATTCTGTGTGTCTGAAATCTGTATAAATGCAGTAGCTGCCACCTTGCCTTTTTTTTTTGCCCTTTTCCCCCTGTATTTGAAGCTCTGAAGAGCAGCAGAGAACGGTGCTTTCATTCAGAGGGATCTAAAGAAGGACGTGGTTAATCCTCAGTCAAACAAGACGGGGTTTCCATGGGCTCTTCATTTTACCTTCTGGCTTTAAAGGCTGTGCCTGAAAAATACCTTCATTAGTGCCTGGAGCCTTAATTAGGATTATAGGGTGTTCAGGGCTTCTATCCTCCAATATCCTTCTATCAAGCCGTAATGAAACACAATTAGCGGTGACGGAGGGCTCCGTTCACGTTCTGGGGGTGCATTAAGGAAACACATTGGTTTAGTGGGTGAAAAGAAACATAAAACCCAAAAGAAAGAGAGAAAAAGGGCTTTGTAACTGTGGAAGTTTGTGTATTCTGGAATAGTTTGGTGTTGGGCAGCCTTATTTCCTTTGCCTTCCTGAAATAGGTTGGTGTTTAGATCTGATGGGCAGCAGGTGAGTAATGGCCATGGGAGAAGTAAGGAGTAAATTCCATCAGTGTTTCCCAGCAGCAACAGACTGCAAATCCCTCGGGTCATCACGTGGATGATGGTGTAGATCGTTTCTGGCCAGGCTGGTCTCTCAAAAACTAAGAGGAATTTAGAATCCAGATTCTTTATGTCTCTTCTTGGTCTCCTGCTGGAGAGCAGCTCTGAGGAACGAGACCTGGGAGTCCTGGTGGACAATAGGATGCCCAGCAAGGCGCCCCCTTGTGGTCAAGAAGGGCAATGGCATCCTGGGGGGCATCAGGATGAGTGTGACCAGCAGGAGGAGGGAGGTCATCCTCCCCCTCTGCTCTGCTCTGCCCTGGGGAGGACCCAGCTGGAGCACTGGGACCAGTTGTGGGCTCCCCATTTCCAGAAGGGCACTGCTGGAGAGGGTACAGTAGAGGATGACCAAGATGATGAGGGGGCCTAGAGCATCTCTCTGGTGAGGAAAGGCTGAGGGACTTGGATTAGCACCAACTTATTTAGTAACCAGGTAATGTGCACTGATTTATAGAGGAACCGGGGGAATCTGCTCTGATTTAAACCATAACCAGAGTCCTGTGTGCAGGGCTGGAGCCCTCAAGAGAGGAAGGACATGGACCTGATGGGGCAGGTCCAGAGGAGGGCCACCAAAATGATCAGGGGGTTGGAGCACCTTTGCTACAAGAACAGGCTGAGGGATCTGGGGTTGTTCAGCCTGGAGAAGAGGAGGCTCTGAGGAGATATCAGAGCAGCCTTCCAGTCCCTGAAGGCTGTCCCTACAGGAAGGCTGGGGAGAGGGAGGATGACCTCCCTCCACCTGCTGGTCACCCTCTTCCTGCTGCCCCCCAGGATGCCATTGACCTTCTTGGCCACCAGGGTCCATTGCTGGCTGATGGGCATCCTGGTGTCCACCAGGGCTCCCAGGTTATTTTCCTGAGAGCTGGTTTCCAGCAGGTCCCTCCCAACCTGTCCTGGTGCAGGGAGTTATTCCAGACTATAAAATCATGGGGGTTTTTTATATAAAACCGTGGTGGTTTTATGCCCTTTCTCAAAAGGTTGATGGAGCTGAGATACTTAGTGCTCACTGAGATGAGAGAAAATTCACCCTACCCGAAAATACCAGAGTCAAATATTTAAGTTAAGCTTTTGTTTTTTTTTTGGAAGGTACTTCTTTTTCAGGGTATTGATGTGGGATGGGAGCACAGACTCTGCTGGAAATACTGGGTTTGTGTGCTGAAATGTAACCAGGCTTTTGAAGATGAAGGTGCTGGACTGGGCTGGATCAATAGCTCTTTCTCCTGTTCACTCCCCTTGATTTAGAGGATTTAAAAAATGTATTACCTGATCAATAGCCTTCAATGGCTTCACGGAACCCGGTTATCGTTTCCAGCCAGGAAAAAAACCAAAACCAGAAGAAAAAGAGATCTGGAGAGCATTGAAAATGAATTTTATGCAACTGAAGGTGGAACCTTTCCCTTGGAAATGAGTTACCCACCGTTGCCTTTCGGTGCTAAAGCCAAGTAAGATGGTTTTGGGGTAACCTGGGCCTGATCCCAAAAGGTGAAATACTCCCTTTGGAGGGTTATTATCTCTACTTAAGAAATTAAAAATGGAGAAAACCCCACACACACACCAAGAAAAAGGATGGAATCATGGAATGGAGTTGGGAGGGACCTTGAAGATCCTCCAGGTCCAACATGAGGGTGGCAAGAGCTATGGGGATGGAAGCTGCTGACCATGCTGGGAGTGGTGGGTGAGGAGTCATTTATTAATCAGGAGGCTTGAAGATGGGTACAGAATTCTCATGGAGAAGGTGGCTGCTCATGGCCTGGGTGAGAGTATGATCTGCTGGATCCAGCACTGGCTGGAAGGATGGTCCCAAAAAGTGGTGCTCAATGGAGTTCAACCCAGCTGGTGGCTGGTCACAAGTGGTTCCTCAGGGCTCAGTGCTGGGGCCTTTCCTGTTTAATATCTTTAGTGATGATCTAGACAAGGATCTAGAGAGCACCATCAGTGTGTTTGCAGATGACACCAAGTTGGGTGGGAGTGTTGATCTGCATGAGGACAGGGATGCCTTGCAGAGGGACTGGGATAGACTGGATGGATGGGCCAATGTTAATGGCATGGGCTTCAAGGAGGCCAAGTGCCGGGTCCTGCCCTTGGGCCACCCCAACCCCATGGCTGGCTCCAGGCTTGGGGCAGTGTGGCTGGAGCTGCCTGGCAGAAAAGGCCCTGGGGGTGCTGGGTGACAAGGGGCTGAACATGAGCCAGCAGTGTGCCCAGGTGGCCAAGAAGGCCAAGGGCATCCTGGCTTGTTTTAGAAATGTTGTGACCAGCAGAAGCAAGGAGGTGATTGTCCCCCTGTGCTCAGCACTGGTGAGGCCACCCCTTGAGTCTGGTGTCCAGTTGTGGGCACCTCAACCCAAGAGAGATCTGGAGGGGCTGGAGCGAGTGCAGAGGAGGGACACGGAGCTGGGGAAGGGCCTGGGGCATAAATCTTCTGAGGAACCATTGAGGGAGCTGGGAGTGTTGAGTTGGAGAAAGAGGAGGCTGAGGGGAGACCTCATCCCTCTCTACAACTGCTTGAAAGGGCATTGTAGAGAGGTTGGTGCTGGTCTCTTCTCACGGGCAATGAGCGATAGAAGGAGAGGGAATGGCTTCAAGCTGCAGCAGGGTAGGGTTAGGCTGGCCATGAGGCAAGAATTCTTCCCAGCAAGAGTGGTCAGAGCCTGGACTGGGCTGCCCAGGGAGGGGGTGGAGTCCCCATCCCTGACTGTGTTTCAGAGTGGTTGAGATGTGGTGTTGAGGGATCTGGTGTAGGGGAGAACTTTGTTGAGTGGGGCTGATGGTTGGACTGGATGATCCCCAGGGTCTCTTCCAACCTGGATGATTCTGTGATTCTATGACAGCATCTGCGTGGTGCAATGCCCGGCACTTCTGGAGTTGTGCTGAGTCAGCACAAATATTGGAGTCGGGGGACTCTTGCAGCAGTTTCTGCAGGATGAACATGCTCCACATTCTGATGCTTTTTGGTTTTATTTCGTTGTTGTTTTAAGTATAATCTTAGACTAGAAATAAAATGGTCAAGCTTATCCAGCACCTTCCCTGAGGCCCTCGAGACGGATGGGAACCTCATGTCACGACTGAAAGCCCTCGAGACGGATGGGATACACCCAGTGTGGGTCTCCCTGCTGCTCATTCCATTCTTTAATTTGTCTTTTTAAAGAAGGTTATTTTAATCTTTGGAGCTTCCCATGGGGGGGGGGGAGCTTGGGAACCGGGAGATGTGGGAATTGAGTCAAGATTTGGGATTGTTTCTAGCACGTTGAACGCTCCAGAAAACAGGATCTCGGTGGTCTTTGTCCTCTGTGTGTTTTTATAGATAGGAGATATTTGTGTGTATTTATATTTATATATATATGTGTGTGTGTGAACTTTAGGGTTCACTTTATATATGTGTGTATAAACTTCAGGGGGAATCATAGATTTCTCCAGGTTGGAAGGGACCTTTGAGGGTGGGATCCAGTCCCACCATCAACCTAACTATGCTAAAAGCCATCTCTGACCCATGTCTCTGAGCACTGTGTCAACCCGGGTTTTGACTATCTCCAGGGATGGTTCCTCAACCCCTGCCCTGGGCAGCCCATCCCAAGGCTTGTTATTTCTTTCCATGTCAAAAAAAAAGTCC
Organism: Jacana jacana; assembly: GCA_013400555.1. Taxonomy (NCBI): domain Eukaryota; kingdom Metazoa; phylum Chordata; class Aves; order Charadriiformes; family Jacanidae; genus Jacana; species Jacana jacana. The sequence goes on from VZTM01002052.1 coordinate 28,277, forward strand.
TGATATCCAGTCTGAACCCCCACTGGAGAAACTTGAGGCCATTTTCTCTTGTCCCTTGAAATAAGAGACCGACCCCCTCCTGCTTACACCCTCCTTTCAAGGAGTTGGAGAAAGCCAGAAGGTCTCCTCTCAACCTTCTCTTCTCCAGGCTGAACACCCCCAGCTCCCTCAGCCTCTTCTCCTAAGACTTGTGCTCCAGAGCCCTCACCCTTTTATGATTCTGTGATCATCTGGTCCAACCTTTTTTGGCCAAAGCATGGTCTAGACCAGAAGGCCTTGTCCACCATCATCTTCAAAGCCTCCTATGATGGGGAATCCACCACTTCCCAAGGAGCAGGATTGTTCTCGCCAATGAAATAAAGGCCTTAATTAACTTTGGGAGCCCATTCTGACCATGAGCAACACCGAGAAGCTTCTTACCCTTCGGAGACTTGGTTTTCTTTCCTATTTATTATTATTCTTATTATTCTTTTGTGGTTCCCTTTGCCTTCTGGCTGGGGTTTGATCTGGAGCGATTGGCCGTCGGTTTGGTGAACGCTTGGAAAAGGTCCGAACCGAACCGAACCAAACTGGGAACTGCACTCGGTTGTGGAGTCATTCCCATTAAACTATGGAGTGAACAGGAATTCATGCAGCTGCCAAAATCCAGATATTTTCCAAAAAAGAAAGAGAAAGCAGGAGAGTTTGGAAGAGTAAAAAAAAACCACCTCGTAACGAATGTACCCGGCGCTTTTCTGGGGGCTTTTCCCAGCTTTTGCTGTTTTTCAGGATGCTAAAGCTCTTTTTTAGGTTGGATTCAGTGGTTTTGGGGGAAGTATTTACTGGTTGCGGTAGGGGCGATCCGTTAAAACCCCTTGGGACGTGGGGCCTGCTCTGATTCCGGGGGGGAATTATGTCTATTCCAGTCCCCAGGGAGAGTCTCTCCCCAAAGCCCTTTATTTTTTTGAGCAAACGATTGCGCTTGAGTTTAAGTAGAAAAGATGGAGCAGAGCGTGGAAGAGGCTTCCTAGGAGGTGGCTGGGTTAATGCCTACATTTATCAGGAGAGACAAACGGTTCCCTGTGCTGGGGGAAAGAGCCAACTCAATTTAGAGACTGGCTGCATCATCCTTCACGGGAACCGAGCACACACCCTGGCACGGAATCCGCTGCGGCCGCGGAATCACTGCAGCTTCTCAGAGAGCAGCCTTCCTTGATTAGTTTATATATTTATTAGGAATTAATTCTTGGGTTTTCTTTTTTTTTCCCCCTGCTGCCTCAGGGAGATGTTTGACATGAGCAGGAGTTCTTTTTTATTTATTTTTAATCTTTTTTTTCCTAAGTATATTTAGATTTATGGTTACAGGCTTAAGGGAAAATCGTTCGTGTTCCTCTTGGAATTCCGTATCGTGTCGCAAAAGCTGATGAGAAACACGGGGCTGGACTGGAAAAAAGCTGGAGCAGAGGAGGAAGGCAGCCAGTGCAGGGTGGGAGTATTGATTGTGGACACCCTGGCACTTCATGGTTATGTTTATGTCCTGGTGGGCAGCAGGATGCCCATGAGCCAGCACTGTG
>VZTM01002052.1:44602-60146 GCA_013400555.1 Jacana jacana
TGCGGCGTGAGCGGTCGCCCCAGCGCTATTTGAGGTCGCCTTCCTAACCTCGCAGGGCCACTAAACTATCACCCAGGCCTCCGTGAGCGGCCAACCCCGCCTCCGCCCAACCCTACTTCCAGAACGTTCTAGAAGGAGGGACTGCGCATGTCACTGAGGCGGGAGGGGGCGGCCCGTGGGCGGGGCGGCCCCTTATATAAAGGCGGGGCAGAGGCCGCAGCCATGTGTTCTCGGCCGGGCGCGGAGATGGTAGTAAGTATTCCTCGCTCCTCGGGTTTTTTTTCATAAAATAGCTGTTTAAACGACAAAAAAATGTGCGAAGGCTCACGTTCGTAAGCGTATTTTATACTTCAGCGAGGTGAGCCCGGCTAATGGATGTTGGTGGTCCTTTTGGTGTCTCACCTTCATTTGAGGGAGGGAAATGCGTCGCCTCAGCGTTAGGCCGTGACAACACCCTCTCGGAGAGCAGAACCCGACATGTTGAGTAACTTCTATGTTTTAAGAGAGCTGGGAGATGTGTGTTAAATGACAGAAGGTACCAGCAACTTTGCTCCTCTGACTCTCTTAGTCTTTTCGAGGGGAAAAAAGTGCATTTTCCTCCTAAGCAGAATGACCAGGCCCTCGGGGCCTCCATGGCTTCCCCTCTCTTGGGGTTTGATCCTGAGGATGGTTTGTGAGGAACTCCTATTTGATAACAGGGATGGAGTGAGTTCCGCCTGTGTGCGGGGCACAAGATTCCCAATGTAGGTTTGGGTTCTTCCCAGAAAGGTCCAGACCCTTCAGTAGGAGTCAGAATTGCCTGGGATGAGGAGTTCTGGAGGTCCATAAAGAGAGGAGGTGTGTGTTTTCTCTTGAGGGGAAAAAAAAGAGGGCAGCTTTCTCCTTGTGCATGATTTTCTTAGGAAAACCAGCAAAGTCTCCTTAACCTTCATACAGGCAGTATTTCTCCTTTCTCAGGGTATTTAATTCTTAAAACATCCATTTTTTTTCCCCCCTGGTGACTTAGAGCTCTTAATGGCGGGAGTGAAATTCTTGTCCCAGCAAAAATAAGCAAGGCAGGATGCCATAAAATAGTGGGAGGATGGTTTAGTTTTTATATATCTATATATTCAGCCTCTCTAATTGGTGTTGTGTTTTTTAGAAGCTACGATAAAGTTACCCACATTGTGTGCATAAATAAAAGGTGGTTTTGTATATGGTGATAGCTGAAGCTGTAATAATTACAGCACTTGATGCATTTATAATTCTCACTGAGGGTTTACTTCTTTTATTTTTAGGATTCATGTTATTAATAGAATTGCTCTTTGGTGGGGGGGGGTTGAAGAAAAAAGACTAATTTGCAAAATGAGTGACTTGGCTTAATGACTGCCATCAGTCTAAAGCTGCCAGGACGCATTTATCTCCATTTCCACCCATATTTATTCTTCTCTGATAGTCATTTCCTTTTTATTTATGTCCATCGTTGATGGATTTAATTCCTCACATCCTCGCACGTGGGGAGGCTGCATGCATTCACCCTGCACCCAAATAGTGCAATTTTTAGTGTTTCTGGTGGCGTTTCACCTCCTTTTCCTTTCAGGACTGAACCTTGGGGTGTTGTATAGGTCCATACAGGGCATTGTGCTGCTGTACAGAGAGCAGCCAGTGGACTTCTGTCAATGTGTGTGTGCTCTGCCCAAGCAGTTGATTCTGATTTAGATCATGCCAAGCCCAGCCTTAATCTGCTGTGCTAAATAATAACTCTGGGAGCTGGGGATGTTCAGCCTGGAGAAGAAGGTGACCTTCTGGCTTTGTCTCACTCCCTGAAAGGAAGGTGTAGCCAGGGAGGGTTGGTCGTTTCTCTCAAAGAGCAGACGATGGGACAAGAAGAAATGGCCTCAAGTTGTGACAGGGGAGGTTGAGAAGGGAGATGAGGAAAAAAAATCCGTGGAAGAGATGATGGTTGGACTTGATGATCCCAGGGGTCTCTTCCAACCTAAAAGATTCTGTGATTCTAAGAGGCTGCCCAGGGTAGTGGTGGAGTCGCCATCCCTGGAGGGATTTAAAACCTGGGAAGACTTGGTGCTGAGGGAGATAAGGTTAGTGGTGGGGTTTTGTCAGTTTTGGATTGAAGGTTGGACTCTGAGGATCTCCAAGGTCCCTTCCAACCTGTACAATTCTCTGGTAGCATGGCTCCAGCTCATTCCTGTGAAGAGCTCAAGTGTAGAATTAAACTCCTGTCCATACTGGTGGTGCACCTATGCCCTGGTCCCCTCTTGCACAAGGCATGTGGCTTTTTGTGCCAAAGCTGTGGTTGTCTCAGCTGAGAGCTCAAAAAATGTCTCCTTTGACTCAGCAAAGAACAAAAGGCATTTATTTATTGTTGGAAAAAAGAAATATTGATTGTAAGACCATTGGTGGCTTGTGATTTGTGTAACAGATGCCTGTGTGTGACTTGGAAACCACTCCCTAATGGGGGGGTTCATTTAAGATGGGTCTTAAACAGGTCTGCAATTGCTGGTGGTGGGCAGTGACCTGGGGAAAAGCTGAGAGCTCAGCTGTTGATGATGTTCTCAGAAATCCCAGGCCAAAACTGTGAAGCTTTCCTGAGGGTTCTCAGAGAATCCCAGAGTGCTGTGGGGTTGGAAGGGACCTCTGGAGGTCCATTCCAATCCCCTGCCAGAGCAGGTCTACCTACAGCAGGTTGCACAGGAATTTTTCCAGGTGGGGTGTGAATGTCTCTGGAGAAGGAGACTCCACAGCTTCCCAGATGAAAGTGAAGGAGAGGTGCCTTGAAAGTTTCCTTAGTTGATAAAGCTTAAATCATGGAAATTCTTAGCCCAAGAGAATGACATTAATCTCTTCATAGTTTTTGAGGGCTGTTATGAGACAAGGAAGTCCCAGGTGAGGTTAAGGGAGGGCTAAACCTCACCAGAAGATGTGACATGAGGAACCCAGGCCTTTGCTTGATGTGCAGATCTCTTTGTAGACGGTGATTCTTCTCAAACGAGTTTGCTGTCCAGAGCCTGTTCACTGGAAGTTGCCTAAAACTAGAGGAATTGATGCCTAGAAGATGTTTTCTATTCCTGTGTCGTTGTATTGTAGAAGACAACTAGCAAGACCCTTTGGGAGCACAGCTAGTTAAGCACCCATGAGCTGCTCTGACCTTCTCAACCCTGGTGAGGAAGGGCAGCTGGTTCAGTTCAGGCAGGGCATGCCAAGGTCTGTGTGGGTTGGTGCTGTGCCCTAACGAATTACAGTGACCCCAGAGAGCTGGAGGGATTATCTAGCAACCTTCAGATCACCATGCTGGCAGGCTGGATGGGTACCACCAGTGACACCTGAACTACTGGGTATTTATGACTGGAAATAGGGGGGGTATTAGATGAGGACTTGAGGAATAGAGGTGAGGTGGTTGCCTTATGTGGATACCCCAAAAAATCACAGTATTCATAGAATATTCTATGCTGGAGCACTGGGTCCAGTTCTGGGCTCCCCAGTTCCAGAAGGACAGGGAACTGCTGGAGAGGGTACAGCACAGGAGCACAAAGGTGACGAGGGGCCTGGAGCATCTCTGTGGTGAGGAAAGGCTGAGGGACTTGGGTTGTTTGGGTCTGGAGAAGAGAAGGCTGAGGGGGGATCTGACCAACACCTAGAAATCCTTCAAGGGTGGGTGTCATTCCTGAGGAATAGGCCTGTCTTTTTCCAGTGGTGCCCAGTTTGTGGACACAAATTGGAACATGAAAAGTTCCATCTCAACCTGAGGAGGAACTTCTTTGCTGTGAGGGTGGCAGAGCCCTGGCAGAGGCTGCCCTGAGAGGTGGTGGAGTCTCCTCTGGAGATATTCCAACCCTGCCTGGACACGTTCATGTGGGACCTGCTGTGGGTGGCCCTGCTTTGGCAGGAGGTGGTAGGACTAGATGATCTCCAAGAGTTCCCTTCCAACCCTATAGCGTTCTGTCATTCTGTGAAAGAGCATATTATGCCTCAGCTGCCTGTTGGCAGAAGGAGGAAGATTGGTCTGAATGTTAATCTTTAGGTACTGGAGAAGATTCAGATGTGGATAGGAGATTTTAAAGCTGGGATAAACGGAAAAAACCTGACACTGAGAAATAGGAGAGCAAATCTTCGATAAGGTCAGCTGTGGATGTCATCAGCTGAACATGCAGAAGGCAGGTATGGCGTTCCCACCAGAGGCCATCAATTTGTTTGCTGTCAACTGCCAGTTGTATCTGGAGCCCGTTCCATCACTGGCTGAGAGCTGGGAAGTTAATAAAGGAATCCACTGAGGCCCCAGGAGCTGGTTAAAGGGTGCAATTTGTGGAACTTGATTCAAAAAGCAGGGAATGAATTTGGGAGACTGCCCTGGCTGATGGTCTGCAAAGTGAAAGCCAAAAAGCCCCAAGAGGGACATCACTCATGATTTTTTCCTGGTTTTTAAGGGCTGTGGTACAGTGTGGCTTGGGAACAGTGACTGCTGTGAAGCCATCTCTGTGCTGCTGCTGACAAGAGCCATTGCTGTCCTTTGCTGGGGCTCCAGGAAAGGTGGGGAAGGACTTTGCACCAGGGAGGGGAGCTGTAGGACCATGGGGAAGGGTTTGATACTGGAAGAGGGGAGGTGAAAATGAGATGTGGGGAAGAACTTTGGTGTGAGGGTGGTGAGACCCTGGCCTGGTTTGCCCAGAGAAGCTGTGGAGGGGTTCAAGGTCAGGTTGGATGGGGCTTGGAGCAACCTGGTGTGGTGGGAGTTGTCCATGCCTATGCACCATGATGGCCTTCAAGGTCCCTTCCAACTCTAACCATTCTAGGGTTCCCTTCCTCTGGAGGAGTCACCAGTATGGAAGGGACAAGAGAGGGAGAAGGCATCTGCAGCCATTGCTCTCGCTCCTCACCAGTGCAGGAGGTCGGAAAGACATTGTGTGTAGGAAAGGTGGGGATTCAGTAGATGTTCACTGCCTGGATGGCTTTGGGAATGAGCCAGTGAGTGAAAAGAAAACCTGTTGTGACTGGCTGCTTGGCTTTCCAGTTTGAACCCCAGTGTGATCTTTCTTATACTGGTTTGTTTGGCGTCGAAAGCTGGAGGTTGAGCTGGAAGGAGAGCTCCCTTTTCCTGTCAGTACTGGCATGCCACCTTCTTGCTGTTGTTCCCTTTTGGTCTTTACTCATCCATCATCCTTGAAGAATTGGATTTGGGAATTAAAATGCCACTTCTCTGGAAGCTTCAGTTGTTCCCTGGGGTGTTGGTCCTTGGCAGAGCAGCAGCCAGTGAGGAAGCGTGGCCGTGAGGTGGTCCCTGCCTTGGTCATCCCTCCGTGTCCCCAGCATACCCACCCCCTGCCAGAGAGGAAGACTTTGCTTTAAAGGCCGGGGTAGAGAGTCATGGAGACACAGGATAATCATAAATTTACTGCTGCTCTTTTGTTCTTAGTAAAATATCCAGGGATAATGGGATAAAATGATTTCTTTCACCTTCTCCCTGGAATTCCTGAAGTTCTCCAGAGCGTAATGAAACGGGAGACGGCTTTGTCGGGATAACTCGTCATTCTCCTGCGCGGGATGAAAAGAGACATTTACAGACGGTGCTCTAACAGCTTCATTTGGTCTTTCATCACCTTGTGATTCCGTGGGCTGCAGAGCTGGAAGGAGATATTAAAGAATAGCAAAACCATGGGGAAGGTACTTCTCTACAGTAGCATAAGTGTTATAATTTGGTGCCAGCAACCTGCTCCTGAAGCACTTTGATTTATACGTGTCCCCTAAGGTGAGAGAAATTAATGGTGGTTTGTGCTGGACTTAATTTTAGGAAGAAAGCTAAATACTCCCAGTCCTCCCCAAAAACCTGATGAGATCCCATGTGTGTTCTTAGAGGATTGGTGAATACTTGAAATGATCCGTGGTGTTAGCACTGTTTCAGCTTCCCTGCAGGCTTTGGGATTTGGTTTGGGTTTCTCCAGTGGGAAGATACAGCGTGGCCAGAGGAACATCTCTGTACAGTGTGTGTGACAGCTCTTTTCTTAATCAAATATATTAAGTGTTACCATTACCATATTTGCTGGGGAAGGTGATTAGGCCCAGTAGTGTGCTATTGCCTTGTACTGGTTGGGCTTTGTTTTGTTCTTGTTGCAATTAATCTTAGCAAAAATCTAATTCATCCCTGGGCTGCTTTCATGCCACGATGAGTTTGTCCAAATGGAATGCAACAACCCCCCCTGTCTCATCAGATACCTTATCTCTTGATTTAGAAGAAGAGCAGGTTCATGGAGTTTAGTTCCAGGGTATGAAAACGCAGTCTTCCTGAGTTTGGGATAATTAACCTAATTATTATTTGGAAGAACAAGTCTCTAATAAAGCAAATTGCTTCATGATTTTCTTTTGGAGGGTCTGGTTTTGGGAAGTATGGGACGAATATACTTGAGAGCTCTCCTCCTCGTTGTGCTGTAAGCACTTGGGTGATGGGTATGGGGTTTAATGAATTCCAGCTTCAGCTTTGACAAAAAGAGTGAGCTGCTCTCTTGAGCCAAGTAGTGGGAAAAAATGTAACCCTGACATCTAATGTTTACTGGTGCACGAATAACATCTTTTATGCTTGCTGTGTTTTAGCTGAAATAAGGTTGTTCAGCGTTCATCCAGCAGCAGGAATGTAACCCTGGGGTTTAAGACGAACCCAAGTCGGTAACTAACAATTATGTGATTCCTCTTGTCCTATGCCACGGATCAGGGTGATGGTTGGACGCTGATCTGTTGCTGTGTAGTCCCAAAATCAAATCCGAAGCGCTGTGGAAAGCTGGGGAGTGACTCTAGATGGGGAAGGGGAGGCACAGGATGAGGGTGAAGGATTTGATGCTGAAAGATGTGAGAAGGAGCTGAGATCTGGGGAAGAACTTTGCTGTGAGGGTGCTGAGACACTGGAACAGGTTGCCCAGAGAAGCTGTGGCTGCCCCATCCCTGGAGGGAGGGGTTCAAAGCCAGGTTGGAGGGGGCTTGGAGCAACCTGGACTGGTGGGAGGTGTCCCTGCCCAGGGCAGGGGTTTGGAACTGGATCATCTTAAAGGTCCCTTCCCACCTAAAATATTCAGTGACTTCAAGCCCTGCCTGCTGCCTTGGAGCTCCTTCCCTCTCCTCACTGGGGTTGAGCCTTGTTCTCTGCTGATACCAACCTACAGAGGGTTTTCCTAGCTTCTTTCTGGTTGTAAAGGCCTCCATGAAGAGGTACTCAAGCTTAATGCAATTAATTAAGGTTTGGGCTTCTTTTGGCAGAAAGCAGCAGTTTAAGGGGGGGGTGTGTGTGTTGAAGAGCAGCCTGGCTGAAGGTGCTGCTCAGTGTGGGGATTGCAGACCATCAGTCACACACATGAGACAAGACCTTCTCCAGCAGCATCCAGAAGAAGAGCATCCTTGCAATCTTTTAAATATGGACTGGTTTTAAAAATGGTGTAAAACCAAAAAAAAAGATGGGAAATACTGCCAGTCTTCTGGGTAAACCATTAGGGTTTTAAATACAGTCCCTCTTCCCAGCGATGTAGCCACCTCTTGGCTTTTTTTTGATCAGCTGCAGACATTAAACACACCAATTCTCCAGCTTCCTCTGCTCCTGGGTCATCTTGGTGGCCTTCCTTTGTGCTCCCTCAGACTGGTAGCTCTGTCTCTCCCTTGAAGCAGGTAGCAGAACGGGCTCAGAAAGGCTCTGTAGCGAAGCAAGGTCAGACCCTTTCTTTTTTTCTCCTTGATGTTCTTCTTTTTAAACATCCAAGGCTCACACTTGCCTTTTTTTATTACTATCTTTTTTTTTTAATAAGCCACTGTGGTGTCCCAGAGGGTTCCCGTTGAGGCTGTGGGACACCTCTGAACATAAGCCCATCGCCTGAGGTCAAGAGCCAACAAGCTGCTGCCATGGAGGGGGGATATCAAGGGCAAATCTTTGGTCAGCCCATCAGACCACCCTGCTGGCTTTGAGAAAAGCCTTTAAAATGTCCATGGTCTCTTGGTTTTCCTTTGTCTCGTGCTTTTGTTTCACTGTCCTGGGGAAAAAACCCAACAAACCAACCCTGTAAAGGTTTGATAACTGTGGGGAAAGAGGATAAATCCATGAATAGGCTGGATCCTGTGTATTAACTGACTGTAAAAATGTCACTGTGATGAGGAAAATGGGGTTAAAACCCAACCAGTTTGGAAAGACTTCCCGTGAAGGCCGGGCTCAGCATGAGAAATGAGGCTGTGTGTTTGATGTAAATGGAAGGGTGGATGGAAGGCATTTCAATAACACAATCTGATCCTATAGCATATAATCTGCAGGAAACCAGTAACTTGCCACTTAAAGAACCACTCATTCCTCTGGGAAAAAAAAACTCTTCAGTCAACATTCTGCTTTAGAAACAATTCACATTTTAGGTTTATGGGGGTTTTTATTCCCCTTATTTCTTAATGAATCTGCAATGAAACCTGGTGTTACTTTTCTACCTTTCTTTGCCCGTGCTGGTTATCACAAACCTGAAATTACAGTTCTCTGGTTGGGAGAATGGGATTGCTTCAAAAGCCATGACTTCTGATGGCTTAATGGTTTCTTCTTCTTAGAGTGGCATGAAGTGCCTTTCAGAAGAAAAAACCCAATGGACTTGGGTCTGTTGAGTCTGGAAAGGAGAAGGCTGAGGGGGGATCTGATCAACACCTAGAAAGACTTGAAGGGTGGGTGTCAGGAGGATGGGGCCAGTCTCTTTCCAGTGGTGCCCAGGGAACAGGAAAAGAGGGAATGGCACAAACTGGAACCTGGGAAGTTCCACCTCAAGATTAGGAGAACCTTCCCTGTGAGGGTGTCAGAGCCCTGGCAGAGGCTGCCCAGAGAGGTGGTGGAGTCTCCTTCTCTGGAGACATTGAAATTCCCACCTGGAGATGTTCCTGTGTGACCTGCTGTGGGTGGCCCTGCTTTGGCAGGGGGTTGGACTAGATGATCTCCAGAGGTTCCTTCCATGCCCACAGCATTTTGTGTTCCTTTGTGATTCTGGGATAAACCTGTTTTCAGAGAGTGCTGTTAATTAGGAGGATGGAGGTGAGAGTACCCCTGGGCTGTGGGTGCAAGTGCTTTGTATTGCAGCTCTTCAGGAGGTGACATTTCCTTGGGATGCTTCTGTACGTGGTGTGTAAGCTCCTCTTTCCCTGGAGTGAAGAACCTGATCTTCTCTAATAAGAAAATTATTGACTTTATTTCAGTTTAGAGGAGGTTGGTGTTATGAACCATTTGTTGCATTTTAATGCTAATTTAGGTGTGGCTTCTTCTTGGTCAGATACATCCTGAGACTGATGAAACTGAGCAATAGGTGACTGTGGGGTTGGACTTCAGATGATCTCACAGGGTGTCTTACATCCCCCACTATTCTAGGGATGGGCCACTCCATCCCTTCATGGCCACTGCAGCTGGATGGAGTAGATCTTCAGACCAAACCATCCTCCCAACATTTATCCTCCTTCACCTGTGGTGGATCCCTGATTGCTTCTCCTCCAGCCTTCATCCTGTCTTGGTTGCCTAGCCAGAACATAGGTATGGTCTCCTCATTGCAACTTTTGCACCCATTAGTCCTTGCTGTAGGTTGTACAGAGCATTTAAGTGTGTGTTACATGGTGCACCTCAGCTCAAACAGTGAGGCTTGAAGGTAATTGTACCAGTCAGCGTGTTATACTGGTGAAAATTCTTTGCTTGGAAAGCACCAGGAACAAAACTGGGCTTAGGATCTGGAAACATCTGTCTTCTTGTAACAGGGATATATTGTCCCTGTGAGCATCTTCCTTTTTGGAGGAGAACTTGTTCAATATACAGGAGTATTTTCAAAACATTTGTGTTCCTATACATCAGATGGGAAAAGCCAAGGTGTTTTTTGGGTTGGGGTTGGTTGCTGTGCCCTCTGGGAGGAAAACAGGAGTTGATTCCAGAGGTTTCCAGTGTGAAGAACCAGCAGGTGGTGCCTGGTGGCTGCCTGGGCTCTGCTTGAGTGATGCCACCAACAGAACTTGGGGCACCTTGCTGGTGGCTGTGAAGGGAATTTAACCAGTGGTGTCACTCTGACATTTCATTGGTGTTTCTGGGTCTGGCTGGGAAAACACCTCGAGTCGATTTTCTTTCCACGTGGTGGGATTATCCAGCTGGTAGGGAAATTGGATGCAGCCCAGCTTTTATTAACCATTTTGATGGAGTGAATGAGGTGGTTTGGGGTAAAGGGCGGAGGTTAACCCCGTCTTCACTGTGAAAAGCAATCAGTTCACTGTTTGCAGTACACGTTGTTGGTAATTTCTAGCTTTCCTGGTAGCTTTCTGTGGATCCTGGAGCAGATTATAATATTTACCCTAATGAGAAACTGTATGAGGTAAATGCCTCCAAAAAATTGCAAATTTCAGGTAAGCAACTCTTAATTTGCTTCCCTTGTGTCCCAAATTACAGGCTTCATCTTCTTCTTAGGGGTATTATTTGCATAATGTGCTGCATTTCTTCTCTTAAGTAGGACTGGCCATCAAAATATTTGGATTATGGAATTTTCTTCAGTTCTATCTTGGCTACATTTAAAGTATGGTAGACCTCCAGCTCCCTCAGCCTCTCCTCCTAAGATTTGTCCTCCAGACCCTTCACCACCTCTGTTGCCCTTCTCTGGACCTCCTCCAGCACCCTGTGTCTTCCTTGTGGTGAAGAGCCCAAAACTGGACACAGCATTCGAGATGAGGCCTCACCAGTGCCCAATCCAGGAGGTCAGTTACCTCTCCAGTCCTACTCACCACACTGTTCCTGATCCAGGCCAGGATGCTGGTGGCCACCTTGGCCACCTGGGCACACTGCCTGGCTCATGTTAAGCCCACAGTCAACCAACACCCCCAGGTCCTTTTCCACCAGGCAGCTCCATCCACTCTCTCCCAGGAGAGCATCCCTGGAGTTGGTGTGACCCAAGTGCAGGACCCAGCACTTGGCCTTGTTGAACCTCATCCTGTTGGCCTCAGCCCATCCATCCAGGCTGTCCAGATCCCTCTGCAAAGCCTTTCCACCCTCCAGCAGGTTGACACTCCCACCTGGTTTGGTGTCCTCTGCAAACGGACTGAGGGGGCACTCCATTGGTTAATTGTAGGTTTATTTAGGTGACTTTTTGGATGCCTCTGTAAAATACACCTGAGGTTATAAAAACTGCCTAAAATCTGACTTCACTGCAGCTGTTTGGTGGATTTTCTCATGGTTGTTGGACCCAGGCCAGCCAATTTAATGAAGAAAAAATTGCTATCAGAGCAAAAAATTGACTCGTAGAGGACAGTAGTGTTTTGATCAGCAGTGGTACCTTTGGGGGGTTTATTGTTAATTTTAGAACTCCCACTAACGTGATCTCTATAACTCAAAACCTACTTGTTTCTTTTTTGGGCCATTCCCTGTCCTTAAGGAAATACTGACCCTGACCTTAGTTAAGGCAGCCCAGAAAGCCAACCCCATCCTGGGCCGCATCAACAGAAGCGTGGCCAGCAGGTCTAGGGAGGGGGTTCCACCTCTCTGCTCTGCTGTGGTGGACCCCAACTGGAGTACTGTGTCCAGCTCTGGAGTCCTCAGCACAGGAAGGACATGGACTGGTTGGAATGGGCCCAGCGGTGGGGCCACAGAGGTGATCAGAGGGATGGGAGTACCTTTGCTGTGAGGACAGGCTGAGAGAGCTGGGGAGGGTTCAGCCTGGAGAAGGCTCCAAGGAGACCTTAGAGCCCCTTCCAGTCCCTCACAGGGGCTCCAGGAAAGATGGGGAGGGACTCTTGGTCAGGGATGGGAGTCATAGGACAAGAGGAAAGGTTTTGACACTGAAAAAAGGGAGACTGAGATGAGAACTGGGGAATAACTTAGGTGTGAGGGTGGTGAGACCCTGGCCCAGGTTGCCCAGAGAAGCTGTGGCTGCCCCATCCCTGGAGGGGTTCAAGGCCAGGTTGGAGGGGGCTTGGAGCAACCTGGTGTGGTGGGAGGTGTCCCTGCCCAGGGCAGAAGGGATGATCTTTAAGGTCCCTTCCTACTCTATTAATTGTAAAGCTGTAGCAGATGTTGTAGGTTGAGTTGCAATGAGGCAGAATCCCAGGTGATGCATTCAGAGCTGCAAGGTTTCAGTCCTATTAGGTTTTGTTTCTCTGGGATGCAGGGGGTCATTTTTAGGGGAACTGCTAAAAGCACCAGCTAAAATGTCCTTGTCTGTTTTGAGCTCCTGCACCAACTTCTTACCCAGACTGTGGGCCTTTCTGTAAGGCTTCTTTCCCCCCCGTGTGCGGTGCAGTTAATAATAGCTATCTCAGAGGAGCGTAGTGAGATTTAATTTATTAGTGTTCAGTAAAGTACTTCGGAATCCTTAAATGGAAAAATGCCATAAAAGCACCAAGTATTAATATAAGGAATTAATGTGCAAGTGCCTTTCAAATTAATAGCCAGATTGGGAGCCCTATACTCACACTGCGAATTGTCCTGATGCTGTTACAGTCACAGAACGTATCCCGGAATGCTGTGGGGTTGGAAGGGACCTCTGGAGATGATCTCCTCCAACCCCCTGCCAAAGCAGGGCCACCCACAGCAGGTCCCACAGGAACATCTCCAGGTGTGGTTTCACGGTCTCCAGAGAAGGAGACTCCACCACCTCTCTGGGCAGCCTCTGCCAGGGCTCTGCCACCCTCAAAGGGGAGAAGTTCCTCCTCAGGTTGAGATGGAACTTCCCATGTTCCAGTCTGGTTCTGTTCCCTCTTGTCCTGTCCCTGGGTGGCACTGAAAAAGGCCTGGCCCCATCCTCCTGACACCCACCCTTGAAGGATTTCTAGGGGTTGATCAGATCCCCCCTCAGCCTTCTCTTCTCCAGACTCAACAGACCCAAGTCCCTCAGCCTTTCCTCACCAGAGAGATGCCCCAGGCCCCTCACCATCTTGGTGGTCCTCTGGCGTACCCTCTGCAGCCATTCCCTGTCCTGCTTGAACTGGGGAGCCCAGAACTGGACCCAGTGCATCCAGGAGGTGTTCAAGTCTAGATTGGAGGGGGCTTTGAGCAACCTGGTCTGGTGGGAGGTGTCCTTGCCCAGGGCAGGGGCTTGGAATGGGATGGTTTCTAGAGGTCCTTTCCAACCCAAACTGTGTTGTGTTTCTGGGATCAGGGTAGTTGTGTAATTGATGTAGCAACACTTCTCCTTGTTTCCCCATACAGAGATGTCCTAACTGAGAGCATCAATTTCCCAGATGTTGTTCTCTGGATCTAGGTCCCACCAGCTGCATTTTTAAGCCTACCCTCTGTGAGATTTAGGGCTGGAAAGAGTTAATTCCCCACGACTCGTAGCGTTTTCATCTGTGCTGCATTTAGGACTGTCAAGACATTGAAGTAGAAAATGTTAGGGTTCTGCCTCTTTTCTCAGACTACAGGCATTAACAAGAATAATACCATGCTTTGATTTTTAGAGCACTTGTACAGCACATATTTAAAAACCTAAAAATAATCAATATGTACAAACTGGAGCCATAAATGGCCGATGAAGTGGAGTTGAGGAGAGCAGAGCTATGGATTCCCCGGTAATTGCAGGGAGCGTGTTGAGCCACGCGTCGAGACGGCCGTGATTTAAACTGTAATTTGGGTTTTGAAGCATAGGGTGAAATCTGTCAATGAACTGAGGCTGAGAAGAGCTGAGGGCATGGCAAAAGGTGGCCTGTCCTGCGTTGATGGGTGGCAGGTTTGGGGCTGGACATGGGATACTGTGGGCTTGGATGTGGGATCTGAAGAACCTGATGAAATTCAACCAGGGCAAGTGTAGGGTCCTGCCCCTGGGGAGGAAGAACCCCCTGCACCAGGACAGGTTGGGGGGGACCTGCTGGAGAGCAGCTCTGAGGAAAAGAACCTGAGAGTCCTGGTGGACACGAGGATGCCCGGGAGCCAGCAATGGGCCTTGGTGGCCAAGAAGGGCAATGGCATCCTGGGGGGCATCAGGAAGAGTGTGACCAGCAGGTGGAGGGAGGTCATCCTCCCCCTCTGCTCTGCCCTGGGGAGGCCCCAGCTGGAGCACTGGGGCCAGTTCTGGGCTCACCAGTTGCAGAAGGACAGGGAACTGCTGGAGAGGGTACAGCAGAGGACCAGAAAGATGCTGAGGGGCCTGGAGCATCTCTCTGGTGAGGAAAGGCTGAGGGACTTGGGTCTGAGTGTGGAGAAGAGGAGGCTGAGGGGGGATCTGATCAACACCTAGAAATAAATCCTTCAAGGGTGGGTGTCAGGAGGATGGGGCCAGGCTTTTTTTCAGTGGAGGCCTCGAGGGAATGGGCACAAACTGGAGCATAGGAAGTTCCACCTCAACACGAGGAGGAATGTTTTATCTTTGAGGGTGTCAGAGCTCTGGCAGAGGCTGCTCAGGGAGGTGGTGGAGTCTCTGTTGCTGGAGGCATTAAAAACCCTCCTGGACAAACTCCTGTGGGACCTGCTCCAAGTAGACTTACCTTAGCAGGGGGTTGGCCGATATGATCTCCAAAAATCCCTTCCAACCCCGTAGCATCCTGGGATTCTGTGATTAAGGTCTCTTCTCCTTGTGCTTCCCTTTGTTTTGCTTGAAGGAATAGTGACAGTTTTCTGGTGTTTCTCTTGTTGAATTGAGAGGTCAGTGTGGGCACTGTCAGTTTTCTCTGTATACATACATGCTGCTTACATATCAATAAGAGTGTGAGTTGTAGTGGAAAA
The DNA here is from genome assembly GCA_013400555.1 of Jacana jacana. Taxonomy (NCBI): domain Eukaryota; kingdom Metazoa; phylum Chordata; class Aves; order Charadriiformes; family Jacanidae; genus Jacana; species Jacana jacana. The sequence continues at coordinate 59,265 of VZTM01002052.1, forward strand.
ACAACTCTTTCAGAACCAGTCAATAGGAGTAAGAAACTTTGATGCTGTCTGTCAGCCTCTTGGTTTCTCATAATACTCCTTTTTGGGAGAGCGGAGCTGAAAGGTGGATCTTAAAAGGGTTTCAAACCTGTTGAGTAAATTCTTGTAGCTGAGGGATGAAAATGTTGAGATGAGGTTCAGAGCTTTGATGTGACAGTCACGGTCAAATTGGATATCTTGTGGAAAAACAGAGCTCTAGTGTATTGGGAAGTGTAACTTGTGGTGCCCAATTTGAAGACAGGAGGAAATGGGCACAAATTTGTCCATAAGAAGCTCCATCTCAGGATGAAGAGGGACTTCTTCCCTTTGAGGGTGGCAGAGCCCTGGGAAGAGGCTACCCAGAGAGGTGGTGGAGCCTCCGTCTCTGGAGACACTAAGGTTCCCGTACAAACCTTCTCTAGAGGGACCTGCTTTGGTGGAGGGGTTGGAGGAGATGATCCAGTCTGCTGGATCCAGCACTGGCTGGAAGGACAATCCCAAAGGGTGGTGCTCAATGGAGTTCAATCCAGCTGGTGGCCGGACACAAGTGGTTCCTCAGGGCTCAGTGCTGGGGCCTTTCCTTTTTAATATCTTCATTGATGATGTCGATAGGGACATAGAAAACATCATCAGTGAGTTTGCAGATGACACCAAGTTGGGTGGGAGTGTTGATCTGCTTGGGGGCAGGGAAGCTCTGCAGAGGGACTTGGACAGACTGGATGGATGGGCCAATGTTAATGGCATGGGCTTCAAGGAGGCCAAGTGCCAGGTCCTGCCCTTGGGCCACCCCAACCCCATGGCTGGCTCCAGGCTTGGGGCAGTGTGGCTGGAGCTGCCTGGCAGAAAAGGCCCTGGGGGTGCTGG
>VZTM01002053.1:5162-22554 GCA_013400555.1 Jacana jacana
ATTTAATATGGGATTAGGATACAAAAGGATATAAAAAATATCCTTTTTCTTTATGGTATCTTAATTGGGGTATCATGGACCCTGAGTTTCAGAGTGCTTGGTATTATACCTTTAAAACACTGCTTTCATCAAGTTTGGTTACAGCAATGAGTACTTCAGGCTTTTCTAAACAGGCCCAGATGTCTTAAATCAGAAAATAACGACTGCTTCAGAAGTTTTAAGTTACTTCTTATCATATAAAAAAAGGCTGTGACCTAGGTAGAGGTAGAGTAGTATTCCCTACCGTGGTAAACTTTCTTTCTTGTTTTATTTGCTATTATGTGTCTGTAATGCATGAGGCAGGGGCTTTCCTTCACTGTTTGGTCCTTGTTGACTACCTAAGAGCAGCCTGCTGGTATATGAATGAGTTAGCATCCTATGAAAAGCAGCAGGTCTCTGTAATTAAACTGTTCCTCAGTGACTGGCTTCAGAAGTGAAGACACATTGCCTCTTATTTTGAAAGGCATGCCTTGATGAAATACTGTGTTAAGATGCATAACCTTGGAAGTGAATATTATCATAGAGAACACCTAAAGAAATGTGGGAAATGCTAATCTCTCTATTGTTTTTGTTTTATATGTGACTTCAGTGAAATCCAGTATAGATATTCACATAGTAAATATTTTCTACACTGTGAATGCTCTTAGGATGTGCAGTTGTGGTTTTGCAATGCTGCCCAGGCTTGGTTGGTAAAGTGAAGTGTGACTGGAAAAACATCAAGAAGACAAGGGCTCCAGTCTTCCTTTTCTCAGCATAGCTCAATCTGCTCTTGTAAAGGGTATTCAGAGTTATTCCAGCCTATCCTATTTCCATTGTTTGTACCCTAAGAAGTTTTTACAACCTATGTAATTTGGAAATGCCTCTTTACCTCCCGTTCCTTTTCAAGTACAAATTCCATCTCTTGCTTCCTTGGCAGGGCAGAACAGGCACTGAAGAGCCAGAGAACTAAAGCAAAAATGAAGACCTCTGTTCCTCAGAGACAGTGTCAAAGAAATCTGCTTGCAGTAAGGCAAGTACCAAGAACTTCAATATCTAAAGATACAGCTGGGGTAAAGCATTCTTGCCCATACTTGGGACTGTATCACCAGGATAGGGTACAAGGACTTGCAAGCTGGACCAGACAGTGCTGACCAAAGGATGGGGGGACAACTGGAAGCTGATTAACCTTCCTGCACTTCCTTCTGCATTCCAGGTAAATAAAGTCTCTCATCTCTATACTGTTACTGTTAAACTCCATCACAGGTCCAGTTCTGCAGGTGAAATAAACAGGGCGTGTTTGGAAACTCATTGAGTAACTGTTTCTCTGCTACTCTCACTTGTTCAGTGGTAGTTATCAAAAAAGTACATGGTTGCCATGTACTGCTTGTTGTTCCAGGACACAGTGATAATAATTCCAGGTTGAAAGAGAGAAGTCATAATGTCTCACTAACCAAGAGACCTTGAGGAAACTTCTCGCCACAGTGCCAGCTGCATTGTGCAATCCTGACTGTGATTTCTGTTCTGGCCCAATTCATATATCCTCAGTTTAATGTTTCTCACATTCCTGTGGGCTGCAGATCCACCTTTGATCTAGCCTTCTAGAACTCTGTGCTCTAGTTATTAATATGCATTAGATGTTTGGGAACCATATCAATGAAGGCTTCTTTTTCTTAGTTTGAGATTAGGTGTTTTTTGTTCTTTAAATCCTTGGAAAAAATACCTCCCTGTCAAATAAGTGCCGTTGTTTTAAATGCTGTGAAATGCCATATGGTTTATATCAGAAACTTCATGAACTCAGGGCTGTTTTTCTTCTCTTCTCTTCTCTTCTCTTCTCTTCTCTTCTCTTCTCTTCTCTTCTCTTCTCTTCTCTTCTCTTCTCTTCTCGTTGTAGAGTTGAAATCAGGATGGGTTCTCTGTACAAGATCAGCTCAGTTGCCTAAAACATGACCACCTATTTATGGAAACTTCTGGTCCCACTACATATACTTGGAAAGATTAGGTGGTGAAGTCCAAATATGCGTTGCTACTCTGGACCCTCATGAAAACAAATAAGTCTTCTCTCCCTGAAGTCTGATGGCTTTGATGCAAACTGAGTTGGGCCTCCTGTCATTAATACCCTATTAAGGAAAGAAAGTTCTGCCACTCACGCACAAATACTGCTTCTTGCTGTAAAACAGAGGTCCAGGGAAAGAAATGGGGTACTTTAAATTGTAGAACAGCAAAGATGGATGGAATCTGAAGAATTAACTGCTGATTTTGGGTACTTATATTATTACCCACACAGAGAGACAGAGTTTTATGTTAGATTTATGTGTGTTGTCATTACCAGCATTCTCTCAAAAAAATGAGCATGGCTAGAGGTACCGTTGCTTTAGGATCATTAAACAAAAATAACAAAAAAGCTTGTCATGATAAAGGCATAGGATTTAATGATGAAACTTAAATGTGAAATTGGAAACACAGCTAGTAAAGTAAATGTTTTCTATGTGGAAAAAACCTGGGTTTATCCAAGGACAGATTGACCGCAAGATTACTGAATGCCAGTGACAATTACAGCTTTATGGGATAACGCACTGGGCAGATCCTCAGCCTCTATAAACTCTCCTAGCCCTAAGAAGTTCAGAAGAGACAAATTTACAGGTGCAGATCTGACCCACTGTCTATTTTAGTGGATGCATTTTTTTCCCTTTTTTATTTTTTAAGCCATCAGCTTTGTATCCTTATCTAGTCATACATCAACCATGGTGTTTCTCTCTGTTTGTCAGGAACTGGGTAAGTTTGGACACTAAACTAGAACTGAACCCTGGTCAAAAATCAAGCCTTTTAATTTTTAACTTCTGTGCTTAGCATGCACCTTTAATGTGTAAGCAACGTGGCTGTTCATTCAAAATGACACCTTTAACAGCTTTTCTGATAGCTTGCTTGCAGCAAAATAGGCACGCAAACACATCCCAAACTGCATTTTGAATTAAAAGCAGAGTTCAGTAAACAACTGCATTGCCTATGTTTTCTCTCTCTACCTTCTAACAGATGTAGTTTGCATCTTCTTAAACGTGAAATAGTAAACTAAAAATCCCTAGCTCTAATTCAGCCAGGAAACAATCATCTGACATTCTAGTCAACAGGAAATTGAGTGGAAGAGGTGTGTTACACCAGCAGAGATGATTCTGCATGTAGTTGTGCAAAACTCTTGAGGTGTTTTGAATCTGATCTTGTGACTGTAGTCTCATTGAAGTCCCATTTGATGGTGTCCAGAAGGACAGTGCTCCTTTGGTTGGATGATGAAGTGCCACAGTAAAGTGAGAGGAGAAAATTTTAGATGAAGTAAATGGAGAATAGTATTGTCCTATGCTGGCTTCTTAGTGACTGTCTATCATTCTTCAGCACCTGGGCTGATCAGTTCTTTTGTCTCTGAATGCAAATTGTGTCTTCTGAGTGCAATGAGTAATAGGTGGGGAGGGCTTGACCCATCACCACAGCGGAGGGTTTCCCCTCACTATCAACAGTGTCTCCACCATTCCTGTTTGAGAATCCCACTTGCCCACCACCCTGTGGGAAGTATTGCTGTGTAGAGACGGTACTGGCAAATGGGGCAGGAGCACACCTTCTGTCTGCCAGTTGTTTGGGAGTGAAACACAGGCACGTGCCTCCCAAAGCTTGTGTCCAGGCCACCTCAAGCATAGAGTGACGGAAGAGTGCACATAGCTCCTACTTTGGGGTTGCAGCTCCCAAGCACTGTTTGCCCTGTCTTCGTCTTGCTGGGGTGTGAACTGCTTTGAACAATTCCCCTTCTAATTAAGTACGGTCAATCTGTGTGTTGGCTTTTCAGGCACCCATTTGTACAGAGCGAGTCTGCTTGCTCCCCTCTGAGGATCCTTTCCTTCCCTCCCCATCCGCCTTGTAGGGGGATTAAAGCAGTGGCGGCCCCATACACAAGCGCAGCTGGTTCCGTTTGGTCAGCCTGAGCCTTGCTGTGAAACCACGACAAGAATTCCAGTAAGTTGGCAACACTGAAACACAAAGAAAACAACAATAGGAAAAGTCCTTCCGTGCAGAAAGGAATGTTTCAAGCACTGTTCTCCTACAGTGAAAGGAGAGAGGGTGGGAGGGAGGAGAGAGATTTGAAGAGGGCAGGTCCACCCCCTCCCCCGGCAGCTCTGGATCTTGTGATGGAGAGATCTTATCCTCTCTTTGTGATTCAGAGGTGCCAGGAAGCTAATTGAATATTCTGATCTGCCCCCAGTGTTTCTTGTGGCTTGACCCCGGTGCTGTGTCGTACCACTACACCAAACAGCCCTGAACCTGCATAAATCACAACCTTGCAAAAGCCTATGCTCCACATGTTCTCCCCCTTCTCCCCCCTCTGCCCTTTTCTATCTTGATAGATAGAAAACCTTTATAGAAAGGTTTAGGGGGATTAGTGTCCTACAGGATCCGGGGGAAAATCACAATCTGCTAATAAGCAACAATATGTTCTTCTGCAACTTCTGGAAGAATAATGCAGGCACCTCTACCCCTTAATGGAAATTGCAGTCCATGGCAAAAAGATGAAGAGGTAATGCTTTGAAATTTCTAGTTAATTTCTGCCACTTAAGTTCTGTGGCAGTATCAGCAAATGCCCATTGCAGTATAACGAACATGATGTGATGAAGATAATGTAAACAGTATGTGGGACTTATCAAGATGGTGTCAATAAAATTAATCTGACAATGTCTCTTGTAGGATGAATGGACCCATCTTTCTCCCATGGCACGTATGCACAGTAGTCATTGTTCACATACATGTGTATGCACATACAGAGGAAGGAGCAGCTTGGCATAACTGAATTATTCTATGCAGAAGACTATTTCTGACTAATATAAAACAAAGTAATGACTTTATTTCATGTAGTTTATGTACAATGCTTCTGATCCTGCAAGCAAAGCCTCCAAAATGTTTCCCATTTCCCAAGACTACATTCCAGCCTGAAGTATTAGGGTATCTTTATCTTTCCCCCATGATACTGTGCACTTTTCTCCTCTTGTTAACAGGTATATGGCTCCTGAAATGGCAGCAGTAAAACATGGGCTGAGGTTTCTCGGGTGCTGCCCGTGCTGTTGGAGAGTTAGAACCCAAATAAGGTGCCTCCAGCTGATATCTTAAGCATTCACAGCCAAAGCATTTTATCAAACTGATTTTATCTGCTAAGAAAGTAGAGAAGTAAGTTTCATCCCTAGTTTTCCTTTGACAGTATTTATATGAGGAATAATAAAAAATTCTAAGCTTTATCCCCTGCATTGGTAAATAGGTGTTGTGATGTTTTTCAAAGTCCTCAGAAATTCTTGTCTCGTTCAGACCATGCCTTTGGGACACTAAAACCTGGGATATATTTCACTTGCACCTGAAATTCCCCTGCTCTACTCAAGATTTGCAGTGTAGCACCAACGGGCTCTGATACAAAGTCTGCAAAGCGCAGGGACTTGGATGCATCTTGCCTCTCCTGCAAAGTGTGGAAGGAGGGGCAGAGGCAGCCTGTGGCTGCAGGGCCTGGAGCAGTGCCTGATTCCCTCATGCTAGTTCCGGGGCCGCCGGGTATAAAGAGCTTTATGCAATGTCTGGAGGGTGGGAGTTTATAGAAAACGCGATGTCTCAACAGGCGAACACGCCTTTCTTCTGCAACTAGCGGGATAAGAAAAAGACACCAGGCTCCTTGTGCTGCTGCTGTGTAGATCAGCACCCCGGAGTGGAGGAGCAAGCTTCTGGGGGAGCTGGAGCATCCCAGCCCAGATGGGACCTCACCATCGGATGGATGGAAGAGCAGCAACTGCTTGCAAACTGCTCATATTATTCACTGCATGCATAATGCAGGGCAGTTGCCAAGGTAAGCGCTGTGCTCCAGCCTCTCTGGACTAGGGCTTGCACTGCAAGGAGCACATCCCTGTCCCGGGCACTCCTATGAGAAAAAGACCCAAGTGTCTGAAAGTAGAGGGTTAACGGGAGCTGATTCAAGGAGGTCTTTCTAAGAGCTGGGGGAGACAGTTGGTTCTCTCCAGGAGTCATTGGATGGAGTTGATTTAGTTGTGGAAAAGGAAGTAGCATCTTAGAAAAACACTACAAACCCCACCGGCTCTTTAGCTTCACTTCATCTTGGTTTTCAAGTATCCAAGGGTGTTTTACTCATTGTTTTTCTGGCTTGTACAAACTTCTTTTTCTGCTTGTACAAGACAGCGACACACAAATGTTGCTGAATTTTGAGGGACAGCTTAAACTTTGCAACTCCATGGTCTAAACTCACAGCTTCACAGAGCTCTCCCCGTGGCGAGTACCGCTCGCTGCCGGGGGAGAAGGTGAAAAATAAGAAAAAGTCACCTCCGAGGTGGTGGGTTTTTATTTTTGCATTTTTCTCCTTGCAATCTTTGTGCCACTCTTGCTACTGAGGCGTGGGGTGGTTTTGCAGAGCAGAGTTCACCTGCATTCCAAGAGCAGGTTTGGTGACCACTGAGTTGGTAGCCGGCGTTGTTTGTGATGTGAAGTGGAGGGGGGCTGCGGCACTCGCACCCAGACAGGTTGTGCCTGTGTGCGCCGGGGGGGGACGGAAGGTGGTGGTGGGGTGGACGGGGACTCGCGTACGTGTGGTATATGCAGTCACTTACAGAAGGCTGTAAGAAAGAAACAGATGCTTAGTCTGGAGGACAATAAGCTCCCCTCGGTCGGTCTCGGAGGCAGATTTGAAGTTGAGAGAGGGAGAACTTTTTCCCTGGGCTTTGCTGTTGCTAGGCGACCCCCGGGAGCATGTGACGGGCCGAGCAGGCTGAGGGCCGCTCCTCCGCCGCTAAGCTGCCTGCCAGGAGGGATGGGGCAGCCCCGGCTCCAGCCCTCTCCGCAGCCTCTCCCCGCAGCGCAGCGCTTCCCCGCTCCCCGCCGTCGCGCGGTTTCATTGCCCTGCGGTGAGAAACCAGCCCGTCTGGTGGGAGCAAGAGTGGCTGAAGGGCGTTTTTCCCTCGGCCCCGTGTATTGACCCGGCCGTCCTGCCGGTTGTGTGTGTGTGTGCCTGTGCATTACGTGTGCGTTCAAATTGTTAATCTGCTTTCTTTGCTCAACTCTTAGTTTAAGCTTCTTAGACAGAATCAAGTAAGTAATTATACAGCAACTGTTGCTAGCCGGTCCCACTTAGGAGCAGGGGAACAGGAGATAGCTAACGTGCAGCAGGAGACCTCAAAAGCTCCAGCCAAGGAGGTCACACTGGGCAGGGTTAATCCTATGCGCTATTATTTTACATTGGATAGAGTGGAAGCTGCAGTGCTGCTCCAAAATTTCCTTCTGATTACTTGGCTCTACAGCCACTTTCCACTGCTCAGGACGTGCCCGGTAAATGACGTGCCAGGGTGAGCAGAGGGTAGCTTTGAGCTAGCATCCACAGGCAGGGGAAGTACAGAAGTTCTTTACTTTTGTGGTGTCCCGTCTGCTCCCCCCGTACAGAGCAGGAGAGCTGAGCAAATGAGACACCATAGGTTTGGTAACAGGTAACCCATACTCATCAAATCTCTGGGCAGCAATCTTGGCCACGCTGCCATTATTATTGTGAAATATTTGGTGTCCTTAAGTTCCAGCTCCTTGAACGTTGAAATCACTTCAGACAATCGTTTAAAAAAAAACCAACCCACAACATTGAGAGAATGATGAAAGCAGTTCCAAGGCTCAGAGTGAAAATCATATTATATTGCTAATAATATGCAGTGTTTTCAAAGGTGCTTCCACAGTGTTTTTGAAGGGTTTTGTTGGTAATACCTGAGCATTCCCAGTATAAGCTGGATGTTTCTAGAAATAGTTTCACCTGAGCACTTCCTCAAATGATAGCATCATGGTTCTTCCTTGATTTATTTAATTCTGGATTTACTGGAATTAAACGTAGCACTTATAAACTGAATAAAAGTACCCCCTCTTGTAATTGCCAGTAGTACAGGGCCTGGCTCTGCAACCTTTAGTCTCTAAGCCTTGTTGCCTGTTGGGGTAACAATTATCAGAAAAAAATGCTGCTGGAATCTAAAAATCTACTCAAGTGAAGGTAGTGCAAGAAGGAGCATTACGGGACTAATGCTAATGTTTATTTTGAGGAATCTCAAAGTACTTCACGCTCATAGCCATAAACTAGAGGCACTGGATGGATGTTGTACTCTCAGCAGTTTTGCAGAGGGCAAATGAGATCACTAGGGCAACTTCGCATTTGAACAATGAGTTCTTTAGTGTTCCTACAAAGCATACCAGATCCACAGACTCGTGCAGTATTCCACGTAGTATCTGTTACTGGGCTCACCTTATCTAACATGGAAGGCCTGCTCTATGTTTTTTGATGAGGATTTAGTCCCTGAGAGTGTTTGAATTTTTTTCCTGTTCTTAATGGTTCAGCACCAGAAGAACTGTTAGTTTAGTTTCTTCATCAAATTATTCACATATATGAAATTGTATAAAAATCATGACTAGAAACCTGCTTTTCTTTATAAAAGAGAATCCTTCTTTCTAGACACAAAGTATTAAGAATATTCTTCATAAATCTACTATAGTTAATATTTCTGTAACCTATATATTTCAGGTCACTTAAATTTCCTTCTTTGCTTTTTGGTGTCCATTAGGTCCTTATAACCTGTGTTCAACAGAGATGATGAAAATCTTCCAGAAAATAAACGTATTATTATTAAAAGAATATGAATTATTTAATAAATAACATTAGTATTTATTTTTGTCATCAATTCTGTTAGATTAGTGCAAGTTACAAAACAATGCTGTATCATCTTTTTTGAGACTTGCATGTACTTTTATAGAAATTCTGGCTTTGCTGAAATGTGTTTTTTCAGTTGTTCAGTTTTCAGATTGCCATGGAGAGGCCAGCATTTCAACGCCTTGTGTAGCTTACGATGCTTAGATTGCACTTTGCTTCCCCCTGTCTTTCCGATGGATAAATCTGAGGATCTTTTCATTTCTTTAGCACGCTTCCTGTATGGAATCAAAGATAACAGATTCACATAGTGAATAATCTGAATAATATGAGACCAAAGACTGCTTAGCCAGGCTGAATATTTTCCTTGCTGATAATCACAATATTTGTGTAAACTTTCAAATTCTGGGAAATGCAGCTGGAAATGCAAGCATCTCCATTAATGGTCTTTCTCTTTACATATATTTTTTGAATTGTTGAATTCTCTGTTAAGAGGCCTGAAGATCACAGCTAGGTTGTCTTCTTATTTTTGTTTTTTGCTCCTCTTTTCAATAACTCATAGTTTACTGACATCTTTAAAGTTTCTGTTATCTCAAGATCAGAAGACTTTTAATTTTTGGTTTTAGGCAAGCTAGTTACCTATTCTATATGCATCTTGGCAAAACATGATTTGTGCAGAAACTTTGATGTAACACAACAGCTAGTGCATCAAATTTGATTTACCTTCTAAATCTCTGCAATGGTAAATCAGCTTAAATGCGTCCCAGGCCAGTATGACTAAAATGTGACCACTAGAAGGTCTCTGTGTTAGTCTGAGAAGGAAGGCTATTCTAAGAGTGAATTAATATGGTGTGATATCATACCTTAGAAATCACAATGAACATTTTCCTGAAGCGAGACCAGTAATGAATATGTGCGATAAGACCAAATGGAGAAGAGCTACAGCGGGACTTTCCAGATTGGCATGGAGAAACATGCTTTTCCATCGAGCATTGTAATAATTCAAACTCCAAATTAATAATTCAGTGTTTTTTACACATTGCCTTCAGTCAAATCTATTTAATCTGACCGTGGGATGATGCATAGTGACGTTGCTGTGGGCGACAGGCCAGAGTCAGTATTTGTACATACTCTGCACACTTAAATGACAGAGAAGCCTGTCTGTAAGATTATGCCCCTGACAAGACCTAGTGTTTGAAGACCTTGAGTGAGACTTTCCTTGGGGATCGATGATTTGGGGGTAATGAGAAAGGAGAAAGGATGGTAAAGAAAATGAATACACCAATGCAATCCTGACATACAATTTAATAAGTAGTGTGCGTGACCTATGGGCTGCAGTGTTCATAATCCTGCACTAATTTTCTTGGTTTCTCTTGGAGAGGTTTTTGCACAAAATCAGGAAGCAAAATCCTACAGAGTGTCCACCTACCTGGCTCTGAAGTAGTTTATTCCCTGAGAGCTGACAATCTGCAAGTACCTTTCAGTGAAACACATTATAATCTTCTCACATTTTAATTAATGTGTCATATTTCTGTGCACTGACAGTCTTTTTTTTTTTTTTTCATGGCTCTTTTTAATGAGTATCCATCTTTTAGTACATCTCTTGAGTTTTCTTAATAATTTACTTTATTTCTGTATTCTGTTCAGCAAAGCATATCAGGAATTTGCAAAGTAATCACCTAAAATGAAAGATGGGACAAACCCCAGAATTTTAGTTAAAAATTGAAAGCAGTAATTGGATGACACCCGGTTAGATTTAGGTCCTATGCCAAATGCTAGAATTACAGTAAATAATTAAGCTACAGGAGTCAAGACAAATAGGGACACCTCATCTAAGGAGATTTCAACTAAGATAAATGTGTGATGTATGCGATGCTCCTGTTTCCCTGTAAGAGAAAGCAAAACCTTCTTTCATATATTGAGCTGATTGGAAATTTGAGCAACGAAATCCTACTTTAATCCAGATTTAGTTTCTGTGTGTTTTGCAGGAAATGAGCAAATATTCATTTGGGGGAAAGGTAGAGTGCAATTTCATTTAAAACCTTTTAATTCTGTTCTTTTTGGGCTTCCTGGATTGACATGAAATCAGTCACACTGTTTGGAGCCTTTCCCCCTCCACATGCCTTTTTGCACTGTAAGGCTATTGCCAGATCAAAGTTCAGTAGTGGTTTTTTTTTTAGCTTCTCATTATTTACCACCAAACCTGGAGGCTCTTATTTTTAATTGAGCAATAAACAGGCACATTGTAGAGGTAGTTTGTTTTGTCTTTATGAATATTGGATCAAATGTCATTCATTCTTCCTACAATACTTATAGTTAGATCTGAGAGCTTGTGAAAGTTCTTCAGACAGACGAATAACTTTGAATCACATTGTACTATGACTCTTTTAAGCGGGAGTTTATCATTGTTTCTCCTCTTCTAGAGCTTTGCTTAAGAAGTGCTGGAATCATATAGCACTTTGGATGTTTTGAAGGAAATTACACTTTCTCGCAGTTGTCATTGTTGAAAAACAGTAAAGGTGCTTTCTAATTAATGATCTACAGGTTGACTATTTAAAGAGAAGTTGATGTTTTTATTCTACTGTGGCTAATTGGTGATCATAATCAAATAATGTGTCAGCTTCTTTTTACTAGCTTACACTGAATGTGGCAAATAAACGACAGAGCTGTTTTTCAAATTATTTAAAACTAAAGTGCTTCTTTATATAATTTGGTAATTATACCTTATTCTTTACAATGCCTTGAGTTGTTTCTAGATGAAGGAGTAACAAGGTTTCTTCTCCATCAACCCAGTGCAACTCCATTAATTTCAAAGAGATTGTCCCTAAATTGTACCGGTCTCAGAGATAAAAAACAAGATTCAGTGAAGAGTAAGCAGCTCTTTTAATAGCTTAATATTGTTTGAGACCTATTTTGAGGTCCACTTTCTTAAGATAATGTTCATTTTATTAACTACTTTTTGCTTGCTGAACTCAGCACATTTTTAGAACAGTTAAAGAAAATGAAATTTAATGAGTAAGCATAAAAATGTTTAATGGAATGGATAGCCTTTAGCGGATTCCATAAGCTTTTACTGTTGGGTTCAAGGCTTTTAATGTTTTCTTTGTTTTGCAATGCTTAAAGTGGATTAGAGATCTAAGGATCACTGTTACAAGTTTTGTTTTGGATTAATGAAATGACATATAAGAATTGACTGAAATTGTTCTACTTTTATGACCTGTTCTATTTTATGCTTTTAACATGAATAAGTTGCCTTTGTTTTACAATCAAGAAGCCAGATCTTCAGCAAAAGGGCACTGTTTACAGCAGCAGTGTCTGCCCAATTATTTTCTTGCACAAGCAGGTCATGATACTACACCCTGCTGAGGCAAGTTGAAGAACGGGGGTTCGTTCCAACAGGGACTCCCTTTGATGGGGATTGCAGGCTTTTGTGGAGCAAGAAGGATGGGGGTTTTTTAGTTGTGTTGTGTGGCAGCTCTAAAAAGCAAAAAAGCATATTCCACAAGATATCCCAGGAACGGATGCATTGACTGATATATTTACAATCTAGATAATGTTTTTTATCATCAGAAATCATTGTGCACATTATTGACTCAGATAAACACCACGGCAAGTTCAGTCTGAGGAAGTGTAGGACCTGCAGAACTGGAGTTCATACATATATCAATAATCCTCCCTAGGTTTGCCCAGAAGAAGGAAGTTTACTGTGCAAATGTTCACACCACTCAACACCAGTGGGAGACCCCATTTAGATCTGATCAAGCCCTTGTCATACCTTGTTGTTTATGGGTACAACTTCACAAGGTGCCAATTGAACCATTCATTGCTGCTGGGAGCAGGAGTCCCCCCTCTCCTTCCCTCTCTTCTCCAATGTCCCATTCCCATGTTGCTACCAGTCTTGAGTTCTTGCTGCTTGCTTTATGCTAGCACTGCTGCTCATCACATCTCTTTGTTGGCTGCTTTCATGTACAAACCTGGAGGAAAACTAAGCCAGGCCTAGCGAATTAGCTCATGGTATAGAGCAGAATGCAGAAAGGTCTGGTAGTTATCGGGGTTTGAAAAGGAAGTGAACCTTGGCATCATAAGAGAGAAGGAGAGGAGTTGGAAAGGGGCAGAGAAAGAGAGACCCATTTTTCCTGTGGTAAGTCAGGAGGTTGGCTCAGCTGGCCACGTAACCACGGCTTAATGCTACTGCTAAGGACATACAGGGAATGCTTGGCTAGCAGGCTAGTTACAAGAGCGGTCTCATCAGGGCTGTAGTGAACCAGTGTTAGCACTGCAGGAAACCCTTTTGTAAAGTTGTCTAGTGTAAACAGATGGCTTGACTTGAATGGGGCTGCTCACGTGTTCACTTTTGAGCAGGATTTTAGGGCTGTTCTCAACCTGCAATGGACTAAACGAGTTGGACGATAACCAAGCACATGGAATGCTGCTGCATTTTCTGTTGGCCTTCTAGCTGCGTTAATAAAAATAACTTTCACTACTGTGAGGTCTAATAGGTTTTAAAACCATTTCATGTGAAACAAAGGAGCTCCAGTTTGTGTCTGAAATGAGTGGCAAAGTTTGTGATGGCTTCTGTATGAGCATATGAGCTGTTTTTATGAGCTTTGCAGCTTTTTTAAAGCCTCACTGAAAATGAATTTGTGTTCCTAGTATTCTGTAAATGTGTTTAAGTACTAAAATTCCTCTTTTTACCTTGGTGGTTACATAGTTAATGGAGTAATTAAATTGTGTCTACTTCAGTTATCAGTGGGAGCCTTGATGAATTTCTATCAGCTGAACCAACAGGAAATCAGAATAGAGCCTCAGACAGAGCTGAGTTCTGGCCTGTCTGTTTTGCTCACCCGGCCGGCTGTCAGCTGCACCGGCACCTCTGCCTCAGTACAGAGCGCAGCAGAGGCCATCGGGCTCCTTTGGCACTTGCAGAGGAGATACCTGTCAAGGAATTTGAGTTCTAACTGGTAGCAGTTGAAAAAAATTATGATTTAACAGTGGAAATGCAAAAATGCTGTTATTGCCCACTTTTATTAGTTTTGGCAGTTTAAAACTTTATAAAGCCTGCCACAGAATGCATTATAAATTGATTACCTTGCAGTGAAATTATATTTTTACTCTTTATTACTTTTTGTAAAAAATAATAAATCTTTAAATCTGAACTTAAAATCTTTTAGAAATTTGGGTATCTCTTGGATTTGTTTGAGGATAAAAGAATTTAAGAGACAAATATTTAAATTCAACAGAATAACGAAGGGCAAAATTAACATTAATTAAGAGTGAGGTAAAAGCTCTAGCCTTGATGAAGTACTTTATCCATGCTAAGACTTTATCACCCTTTATCATCCTATATCACCTATTAGGTAGCAGAAACCATTCCTCCTTGCTTTTTTCCTAAAGAAAAATACTTTTTACTAATGGATTGCTTTTTTTTTTCTTTCTTCTTTTTTTTTTTTTAACATGTGCAAGACTTTTTAAGTTGTTGGCCTATTTAATTTTTTCTAATAGGGATCAAGAATTCTCAGAGACTTAAATCCCAAGAAATTTCATAAGGTAGTAGAGAGTCCCAAAATACTGTACTTAGCAGCCACCAATGAAGGGAAGTAGCAGCAGAATCAAGCATCCTTAGAAAGTCCAAATGGGTGAATATAGCTGACAGTTGTAGAGTTTGGTGGGGGGGGATCTAAGTAAAATGCTTTCACCGGGGCTGCTAGGAAGGGTAGTATTTCAGTGGGAGATGATATTACTTGTAATTATCCTCTTCTGATGAATTAAACGACTTCGTCTTTTTAATTTGACAAACTGACATTAATATTACTATTTAGGTGGAAAGGTTTTTTTAAAAATTCTTTTTTAAAGTGAAAACTACCACATTTAAAAATGAAATAGCCAAAGGACACTTTTAATTCTTACTTTTCATTTTCAGGTCTATTGAGATAAATTTGCATTTTGTGTGAGCATGCTGGACAACACTGCTGTTTCAGTTCAGGTGCCTGCCTTAACACATGGAATTTCCTTTTCAAGAAGCTTGATAGGGAATGATGCAGCCATAGCTCTTAGCTGCTAATTAGCCAAAACTGAGTCACTACTGAATAAGGGAGAAAGGTGATGAGTGCCAATGCATCCAAAGAAATATGTGTAGTTTCTAATGTCACGGGCAGTAGTAAGTAGCACTGAATACCTCTCTAGGCACCCTATGTGCTTGTAGCACACGTTCTATCTATTTGGTACCGACACTTCAGTTTTTATGCTTTTCTAAAATTTTCTCACATGTTCAGTTTCCCACAAGTAACAGCCACTATTTTTGAAGTGCAAACTGATGACTAGTACCCTGTGAAGCTTTGGGACACAGCTGAAATTGGCTTTTCTGTCTAGAGTCCACTAGTTACAATGGTGTTACTGAAGTAGTGAAGAATTTTGCTATAGATATGGGTTCTCTGGTGGGAAGAGAGGCAGCTTTCTCTTTACATGCTTATGGCATTTACCTGTCAGTGAAAGTGGTTTATTTTGTGCATGGCAACTTTCACTCTTCATTTAATAACTTGTGGTATAATATTCTAGTAAGCTTATTATTTGGAAAGTGTGATATGGTGCAAAGCAATTTTCAGTCTAGCAATAATACATAAAAGAAATATAAAAGTGACACAATTTCTCTGTCACAAACTGGATTGGAAGGCTCTTACTGAGTCTGATTCCTAGTGCTACAATGACTCACCAGCTTTCAGGAGAGCATGACTGAATTGAATGCAGCTCGCCATCTCAGCACGGGGTCTCATTTTGAGAACAAACAGCACATTGGTTGGAAAATTTTTTTAAAAAGCAGTACAGTTCTCAGAATGTGAATAGATTCCTGAGAAGTTTGTTCTATCGTCTGCTACTGCATCTGTTGGACTTTCTCAGTGGTATGTACTGTATGTGTTCTAAGTTGTTTCAGCACTCTTTTTTTTTTCATTTTTTCACACACTGTGTAGTTGTAAACACATCCTAGTCTTGAAGATATTCCTTGTTTGGTCATATTCCTCCCTCACTCTGGTACCCAAGGTTCATTCTTATGAAAATGCTTGGGATGCTTCCTTCTGAGAGTAACTTGAGGTGTCTTTGTTTCTGCTGTGTTTGCTTGTTCTTCTTCCTCTTTATGTCATTTGGTCAATTAGAACAGATTTTTGCATATTTAACATGCCATTCATGAAAAAGAAACTTCTGGGATTTAGGAGAGCTCTGACATGTATGCTTCCCTAGAGATCCACAGTGCTTGCCTCACTTACCATGCTGACACAAGCACAATTGATTTATGTGGATTAAGACACGTAAAGTCAAGAAAACAGATTGAGGTTATCCAATTTAGTGCAGAATGTGCTCTTTAGATGTAATGTGTCTGAAATATGTTTTGCTGAATTTGGCTGTACAGATAACAACTTTAGTAAATTCTCTAAGAAAGGAGTATGGATAGTTTTCACTAGTCTCACCTTGGAAAACACTTTATATGTAGTTGGGGTTAAAGAAAGTTTCCAACAAATAATTTGTACAAGAAATTTGACAGTGACTTAAATGGAAGAAGGACCCTGGTCTGTTAATATAAGGAATATTTACTTTACCAGTAGAAAGGAGTATCACCTCCTGTCTGTTAGAATTAGCCCTTGCTTGAAAGGATTATTTCTTATTCCTGCCTTGTTAAAGGACTAAGAAGATAGTAAGAGTTTATTTGTTGCTTTTTTAGAAGTGTGTGAGTTGAAGCGAGATTATAAAGGATCTTACTTTTGATTAATTTGCTTATAGTACTGTATGATACATAGTATGGATATGTGCTTTTTGTGAGCATGTATGATAAATAAACTGCCATCATTTTAAATTTAAGAAGCTTTTTTTTCCATTTAGTATCAGTGTAAATAGTTTTAAAATATTGTATATATTTTTCTAGAATGACTGGTTTTAAAGTGTTAATATAGAAACCACAGTTATTTTGTTTTGAATACCTGAGCTTTAAGGAAAAAATAAGAAGTTAAAACTGAGAGTTTTTTTCTGAGAGGTCCATATAGAATCATAGAACCATAGAAACACAAGGTTGGAAAGTACCTACAAGATCACCTAGTCCAACCGTCCTCCTGTCACCAATACTACCCACTTAGCTACTAAACCAGAAGCTTGTTGTACTTATTATTAGTTCAGGCTTATACTTGAAAAAAAAAAATTGAAATTGAATAGATTTGTTAAAAATGAATTTAGAAATCGTTTCTATTTTTATCAGGCAGTTTGCATTCATTACTTTTTCAGTTAATAAAGCTGAAGTAAGGTTAGATAGGATGAGGATTATGAATATCTTTAACGTTGCTAGGAGGCATTTACAGTGTCATTCCTTTGAACTTGATGTCCGCAGGAGACTTGAACCCTTTTTTCTTTGCAGGAAAGCTTTCCTGCTTAGTTTTAGTAGATTAAAATCCTGAATTTCTTTAGTTCTTGGATTTATGTTGAGGCATTAGCAGAAATGAATCTATAGTCCTTTTATAACTGTATTAACTGAAAACAAATAGTTTAACATAGAATACAGTAATTTTAAGTATTTTTAAAAAAGATTTTGCATGTGAGCATTATTAAAATGAGATTTGATGCTTTAGTTTTAACAGTGGTTTTAGTTGACAAGTGGCTATATGTGCAAGAACATGCAGACAGCACAGAATATAATGCAGAATT
>VZTM01002054.1:0-14021 GCA_013400555.1 Jacana jacana
TGTGATTCTGTGACTCTATGATTCTTTAGCTTTGAGAAAAATAAGGCTTAGGGGAGATCATGTTCCTGTATTTAAAGGGTGGCTACAAAGAAGTTGGAGTCTCCTTGTTTACAAGAAATCATATGGAAAGGTGAGAGGTAATGGGTACAAGTTATTTCTGAGATGATTCCGACTGGATGCAAGAATTTCACAATGCAAAAAATCAGCCATTGGAATAATCTCCCTAGGGAAGGTGTGGATTTCGTAACATCAGACTCTTATAAGATTCAGCTGGACAGGGTGATAGACTGTGTTTTTGCCAAGAAAGATTGGACCAGATGATCCTTGAGGTCTCTTCCAATCTTGTATTCTATGATTGAAAATCAAGATGGTGTCAGACAGGATCTCTCACAGTAATACAAAAGTATTTTGTCTATTCAACTGCCTATGTCACACAATTAAAAAAAACCAGAAATAATCAGTTTATGTGTCAGGGACATGCACGCACCCTTCCCATGACCCCAAAGCCCACCTGGCTGCCCATGCTCTGGACCAGATCTTCAGGTTGGTGCCTGACTAGACCCCAGTGCTCCCTATCACTGCAATCTTGCCAGGAAGTTGTAAGCTCTGGCCTGGCCCCAGTCACTCTCCTCAACCTGGTCCTGCTCAGTCACTGGATGGTGTGGGATGGGTACCTCCTGCGGGATAGCTTGGCCCTGCCAGCCCCATGGACACTCTTGGCTCCCCACGCTGCAGCAACTGGCCCTCACAGACCCCTAGTGGTCATCCCAGTTTGTAAGAACTTGCTGCAATTTTTTCTGAACAGGTTGCATCTGTGACAACCTCACTGTCTTTCAAATAATGTAGCCATTTTTCTTCTTTCTGGTGTTTTACCAGAAAAGCATCAGGAAAAAAATCAAACCTAATCATTCTTGTATCCCTAGCATCTATTCTTCTATTCTTCTCATCTTGTTTGCTTATCACGGCAGTTGTCTTCTTCAGTGAATCACACTTTCAACAACTCATTTAAAAGAAAAATGTTGAAAATCTGCTAGCTCTGTGTGTAACTTGTCTCCTTTGTATTGACTAAGACAAATTTCTGGGAAAAAACAGGAATCTGAAAAGCTAAAAAATAGGTATAAAATCTAGGAATCTTCACATAAAAAAGGAAAAACTTTGAATACTTGACTTCATGAGTCACAACTATTACTTCTTTTTCTATTTGTTATATGTTCTTGCAAATATATGAGAAAATTTATCTTAGCATGAAATGGAAACTTACAAGCAAGTCTTTTCCTTTCCTTATTTCTTTCAGTCATTGGCTTGAATCTTCCCCAAGGAGTGACTTGATTGAAGTCTTCACATTACTTTCTGATGGCTTGAACTCTTTGTGCTACTGCTGCACAGTGAGATGAGTAGAGGCCAAGGGTAAATTAAAGGGGGTTGGCATTTACTTCAGAGGCACTCATATCACTGTTGTGTCTCTGAAAACCCTCTATTCATGTTTGGAAAGTTTCCTCCACATTTATTATAACAGCTAGAAGCCCTTTAGTTTATTTAGTTCAATTTTTAATTAAACCTTAGGTTCTTTAAAAGGAGCTCCTTATTAAATTTATTATATGAATCATAAATATTTTCATTTACCTTTTCAGATTTTAATGCATCTACTCTCTGGACTCATAATGTCTATTGTCTTAAAGTATTTGTAAGGGACTCATGGGCAGCTTTAATTTATGGTCATTTATTTATTTTTTTAAATACATGAAGCTTGAACTGACTGTGAGATACCAGATTAATCTCAGATGTTTGAGCAGCTATTGTTATGCTACTGGTTGATTCTGGATACCATAGGTAAGATTTGTTTTTATTAAGAAATAATTCATAAGGGTTTTTTAGTAACATTGTTCTTGTGTTCCCCTCTAGGTAGGACTCACCAAAGTAAATGTGAAACTCTAGTTCTGCCTCTTAATTTGTTTAAGGCCACTTTCTAGCTAAATGACTGAAGTAGAAACTTCCAGGTCATGATTAACCTCACTAATTAGCTGAAATAGCTCAGATGAATAGAAGTCTAGAAGTGCCTCCTTTTCTCCACTGACTATAGAAACAGCCAATGAGAGTCAGATCAACTTTAGATATTTATATTAAAGGCATCTAAACATAGGTTAGAAGAATCTTGCCAGAAATGGGTTAAATAAAAATTACTTGGGACCACAGGAGTCTGTGTGTGTGTTTTCTTTCATTTTTTATTCTGTTTGGAATTAGAGGGAAATTATTTAAGTCAAGATTATTTAGTGAAGCACCAAAAAAGAGTTCTTAGACATGGTGTAGAAACCCAGTTACTGGAGGATTTTATGACAGGGTAGACAACTATTTTTCAAGAATACATTGAGGGACAGAGAAAACACAAGTCTCTTATAATTCAGATAAAATATACTTGGAAAAGATGAGAAAAATATGTGGGCATGTGTGGACACTCTTGCACTAGTATCAGGAAGACATTGCATAGATTTCTGATATTCTTCCCTTGTAACATGAGACTAAAATGTCTGGGAAAACAGGTTTTATCTGTTTGCACACTGGATACTATGAAATAATTTTTCTTGTACTGGATGTGAGGAACACCACATTGTTTTCTACATCCCTGAGTAGGTCTTTCTTTCTAATACACTTCCAATTAGAGTTCCTCGGGGAGACAGCATATTGAATGAATAACACCACCTTGCAAGTGGAGACAACATGAATCCTATAACCTGTTCACCATCCTACACTGTTCTGGGATGAGGAAAATATTTAATTTTATCCCTCAGGAAACTAGGACATCCTGAACCCTGTTCCTATTATGATCTCAAAGCTGTGGGGTGCGTGGAGGAAAGGAGAAAATTAGTCAGAAACAGGCAGGCTGACCTGGGGTGTCAGATTGCCCTGATGGGGGGTCCAATGGCTCTACTTTCTGCCTAATAATTCTGCCAAAACACTTATAAGGAAGCTGAAGACCTAAGGAAAAGGAAGGAAAGAATAGCTCACAAAGGAGTAGAAATTGGTTTCTGCTTGCTAGTTTAAGGTCTCTACTTTGGGATTACAAACAGAGAATGATTTTTCTCAGCCCTGGTTTAACAATTTTTGAAGTAGTGACAGGGTGGCAGGAAGGGATAAGGCAAAGTTTGTGAGATAATAAGTGCTACAAGGACTTTGGGAAGAAAGGACAGAAAAGAACTTTTAAATGTGAATGTCCAGTGAGCATCAGAAAAAGAGATAAAAGATACTACTCCCCAGTCTTTCCAGCTGAAGGCTTGAAGAGAGAGAAAAATATTTTCTTCACACTATTTCTTGGTTGTGTCTGTGAGTTTATAGGAACCTGTCACACATCCCAATATATAACGCCAAGATTCACAGACATTTCTTTGTGCTTGTATAAAGTAGTTGTCTTCTGTAAAGAATAATCCAATTTCTCACTTTCAGAGCTACTTTGCTAAAATTTGCTGCCTGCAGCCACCGGGTATCTCCTGAGAAATTATTTTAAGCAAACAATGGCAATGGACAAAATATCAACAAAAATAGAATCAGTAAAAGCAAACTCTGCATGTTCCTCCAAATAAGTGTCCTTTTAGGTAATAAAAGAACCCCAGTCTTCAATTCCTCTGGTTCCAATTCCTTTCTAAGTTGCCTTTTGCTTTTGTATGCTTCTTTTCCTTCCCCTGTGATTGTTCCCTATGTGCAGCTGTTAAAGATATTTTTAGGTACAGACAGAGATTGCCTGTAGCACCAACTAAATGAAACTGTCACATAGGAAGGTTGTAAATGCACACAAATAAAAAAGCAAAATCTAGGACTTTGGCTACAGCCACCTGTTCCTAATATTCTTTCATGACCCCTGGCAAAGAAAGAAAGCGAAGATGAAACAATACTTTCAATTGCATAAGGGGGTTGTTGTGTCTGGGTGGCACTATGCAAAAGGTATGTCACAGGAATCATTGTGGGGACAGGCATAGAAAAAAATGGGAATGCTGGCCAGTATGAAAGCTCCAGGATAAACCTTATAGAAAGCTGTGCAGCACCCTCCAAGAACTGTTAGCATGTGGCCTGTTTGAAACTGAACAATGCAGTTCCGTGATACTCTGCCATAATGAAGAACAGGGCACTTGTAGAAGTACGGATGGGGCCAAATTGGTTTTACTCCTTCTGCTCCAGAGGATCAGTGTGTGAGCTCACCCATAGGCACGGCTCAGTAAAAAGAGCCATGAGAGGCTTTCAGTACAACACTGCGGTTTTTGTTCAGGAGAAAAGGAAAGGCCACTTAAGAACCAAAAAAAGATAGTACATGTAAATTGTTACTGTTTTTCAGTGCTTACAGGACCCTCTTCTCTCATCAGTGAGGGGCTGCTCTGCTCCACTGGCCACTATCAGCTCTCCAGGTCATTTCAACAGCTCTGCCCTATTCATGTTGTACCAGGTGCAGATGCTTTTTTGTTGGTCACAGCTGCCTGGTCCAGAGTGTACATCTAATTCTATCTTCTTAAGGGAAAACATTCATTTAGTGCTTGGTCAGCATGATATTGCTTTTGACAGTCAGATTTCTTTATCTGGGAGGTATTTACAGTGGTTAACAAACCTATACATAGCACTGTGATCAAACAGCACAAAATTGAGTCTCCTTGGTCAGCAGTCCAATATAAATAATGGGGACTACATTTCCTCTTCACACAGGTAAGCAGTTCTTTATGCGGTACACTATTCATTTCACATTGATTGTCATCTTCCAACAGGCATTTTCTGATTAGCTAATGATACTATTTGTATGCCGAGTATGTGCTAAGTCACAGGCATTAGTAGCACACTATTCAGTCTTTTAATGACATATTTGAACATTTTCCTCCATAAAGCACCATAAGAACCTTGTATAGAGGTCCTTTGACAAACTATGAGAACTTGCTCATGATTGCTCTTCAACTATTTGAGAGTCATATTTTCAGAGTACTTAGCCATTATGTTTTCCAGACCTTAGTGCTTTGTTTTAGCACAGTTATTAAATGAGGGAAGCAGGCAAGTGTTATTCACAGACCGCCCTTATCAGAAATGGCTGGTTGAGGACTGCAGCAGTATCTGAAAACTGTTTATATGACCTGTCTCCACTCTTGACTCTTCATTTGCCCTAGGTTGAAATACCTGACAGCAATACTAGAAAACTGCGTTGCCTTGCTAAGCTTCCTGCCTTTCATGCCTTCCCCCAAAATAAGTATAGTTGTGTCCAAAAATGCATGGTTGGGCCTAAACACCCCAGCCAGCAGTGGTCTACCACAGATCAACTGCTGCCCAGCTCCAGATGTGTTTCTTCTGAGGGGTAGCCTATGTCCATGTTCGAGCTCAAGTGGGCAACAGCTTGACTTATGGTGTCTGAAACCTTCTCTCATTACAACAGAGGCATATCCTGCTAGATGCCTTGCAGAGCACTGTTGGGCTCCTGCACTGTGGGAAAAAAGTAAGTAAAGTACACTTCCCAAACACATAAATTCATGGCACGGAAAGGAGCTGCCACTCACAGTTGATTGAGCACCTCTTCAGAGAACAAAACTCTCTCTTTTCTGACATGCTTTGATGAACAGTGAAATAGTTAACAGTCTTGACATTTATAGATTCCCAAGAACAAGTACACTCGCTAGAGCATACTGCCTTATGGTGGAACAACTCAAGCCTACATTGCCAGCTTCTACTTACAAGCCTATAATGAGTCGGCATGGGGAGATTTTTATGAAATTAAAGAGAAGAACAAATAGTCATTTTAAATGCCTCTGGCAGAAACATTTTATATATGCAAATGTACATGCAGTAGTTTTCTGTTATATAAGGACAGCTCATGCATTTTTGGAGTTTTTTATCTTTTCCAGAGATGAATTCTCTCCTATCAGAACTCTTCTGTAATCACATGAAAATATGAGACATTAAGATTCAGTGAGCTCATCTAAAGAGATCAAATTCCCATGTTTCATAATCTTAAACATCTCCTGGGACAAGAGCAAAACAAACAGCATTATGAAATAGAAAAAATTGGTACCTAAACTGAAAAAGTGTGCATGTGTGCGTGAGCAAAAGAGAGACAGAAATCTTTAACGAATCCACATCTGTTCATTCCTTGCCGAAGAGTTAATTCTGCCTCTAAATCTCAGGATCAATATTGTTCTTTCCAGCGTGAACCTGGTAATTCTGTTACCTCTTTAAGTCTGTTTCTCACGTAGTGTCTGGGAGTCTTTAACATCATTCCTAAGTCTGGGATGCTGGTCTGTGCCTCAGCTTTC
This sequence comes from Jacana jacana, assembly GCA_013400555.1. Taxonomy (NCBI): domain Eukaryota; kingdom Metazoa; phylum Chordata; class Aves; order Charadriiformes; family Jacanidae; genus Jacana; species Jacana jacana. Next base: position 6,270 of record VZTM01002054.1, read on the forward strand.
AGCAGTCTCCATATATGAGCATTTATAAGGGTTCTGGGTAGTTAAGAATCTCTCTTCTTGCTGTTGGACAGATAGATGATGGAGGAACAAGTGGTGTAGTCCTTGTTTCTGTTTTATACTTTCCCTTTTTCCTGTCAATGGAAGAAAGGAAGGGAGCTCATTTTACTCTTCATAAAGTCCCAGATTAGTTGCTCATCCCCAGAGATGTGGTTTAAAAACATAATAATAAAAGTCTAGTCAAACTAGGAAGAAAGAAGGTGGCTTCTTCAGTTGATATTACCTGTATGCATTATCTCCAGAAAAGAGGTTCACATTGTAAGGATTGGGTTTGTTTTTCTGTGGCTCATAAGCACTGAAAATAATCAGTGCATTCCTGTGTAGGTTCAGTTATCCACTAACTTGAACCTCTGTTTTCAGTGTACTAATATCAGAACTTTTGCAAAAGATGCTAATTTTCAAGCACGGCCATTCAATAAACTATAGAGGGTTAACTGATTATTTTTTTTTCAATAATTTGGGATGAGATTTTAATCCTCTGTAACTGCCTGGTTTGTGATGATACTGGCCAATAATATCTGAGAAAATGGACAGTGGTAATGCTGTTCTTCATAAACTATTTGTGAAAGATCAATAAAGTGGGTGGATCATTGCAGTTAAAATAATATTCACCTGACCAGACACTGACAGTGATTAAAGCTGATGACTTCCTAGATGTCCATTCTCTAGGCTCCTCCTAAAGCCTGCACAAGAGCTCAATAATATAACTGTACTCTTTGCCAAACATAATTTTAGAGTAAAACCCATGTAATTTAGAAGCAGAGAAGAAATAAATCAGACAGCATTAGGTTTATTTCATACACACTGCAAGAGACAGACAAGAAAACATCTAGAATATGCCAGCTGGGTATTACGTATACAGATCAGGTCAATTACACTTGGTCTAATTTATGTTAGACCATTCACGAGGCCAGTATTCAAATATAACACAGCTTACAGTTTTAAAGTATATTTTCAGGCAGGATGTTGTGAAGAAAACTGAAAGTCTGAACTGAGAACAACTGATGAAGGGTTATCCGTGTCATACAAGATACATGGAAAAAAAAATCATCCACCCAGCTTCGAGTTTAGGAAACATTCACAAATTTCTAGCAAGCCAGAAGCTTTCTTGATACTGCTAGAGCCATTCTCTAATACTGATGTTGCTTCCCACTAATTCTACTCGTAGACTTGACAAGACCATCAATGTCACTTAGCAGCTGCCAGGGGCTCCCCAACCCACTGCTCCCAGACAGGAGTGCATATAGTCCCAGTCAGTAAGTGATCCTCCTTTGCAGTTCTGCATTAAAACCAGAGAAAGTTCTCTGAACCTAAGTTTTTTTTTTTCTCATATTTTGAAGTCAATAAATGCACACTTTTTTTTCCTGAAACTTTGCTTTTGTGAGAACTTTGGCAGTTACTCTGGTGTTGATTTACAGCTCTCTTGCTAATTTGGCATCTGACCAAGAGGAAGGCGTTAGGGATGTGCCTGTTGTAAAATAGGTAATCCAGCAAAACATCTGATAAATAAAAAAGGAAATGGAAGTAAAGAATTAAGGGATTATAAGAAGAAAATGGAAATGAAGCAAAGGTAACACAAGAATATGATGGTGCCTACTGCAAATAAAGGTTCTTAAAAACAATTAGTCAAAGTTGGAGGCATAATTTAATTATTCTCATAACTGTAAAAAACTTATTTAATAACTTCATGAGTCTCAACTGCTAGTAAAGTAGCTAATGTTCTAGATAGCTGATTTAAAATGTATTGCAATACAAAATTAAAAGTTTTTATTTAAATGACTATGTAAACACATTGTAAGCAAATGTACAAAAAAACCTTTGAGCATTGCATAAAATCTCTTCTAACTGATCATTTTCTTATGCTCTCACTGAAATGTGTGGAAGTTTAGATGACAATTAAAAAACTCCTTGTCCTTGTTCATTACATATTCCTTGTGACATAGCACTTCAGAAGGATAAACTATATCAAAATTGGTTTGGATGCTTCAAAACTGTCTTGCACAAGCTTTCTACTAACTGTTATTTTGGCACAGACTAATGTGGATAGCCATTAGTGGTAAACAAAAATATCTAGCAGCTGTTCAGGTTTATTTTGAAAAGTTATGAAGATTTTCAGCTAAGCACTAAAAATGAAAAATGAACTGCATTCTGAGGCTTGTGTTTTGAAAGCACATTGTGTATTAATATTTAATTTCTAATATAATAGTTTTATCATCTGTATTTATATAAAGCAGTAAGATGTTATGGTATAATAAAGAACTATGACATATTTGTAATATAAGCTATTTTTACACTCTGTTTCATGTACACTTGAGAGATCACAATGCACATAGATTTTCATGCCTTCAAAAGATGGACAGTGTTTTGTTTAAAAAGGGGCATATCAACATGATATGTTGATCATTGCCTGAATTTCTAAAAATGTGTTCATACATTCTGAGCTTATATTTCTCCACAACAGTTTGCTCAAAAAAGTACAAGAATACAAAAAATATATAGGAAAAAAAAAAAGTATGGGACAATACAGTTTTTATTATGAGTAAAAAAAGACAATAGACAGGCTAAAGGATGGGTGAATATGAGGGTCGACCTTATTAATGTTTATAAATATGTAAAGGGTGAGTGTCAGGAGGATGGAGCCAGGCTCTTCTCAGTGACATCCAATGATAGGATAAGGGGCAATGGGTACAAGCTGGAACATAGGAGGTTCCACTTAAATATGGGGAAAAACTTCTCTACAGTGAGGGTGACAGAACACTGGAAGGGGCTGCCCAGGGAGGCTGTGGAGTCTCCTTCTCTGGAGGCATTCAAAACTTGCCTGGACACATTCCTGAGTGATCTGATCTAGGTGTTCCAGCTCTGGCAGGGGGATTGGACTAGATGATCTTTCAAGGTCCCTTCCAATCCCTGATATTCTGTGATATGTAATAATATTTTTTTTCTAGGTTTAATTTAATTATTCATCCACAGAATCTTTCAGTAGCCTACAACAGATTTTTTCCCTTACTTTCAGTATTCCTTGTATTTACTAATATGAAATATAAAGTATACCAGTTACAGGAGCTAAATCATGTATCAAATGACATTTATTAAATAAGTAGTTGTTTGACTTTGTTGTCACTAATGTTATTTTCCTTAACTGAGTTAACTCCATGATATCAAAGCACTAAAAGAAATAAAGGTGAATCTGAGTTATGCAGAAAATAATTTTGGCTGAATATATTTTATTAAGATTCCTTCAGGCTTTTTCCCTTCAAATAAGATTATTAAATAAAAACCTCATGTATTTTCTGCAACTAATATCCTACATTTTGCATAATACTGTGCAAGAATTCCTAAAATTCCCAATTCCTAAAACTTTTTAAAATTAAAAAATTCATCTAAAATTTAATCCTGAATCATGCAATACTCCTAGTTCTTGAGATGTTTTTTAGACTCTCAACAGTAACAAATTTACCAAGCTTTGAGAGAGAGTATAAAACGACATATCGATACATATTTCATTTCCTGAAGCAGCTGACCTGCAAGCTGGGGTTCATATTATTTCTGACACCTATGTTTAAGTGTCTGCATGTGGATATGTCAATTTTTAAAAAATCTAAATATTTTTTATACATAGAAATCAACATGTTTCATGGGAAAGAATAGGCTTAGGTAATTTCTTTTTTCACTTTAAAAAAAAAATGCTAGATGAAATCCAAAAATAATTTGCAAGTAGTAGAGGGAGCCAATGATCTTCTGAGCTCTCTTCTAGTTCTGTATTTATAAAGATTGAGAAAAGCTTTAATTTTTTTTTTCCAACAATGACATCCTAAGAAAATGTCATGATCAACTAAATATACTGAACTATGACTGACATGAGAAAAGCCCAGATCTACCTAGAATCTGACCTATCCCTTCTATGCACAGCAAAATTAAGAGGGTAGATCATGAAATAATCTTGGAGTATTTTCCTCCAAACTTAAGTGGGGGAAAGGTCAATATAGAAAGAAGACTGATTAGTTCAGTAAGCCAGTAACAAAATGATTAGGGATATAGGATGTAGTGGATGCATCACTCTCCAGCATCAAGATACGCTTCACCTTCTTCACCTTAGTGTCCTTAGACTGATTTGTTCAGGAAACCTGACCAAGTGAGGAGGACTATCACACTAACCACCTATCTAGAAGCCACCCTGACACCACAGTGAACTCCTGTCTGGGTGATCACAAAGAAGAGGACAATGGCTGTCCTTTTCTTGTCAGCTGGAGTTTTAGCACTGTGATCTTGTTTAACTTCAGAGAGGACATTGCCCTTCTGGATAATCATCGTGAATCTCAAAAATCATAGAAACATAGAACGGTTAGAGTTGGAAGAGATTTTAAAGATCACTGAGTTCCAACCTCCCTGCCATGGGCAGGGACACCTCCCACTAGACCAGACTGTTCAAAGCCCCATCTAGCCTGGCCTTAAACACTTCCAGGGATGTGACATCTACAGCCTCCTTGGGCAACCTGTTCCAGTGCCTCACCACCCTCACAGCAAAGAATTTCTTCCTAGTATCTAATCTAAATCTCTACTCTTTCAATTTAAAACCATAACTTCTCATCCTATCACTATACTTCCTGATAAAGAGCCCCTCCCAATCTTTCCTGTAGGCTCCCATTAGATATTAGAAGGCCACTATAACATCTCCCCAGATCCTTTTCTTCTCCAGGCTGAACAAGCCCAGCTCTCTCAGCCTGTCTTCATAGAATAGGTGTTCCAGCCCTCTGATCATCTTCATGGCCCTCTGCTGGTCCCTCCTGTGTTGAGGACACAACACAGGATCCAAAATTGAACACAGTACTCCAGGTGAGGTCACACAAGGGCAGAGTAGAGGAGCAGAATATTCTTCCTCAACCTGCTGGCCACACTTGATGTAGCCCAGGTATCATGAGAATAGAGAATTCTTTTGATGCAGCTCAGGATACAATTGGCTTTCTAGGCTGCTGATATGCACTGTCAGATCATGTTGAGCTTCTCATCCACAAGAACTCATAAGTCCTTCTTCTCAGGGCTGCTCTTCAGCCCTTTTCCTCACAACTGGTATTTGTGCTTGGGATTGCCATAATCCAGATACAGGACCTTGCACTTGGCCTGGTTGAACCTCATGACGTTTGCATGGGCCTGTGTCTAAAGCCTGTCCAGGTCCCTCTGGATGGCATTCCTTTCCTCCAGCCTGTTGACCAGGCCACCAAAGTTGGTGTCATTGGCAAACTTGCTGAGTGTGCATGCATCTCACTGTCCATGTCTCCAGCAAAGATATTAAACAGCACTGGTCCTGTTACTGACCTCTGAAGAGCACCACTCATCACTGGCTTCCACTTGGACATTGAGCCATTGACCACAACATTTTGAGGGTGGCCATCCAGCCAGTTCCTTGTCCACTGAGTGGTCCATTCATTAAACCCACAACTTTCTAAATTTGAGACCAGGACATCATGTGGGACAGTGTCGAATGATTTGAATGAGTCCAGGTATATGACATCTGTTGCTCTGCCCTCATCTACCAGTGCTGTGGCAATATCACAAAAGGTCACCAAATTTGTCAGGCATGATTTGTCCATGTTGGATGTCACCAATCACCTCCTTTTTGAAAATGGGTGTTGAAAATGATGTAGGCTGGGATTGGAGCAAGCACAACTGCTCGGTTTAATTCCCTGGAAGCCAGGAAAGTAAACTGCCCACTGATACATTTTCTTAATAAATAAGGATCTTTTCACAAGCTGTCATATTCTTTGGGTGTTTTTAAGCTATCTCATTTTACATCTACAAAGGATTCCTTGAAAATCAATTCTTCTATAGAAGTGTTTGAAATTACAATGTATCATTTTATGTTGGTAGAGTAGGGTTTGCTGAGTTTTTGTTGGCTTTTCTGGCAGGGATTTTAGAAATGATTCAGAGATTATAAAGCAACATAGAGATAAAGACCAGCTTTCAAAGATAGGATATACAGCTCACAATGATTTATATGAACTAATCTCTAATGCCTCTTTGGGAAAAAACATCAACTGAAGCTTATAGTCCATTGCATATATTAGCAATGACTACTTATTAATCTTATAACCTTTTCTAATTAACAGAGTAAATTCTAAATGAATACAAATTGAATGTATCCAAGGGTAAAATATATTCAACTATGAAACGTGCCCTTATATTTGCTGAAATATCTATGGAGTAAGCCGTGTGTCCCGGAAATAATCTGTTATTTCTTTTTCGTTTGCTTATAGTCAACAAGAAAGAAGTGCCAGCAGCTGGCACTTTGCAAGTAACACATCTGTGTCACTCTTATATATTATTATAGGCATGGCAGGTGAAATTGCTGTTATTGCCATTGTTGCTATTGCAGCTGTTGCTCTTTATTATGTTATTTTTTCTAAGTGTATGACCAATGAAAAGTAGAAGAGAAATCTGTAAGGACAAATATAGAACAAACATCTTAAAGTCATAAAGTGCAATATACGAATTAATCCCTGGGATGAGTGATGCTTATGAAAAAGATGTAAGTATAAATTGATGCTTTACAGAAATTCAGCTGTGGTTGTTTCAACCACAGTTTGTTCCATAAAATCCAGTACAGACAAAAGCTAGTGCACACAGGAACCATGACTATAAACAGAGGTACAAATGCCTACAGAGACCAGGACACAGCAAGATGCAGAAAAAAATATTGTTTTTTCTGTGGTTATTTCATAGCAGGAAGTAAACTGTTATAGTCACATGAACAGGAAGCAAAAAAATACACAGAGATTGGATCTAGCGGTAAACAAAATTTTACAGTTTTGGTGTCTCAAGAAAGAGAAAGAATTTATGTGCAGTCCTACAGAGGCATTTGAGTATCATTCCACTATCTATATTGGGAATTCAGAAGCTTCATTAAACAACAACTTGAATTGTTTTTTCTTATCCAGGAATCAGAGGTCCTAGTGTAGAGGTGATGAATTACTTCAGCTAGCACCTATTTAAGCAAACTGAACTTTAGAATAGAAGTATATGTTTTTAATTTGTTGGAAAACATATCCAAATTCCAGGACACATCTGCAGAACCAGAATTAATATTATACTGAGGAAAATTACTTAGAGATATTGTGAAACATAAGGCATATAAGAATAATATCAGACCTGGTTTTCATTTATACTTCCCATAACAAAAACTCACAGAATCACAGAGTGGTATGGGGTTGAAAAGAACCTCTGGAGATCATCTAGTCCAATCCCCGCCCTGTCAAAGCAGGTCCACCTAGAACAAGTTGCACAGGAACTTGTCCAGGAGGGTTTTGAACGTCTCCAGAGATGGAGACTCCACCATCTCTCTGGGTAGCTTGTTCCAGTGCTCTGTCACCCTCAATGTCAATGTACATACAGTTTTATATCTTTAGTTTCCTTCAAATAAGGCAACTTCCTTATAACTTTCTTGGAATGCTGTAAAAACAAAATCAGAGCTGCTATAGTAGAAAATAATACAAGATAAGCACAGAAAACAAGAAAGACCAGTGAAAAATGGCAGCTAAAATGTAATACAACAAATTCTTTCTTGAATTTATACTGTATCTGGCTCCAAAAAGCCACAGGATTCTGGGACAGTTTTTCTGTCTGGTAAAGATTGTATTGTATATGTTACATGATTACATACATATATGTGTACACATGATTAGATGAGTGTACCCATGCACA
>VZTM01002055.1:0-24500 GCA_013400555.1 Jacana jacana
TGAATGATTCTATGATTCTAATTTTAAGTTACATACAGGAGAAGCAGTGCCAGCCTCAAGGTAGACATTCTCTTCTTGAAAAGTCATCCCTAAGTACACTTTTGAATTTAACTCCTTTGCCTTTCTAGAACATAATCTTTTCTTTTCATTGACTTCCCCAAGCACTGTTTATCTTCTATGTCAACCCAAATTTCCGCGTGTTTTGGTCCTTATTGTTTCCTGTCACTCATATTTCTCAGTGTGGGGCTTGGAGTCCCTCTGAGCTCAGAGTAAAATCTCGAAGAACAGCGTGTTACTCCTTCCAGGCTCCTGCCTCCTCATATCCTCATCATTTGTCGCTGCTCCTGCCTGTTTGCCCCACACTTTTCACCTCTTTTTTTTGGGTCTCCTTCCTTCCCAATGTTACAACTTGGCAAATGTTGTTCTCTCTGCACAAAGCATGTTCTCTGTTAATAACTGATGCCAGCCTCTCTCCCTCTCATTCCTCCATGAAACAACACCATTTATTCCCTGAACAATTCTAGACATAATTACCTAATTACCAGCACATATAATATACCATTTAGTGCTCTTTCATTTCCTGGGCTTGCTTATGTCTCTGGAGCACTGAGTTGGGAATATTACAGTGTAGTCTCTGCCATATACTGCGTGGTGCTCCATGCATTTATTAGACTGAACAAATAGTAATTTTGCTGTTTTCTGTTGGCAGTGCACTTATTGTGAAGGCATACAACGTGAATCTCGTTAGCTTGCCCGGTGGAGGAAGCTCTACCTGTTGTGTTTTGCACATTAGCCAGTGCTGACAGCTCTGAAACACACACTGTGTATAACACAGTGGAGAAGAAGCAGCTCAGGAATGGGTTTTAACCCGGACTCTAAACTGCGTGTTCGTAACGCTCAAAAATAACTTGGACGGTGTTTCATGGCAGCCTTTTAGGGTTGGGATTGGGGTTTGCTTTTGGGCATGTCTTACTAGTTGGAAAGGAGCAAGCACTACCAACTTCCATGTAGGAAGTTTACAATTCTGTGGTCCAACCTCAGTGCAGAGAGTGAGGGTAAGTTTATTAATGAGGCACTTCATGGTATTTGGTTCTTCAGTGTGTTTCCCGTTGGTTTTATTTCCTCACAAACTTTAATTGACAAGATTGGGCCCAGTCTTTTTCAACATATTCATCCATGACCTGGATGAGGGACAGAGTGTACCCTCAGCAAGTTTGCTGATGACACAAAACTGGGAGGGGGGGCTGACACACCAGAGGGCTGTGGCAACATCCAGTGAGACCTGGGCAGGCTGAAGAGTTGGACAGAGAGGAACCTCTGATGAAATTCAACAAGGGCAAGTGTAGGTCCTGCACCTGGGGAGGAATAAACCCCTGCACCAGGATAGGCTGGGGGCTGACCTGTGGGAGAGCAGCTCTGTGCAAAAAGACCTGTGAATCCTGGTGGATGACAAGTTGACAATGAACATTGGAACAGGCTGCCCAAGGAAGTGGTTGAATTGCCATCCCTGGAGGTATTTAAAAGACAGGGAGATGTAGTGCTGAGGGACATGGTTTAGTGGTGGTTTTGGCGGTGTTAGGTCAATGGTCAGACTCGATAATCTTGAAGGTCCCTTCCAACNGGTTAGAGGTTGGACTCGATGATCTTAAAGGTCCCTTACAACTTAGACAATCCTATGATCCAGCAATGTTCTCTGTGGCCAAGGAGAGGTCTCCTAGGGTGAATTAAAAAGAATGTGGCCAGCAGGTCATCCATCCCCTCTCCTCTGCCCTGGTGAGGCCACGTCTGGAGCACTGTGTCTAGTTCTGGGCTCCCCAGTTCAAGAAAGACGAGAAACTACTGGAATGAGTCCTCTGGAGGCTAGAAAGATGGTCAAGGGAATGGAGCATTTCTCTGATGAGGAAAGGCTGAGAGACCTGGGTTTGTTTAGCCTGTAGAAGACTGAGGGGGCATCTGATCAATGCATATAAATACATAAAGGATGGGTGGCAAGAAGATGGGGCCAGTCTTTTTTCAGTGGTGGCAGGTGACAGGACAGGGGGCAACGAGCACAAACTGGAACACAGAAAATACCATCTGAACACGAGGAGGAACTTCTTTCCTTTGAGGGTGGCAGAACCCTGGAACGAGCTGCCCAGAGAGTGGTGGTGTCTCCATCTCTGAAGACATTCAAAACCCATCTGGACGTGTTTCTGTGCAACCTGGTCTGGATGCCTCTGTTCTGGCAGGGGGTTGGACTAGATGTTCTCCAGAGGGTCCCTTCCAACCCTTACTATTCTGTGATTCTGTGACATTTTTCCATCCTGGATGGAAATTCGGTGATAAAATACAACACGAAGTTACTGTTTTCTAAAGGCATTCATTTTGTTATTTGCTGGTCCTGGTGGTTTGCCTTCATAAAGTGCTACAGTAATTTTAGAACTTAAACAAGTCCTCTAGTATAGTGATATCATGTATTGGAAAAGAGCCACCTCCTCTGGGAGAGTCCTAATTTGTAACATGGCTATTTTTTTAACTGAAAAATTATACATGAGACTGAAGAATTAGTACGTTGAAGCCAAGTCCAGTTTTACCACTTAGTTGTTGCATTAGGAGAAAGCAGCATTGAGGGGAACAATCAGAAATACAGAAGTAAAATATTTAAAAGAACAGTCTCAGAGACTGTGAATTCAGGAGAGAGGGGAGGGGGTAAAATGCAATATTTAAATAGATGAGATTTAAAGTTGATGTTTTTTCTTTTGGAAAAAAAAATTCTAATAAATCAGTTTATTTGTATGTAATGGTATTCATGTATGTTGCATAAAAGCTGTCTTTAAAGAATCTTGAATTAAACTTTCCATTATTTCTCTCTCTCCGTCTCTCTAGGGTATACCCATGGCTTAGAGGTCTGGGCTATACATCTTTAACTGTATTTTTAATGGGCTTTTTTCTCTGGAATGTGGACAATATTTTCTGTGATAAATTGAGGTGAGTTCTTTCGCTTTGTCCCCGTGGCTCTTAATAGTCTTATAGCATAAAGCTTTAGTTTTTCTGTGGTGTATAAAACAAGTCTGTCTTATGTTAGGGACGGTACACTGCCTGCAAAGCATTCACAAGGGTTTTACCCAGTTTGCTCATGAGTCAACAGTTTTTAAACTTTTTTTTTTTTTAAAATAAGTGATGTGTCTTTTTAATGTCAGTTTAAACTGAAAGAAAGTAGTGTCACTGACGCAATTTTGAGGATGTGTGGCTTGCTAGAGCCTGCTATCCACACTTGATTCCATCTGAATGAGTTTTTTACCTGGCTTTTTTTTTGGTTTCTGCTCTTGCCATTTCCCAGGAAAATACTAAAAGCAGCAGTTCTGCAGGGTAAAGAAATATTGTGATATATCTGTCACCAATGAACAACAGCTGTTGGAGCGCCTTAGAAAGAACAGTACCTCTGTGAGCCAATCCACCATGCTCGGCTGTCATTATTAGCCTGAAGTCTTCTGGCTTAGCACATGTAGAGGAGGCCAGGAGAGACTTCCTCTCTGTTGAATGAATTGCCAAATGGGGTAAAAATGGTTTCCAAATAAATCATGGAGTTACCCAATGTCTCATCCTATGGATAGATAGGGTAATGAAGCTGGTGAAAGGCCTGGAGAATAAGTCTTATGAGGATGGATTGAGGGAGTTGGGATTGTTTAGTTTGAGGAAGAGGAGGCTGAGGAGAGACCTCATCACTCTCTACAACTGCTTGAAAGGGCATTGGAGAGAGGTTGGTGCTGGTCTCTTCTCACGGGCAATTAGCGATAGAAGGAGAGGGAATGGCTGCAAGCTGCAGCAGGGTAGGGTTAGGCTGGACATTAGGAAAAAGTATTTCACAGAGAGAGTGGTCAGTCAGTGGAATCAGCTGCCCAGGGAGGTGGTGGAGTCACCCTCCCTGACTGTGTTTCAGAGTAGATGAGATGTGGTGTTGAGGGATCTGGTGTAGGGGAGAACTTGTAGAGTAGGGCTGATGGTTGGACTTGATGATCCCAAGGGTCTCTTCCAACCTGAATGATTCTATGATTCTATGATACTTCGTCCATGCAAGACAAAACACCACCCCAACAGGTTGTTCTCTAATTGCCTGTTCCTCTGGAACTGCAGCTGGGTCATGGTGATCCCAGGCACAGATCCAGGCTGGGCAGAGCATCCTGCAGCCCCCTGCATCCTGGGCTGCATCCCCAGCAGCGTGGGCCAGCAGGGCTGGGAGGGGTTCTAACCCTCTGCTCCACTCTGGGGAGAACCCCCAGCAGTGCTGCCTCCAGCAGGGACTTGTTGGACCAGGGCCAGAGGAGGCCAGGGAGATGCTGGGAGGGCTGAAGCCCCTCTGCCTTGAGGACAGGCTGAGAGAGTTGGGGAGGGGGTTCAGCCTGGAGAAGAGAAGGCTCTGGGAAGCCCTTTCCAGTCCCTAAAGGGCCTCCAGGAGAGATGGGGAGGGACTCTTGATCAGGGGATCAAGATCAGGATAACCATAGGATGAGGGATAACAGTCTTAAACTGAAAGAGAAGAGATTCAGGTGAGATAGGAGAAAGAAAATCTTTCCTGTGAGGGTGGTGAGACCCTGACCCAGGTTGCCCAGAGGAGCTGTGGCTTCCCTGTCCCTGACCATGTTCATGGCAGGGGGTTGGAACAATATAGTCTTTAAGGTCCCTTCCCACCCAAACCATTGTATGATTCTGTAAACTGGACAACTGCACCTTCTGTTTGGTTGTCATGCTTGCATTCTGCTACAAGCTTGGTTGTCATGCTTGCATTCTGCTACATGCTACCCTCTACTCTGCTCTCATGAGACCCTACCTGGAGTACTGTGTCCAGCTCTGGAGTACTCAACATAGAAAGGACATGGAACTGTTGGAACGGGTCCAAAGGGTCACAAAGATGATCAGGGGGCTGGAGCACCTCTCCTATGCAGATAGGCTGAGGGAGCAAGGCTTGTTCAGCCTGGAGAAGAGAAGGCTCCGGGGAGACCTTATAGGAGCCTTCCAGTATCTGAAGGGAGCCTACAGGAGAGCTGGAGAGGGACTCTTTGTCAGGGAGAGGAGTGATAGGATGAGGGGTAATGGTCTTAAATTAGAAGAGGGCAGATTTATATTAGACATTAGAAAGAAATTCTTTCCTGTGAGGGTGGTGAGACACTGGATCAGGTTTCCCAGAGAAGTTGTAGCTGCCTGGAGGTGTTCAAGGCCAGGCTGGATAGGGCTTTGAGCAACCTGGTCTGGTGGGAGGTGTCCCTGCCCATAGCAGACGGGTTGGAACTGGATGATCTTTAAGGTCCCTTCCAATTCTAACCATTCTATGAACTGGACAACAGCACCTTTCTTCTGCTTGGTTTTCATGCTTGTGATCCGCCAGAAGCTGGAAGAGATGAAAAGATTGATGCCAGCATCCTAAAAATCCATGTTTGACTCTCTGATACGCTCTTGTGCAGCTGTGGTCCTAATAGGTGGCTTCATCAGGGTCAGACCATAGCATGCTGTAAAGAACTCCAGTGTTTTCCATCTGTCCCTCTTGGCTCTCTAGTCCTTGCACTAGGTTGGGCCATTTGAAAGTTCACTGCAACATATTTTTCTTGAAACTTTTAAAATGAATAACCTAGGTGTACTGATAGAATACACGATGCCTCATCCCTAGAAACACCTGGTACAGATGGTGTAGAGAAGCCACTTGCCAACCCAGGTGGGTGGGTAGAAGGTGACTTTGCAAATATTGGCATCAGGGGTTGATTTTTTGCAGCTGCAGCACGTCACTGCTGAGATCATACCCCCCCCCAGTTCACTAACCCTGCCGAGCTGCTGCAGGTCCGAGGGGCTTTTGAACTTAGTCCTAGATTCTAAGCATGACTCCAGCTGCTGCAATGCTTTTTTCCATCCTCATTTTGCAAAAAAAAAAACAACCCAAGGTTAGCATATTTCCTGTAATACTTGTTTTGTTATGGTGCTGGAAAAAAAACAATCAACTATGCTTGTTTACTGGCTTTAATGAGGTGTCTGCAGAGCCTTGAATTCTTCCAGGTGGTATGATAACTTAAACCTTTGGAGAAAATGTATTCCAGTTCCTTGTAGCTTTTTATTCTCTGAAGATCTAACTTGTGATTCATCCACCTACCTGCTGGTTTCGGTTTTAATGTTCACAGTTGTATTTGGGTTCGGGTTTTGTTTATTCCATCATATTTCATTAAATTTGGAGCTTATTTAAAATAAAATTAAATATATACATATATATCTCAATCACTCAGCTTCCCTGGTTCCTCCCTTCGAGATTTCCTGCCATCCATAGGCTCAGAAGCTGTGCTGGGGTGACAGTCTATATGTGTCCCACCGTGTCATTCCCAGGCTGACTGAATCACAGCTCTGTGTTCATATTTGTCACTGAGCAGCTCTGGGAATTTCGAAGTAGCTCAGGGATTATAACATCAGGCAGTAAATAAGCATTACAGAATCTGAAGATTTTTCTTCCTTAACACCTGCGATCATTGTTTTCCCCTTTTTTGTTTTGACTGAACGTGAAATGAAAGTGGAAAAAGAAGACAGGCAGATGCAAACGTTTGTTCTAGCATCAACCAAAATAGATGTTATCTGCAGAAGGCTAATAAGCTGGAGAAACTGGGGCAATGTGGTTCCTTTCCTTTCTTTATCTCCATCCCTTAGCCTCTTCCCAAGTAGCTCGCACACCAGACCTAGGCATAACATGAGGCGTGTTGGTGGAGTATTTCACACCCTCTACTCCCATTGCTTCCTCACTAAACACCTATTTTGTCCCCGTTTTAGATTACAACAGATAAAGGCAAGCTAACCTTCCATGCAGCTGGAGAATAGGTGGTGTGATAGAGTCTGGAGAGACCTGAGAGTGGCCTTCCAGTATCTAAAGGGGCTCCAGGAAAAGTTGGGAGAGACTCTTGAGCAGGAAGTGGAGTCATAGGATGAGAGGGAACAGCTTTAAACTGTAAGATGGGAAATTTAGATTAGATATTAGGAAGAAATTCTTTGCTGTGAGGGTGGTGAGACACCGGAACAGGTTGCCCAGAGAAGCTGTGGCTGCCCCATCCCTGGAAGTGTTCAAGGCCACATTGGACATGGCTTTGACCAACCTGGTCTGGTGGGAGGTCTAACTGCTGTTCCTCACTTGCTGAAAGCTTGACTACCTGAAGCCTCACTCGTGAAGCACGTGCCTGAGAAAAGGAAATATTGATGTGTGATTTGAGGTTGCTTAGCTTGAAAAAATAATCAAAGCATTTATTGATGTTTCTTTCTTCCAGAGCACTACGAGAGAAGATGCCTCCTGTTGTGGGAGCTGTGACACAGTTTCATGCATGGTGGCATATTCTCACAGGCCTGGGCTCTTACCTTCATATCCTGCTAAGGTAGGAAATGTTTTCTAAACTAAATGTACATAAAACAGTCTTAGGAGTTTTCCCAGGTTCAGATTTACTTCAAAACATTGTATGGGCCAAAAAGAGCAGGAAAATGACTTCTTATTAAACTGCTGAGAGTTTTTATTTCCTCTTTGCAACTGGTCTGAAAACTCTGTAAAACTAACCCATTTTCTTCAAAATGTAATTATTAATCTTCAGTTGCAGTTGTTCATGATGATGCAGTCGACAAGTGGGTCGCAGTTAAACTGCAGAACTATTTGACAGTGTATTCATTTCAAATAATATAAGCTATTAATACTTTTCTGATCTTGAGCAACGAACCTGAAATACTTAAACATGTTTAATTTTGGAAGCTTAACTAATCTTTCTGATAGGCCCTGGTTGCTCCTAGAAACCAGCAGGCATCCTGGTGTGGTGTGGAGGAGGGTGATGGCTGGAATGGTTGGAGCAGAGCTCCAGAAGCGCAGGGTATTAGTTTTAGAAGGAGACAGACTTAAATCAGAGCCTCAGTTTGCAAGTCTGCAGCCAGCAGAATTTTGTCTCTATTTTTGCTCTGTGCCACCATCTAGTGGAACCAGGAACAAAAGGAGAATTTTAAGCTGGAATCTGAAGAATTTCTGTAGTTTGTTCATTGTGTAGCGAAATCATGTTTTACCACTTAGTTGTAAGGGGATCTGTTTAACAGATACATTCTGTGTAGTTGAGAAAACTTGATTAGATATCAGGTTTTTTTAAATCTAAAATAATATTTTCCTTTTTTGTCAGATGTTAAAATAAGCAGTAAAAGGAAAATGCAAGGAAAATAAGTACGTTTCCAGTAGCTATTTGGATAGCATTTTGATGAATACATATATCTGTGTACATATATATATGTATATGAACGTGTATCTAAGTATGTGTGTGTGTAAATTATGTCATGGTATGTGGGAAACAGCTGCTCTGCAGTGGCTGACAGGTTCTCTGCTGCCCTAAACAGCTTGAGTTAATAATCATGAGAAGAAAATTCCTTATGGAAAGCAAGCTGATGTGGACAGTTTGGAAGGCACAGGGAAGGTTTTTCCAGCTTGCTGCACAGGGACGATAATTTGGGTGTGCATCCTCCTAGCCCTTGGGGAATGTGCAGATGCCTGATGTGTCTTTCCTGCCCCAGTGCTTTCCTTACAGTAGTTTCCCTAGGATTTTCTCTGCCACACAGTGGCATCACCTGTGTCTGCTTATAAAAAAGTGAGGACATACACAGGAAAACATCCACTGAGGGGAGAAGGGTGTATAAGAACAAAAATGTGATGCAGGATCAAGCTGTGCTGCTCCCCCCTCAACGTCTGCTACGTCCTGTGGTACAATGATTTAATTTCATCCTTCCAAAAATGACAGGCTCTAATCCTTGTTTTGTCTTTTCCTCAGTGGAGGGGGAATTTCCTTCTCTGGGTTTCTCTCCTTCTCCCTATATAGGTGATAGGGTCAATTAGCAAAATAAACATGGTCTAACTCAGAGAGGGATTAACTGTAGGCTGATGTCTCCTACCGTGTGTGTACACCAAGGCAGAATGGGTAGCTCTGCAATCACAGAAGCGATTTCCTAGTTGGAAAATAAAACTGGAAGTAGTACATCTTTATAACTGTTCTATGATTATTTTGTATGCTGTCTTATGTGTGAAACTTAAAGCACACCTTTCTCCTTTTCCTCAGTTTATACACAAGGACGCTTTTCCTGAAGCACAGGCCAAAGGTGAAGGTAAGCAAGCAACTGTTGTGTCTGTTAATGCACTGCAGCGTTGGGATGTCTTGTGTTCTGAACTTGGATTGGGGCTCACTGATTACAATTAGGGTTTTATTAGTATTAGAGTATTTTATATACTATAAGGTACTATCTTTGATTTCTCACATCCCCGAGAAATGCAGTTCAAATGATGGTTAACAATGCTTAGTTTCCATTCCAAAAGACATAATATTCCAGGAAATCTTTCCCCTTTTTCCAATTTTTTTCTTTTAATTTCTTTTTTTTTCTTTTTTTTACCAGTTTGCTTTTGGAATATGGCCTGTTCTTCTGGTGGAGCCACCCAAGAAGCTTTGACTGAGACCCAGGCAGTCCAGTCCCGTGCCACCACGGAGCCTTGGCTGAATAAAGCGATTCAACACTTAACTATTGCCCAAGTGTCAAAGTCCTGGATCAACTCAAGTACCCTTGCTCTAAAAGGACTTCTCTGTGTTATTGGGCCAACTGGCCAAAGCAGAGCAAAGAGTTGGCACACTAGGGAAATAATGTTTAGTACAGCTTTATTCTAAGTTGTTAAAACAAAGATTAAGACACAATATTATTTTTTTTTCTGTAAATATTGTATAGCTGATGATACCAAGCTAATATTTCGTGCTGGTCACAGAAAACTAACCATTTTGGAAGTGGATTGCATACGTTTTTCATTCAGTTGTTGTTCTTTCTGTGGTTGGAACTAATATTAGTAACTGAATGATACAACCAGGCCATTGGTGGCCAAGCTGAGCATTTGTGTGGCCTATAGTGAACTGAATGCTTAACCTGAACTACTTTAATCTTGCACTTTTATACAATTAATGAAGTATGTAATGGTTGATTTAGGGCTTTATCCTGTCTTGCTTTTCCACGGCCTCCTCTGCAATTTACAAGAGGAAGCCTATGCCATTTAGTTCCTTCTTGTACCAAGCTTCCTTTTTTCTCTCTAGTCCAACTGAGGAGCATCTCGGAGGGTGTTCCAGGGTGTGACCAGCGGAAAACACTTAGGGTGGTGAAACACTGTAGGAGTTCATGTTTGTGCGTGGAAGCTGAACTCCTAATTTGTTTGACCAGTGATCCATCAGGAGACTGCAGAGTGACTGTATGAACACAAGAAAGACTTTTTTTTTGTTATGTTTTTATAAATATTATTTACATGTCTCTTTTTTTTCTATCCCTACTTTTTTACTCCCCATGTCCCGTTTGTCCCAAAGGTGGACAAACACCTTAGATGGGATGTGTGCAAGTTCAGCGTTGAATTCATCTCTTTCCCTTATTTTGCAAGTCTTAAATACTGGTCTGACTTTCAGAAGCATCTTCTTATTGCAGAAATCTTGAGGAAAGAGTAAAGATTGACGTTGAGGATACCCCAAAGTATAATTGGCAGCACTGTGATTGTTTGCTCTTAATTTGTCCGTCATGTGGTTACTCTGTGCAAAGTTGACCACTTTTTTAACCCCAAACTTTGGGGATTAATGGGGGGGTGAGGGGGGCAAACCCTCTGGTTTCTGCAGTTTTTAACTACCCAGTTGAGGAAAGTTACTAAGTGAGCATAAAGAAAATATTGAACTAACACAGTTTTTCAAAATATACCTCACATTAGAGGCTGTGGGTTTGTGACTCTTCAGATCTGGAGTCTAATGGCATCTGTCTCTGGGCCTCTGAACTGCCATGCTATGCAATTTTTGCCTGTTTGTTGATGCTCTGAGAGGTTTATCCTTCTTGTCATGAAGGAAGAAAAGGGAAATGCTCAGACTGATTGGAAATCCTGTTCTGTATTGATTTAAAACCTGCCCATGGCAGCAAGGCACAGTAGTAGCTGTCTGCCAGATCACAAAGTCCTGGTTGGTGTGAACTTCCTGACTCCCAACTGCTGGAAAAGTCAGACTGCAATAGTATTGTACAATCAACACTGACTAAAATAGGCTTTTCCCTTAAATATCTCCTTTTTTTTCTTTCTTTTTTTTTTCCTCCTGTTTGCAGCTTAGTTTCATCCTCCATCTCCATCTGTAGCACTTGCACTGATGTGACTCTCCAAATCAAATCATGGCTTTTGTTTTGTGACTGACCTTGGGCTCTTGGGATCGAATAGGCCCAAACTCAGGGTTAGAAAAAGACACTTAGCCTTGAGTGACTTCAGTGAGGTTTAAACCCGTGCTGATGGTAATGTGTTTCAAGCTGTATTCAGCAAACCTGCTGTAAAGACTCCTGAATGAGAATTTAGAACAGATTTGTTGTCAGGAGGCTGTGGTTCCGTAGACAAGGTCAGCATTTGTGTTGGGAGATTTGGGTGATCTTCAGACTGAAAAACATGGGAATAACTAGCACCAAGGTAGGAAAATACTATCTTGGACCAAGTGTCTTTAATTCATCAGAAGGTATATATATTTTGTTTTTTGGTAAGAGGTTTGAGAACTGTTTAAAAAACTTAGCTTAAAGATAAGTGCCTGCCTGTTCACCTCCAGGCTCTCTCGAGTCTTCTGTACGCTGTGTCCCATTTCCGTTTACATGGTTTTGTAAGTTGGGGAAAGGAGCTCCATGCTAGGAGCAGTGCAGCACCAGGTCCTGTCAAGTCACTTGTGACATCTGCTAGGTGTGGTATTATTTTTAAGAAAACGAACAAAACCTTTATTTTAGTGGCCTTAGTTTTGTTACTGACAGTTCTGGGGGCTCAGTTTGGCTTCCCTGGACTGGCAGGAGCCAGAGCGTGCTGAAAAGCCATTTTCTTATCGATGAGGCATCTCTACAATTGTGAATGTTAAAGAAATTTGTTGATTTTCCTACATGTTTGCAACTAGGAAGTGTATGGGGTTTTTTTTTTCAGATCTTGTGGAATTAAATTGTCAGGATTAAAAGAAGAAACGGTTGGAAAAGCTCATTTGAATTTTACCCTGGTGTTAGCGTTTCGTTCGCGTAACTTTTGTCACTGACGTTCTTAGCTTTAAAAAAATCAGGCAAATTGGCTTCTTCCTCCATTCCAGATGACCAAAACCACGCACACCTCGACCACCCTTCCAGCAGCCTTTCTTTCAGGTCTTTTTCAGGCCCTGAAGAATGTCATTTCCCTGCGTTATCCTTCCTTCTAAGCATAAATAAGGTAAAAGGATGGGTGCTGTGGTTTCGCTGCCTTACTCACCTCCTGAGCAGTACTGACAAAAGCGAGCCAGTTTTAGCTCCGTGTCACTGAAACTCAGACTCAGACTGTCTTTCACAGTGTCTGGAAAGACAGAAATCCTTACTCCTGCAAACTCTTCAATGCCTCTTAAATTGCTTTTTATTTATATCACTCGTATGACATGATGATTTTTTTTCCTACAAACCTTAGAGCAGCATATCCCAAACTTTTCTTGCACTGCATCTTAGAAGGTGGATCCTCTTTGATCCTGTTTTGTGAGTAGGATTCAGGCAGCAGCTACTTTCTTTAAAGGGAATTTGGGAAGCAGCAGGTGGTGCTTTAGGCTTGACATTAGGAAAAAAAAATTTCACAGCAAGAGTAGTCAGTCACTGGAATGGGCTGCCCAAGGAGGCGGTGGAGTCACCATCCCTGACTGTGTTTCAGAGTCGATTAGATGTGGTGTTGAGGGATCTGGTGTAGGGGAGAACTTGTAGAGTAGGGCCAATGGTTGGACTTGATGATCCCAAGGGTCTCTTCCAACCTGAATGATTCTGTGAGTCTATGAATAGGAATCCTACAGGATGCGTTGGACAGACTTGATTGCAGTGAACTCTAACATCCACAAAGAACCAGGAAATCTGCCACCAGCAAATCAGCTTGACACAGTCCAGCACCAAGTAATTCTACAGACCATGAGCTGAAATAGTCTTCCTTGGAAATAAAAGAAAACTGGCACAGCCCAACACTCCTGGCACAGCCCAACACCATACCTTATGCAAGGAATCTAGGTTTTTCTGGATGCAGCTCAAGATGTGCGTTATCCAGAGCTGATGATGATGATCATGAAGACATGATAAACCCGCCATCAGGATGAATCCCATCCGTGTTTTGAAGGCAGTGCCGTTGCCTGGCAGTATTACTCATCTCCAGACTTCTATTTTTAATGCTTTTCCTTTAAGCACAAGGAAGATGCGTTACCCCTAAGTGTTTAGAAGACTGCCCATTAGTCAGAGCTGGAATATGCAGTCTGCCACTTGCTGATCTACCTCTGTCCTGTATTGTACAGTACCCGTGCCCTTAATTCTCTTGCCTGAACGTGAAGCCTCCAGGGCTGCCCACAGGATTGTGCTGACCCCAGGGCTGCCCACAGGATTGTCCTGACCCCAGGGCTGCCCACGGGATTGTCCTGACCCCAGGATTGTCCTGACCCAGGGGCTGCCCACAGGATTGTCCTGACCCCGGGGCTGCCCACAGGATTGTGCTGACCCCGGGGCTGCCCACAGGATTGTGCTGCCCCCAGGGCTGGCTGTCGGCTCTCCATTAAACACCCCGACTTACCAGGTGGCCGTCGCTCGTGCTCAGCCTGCCGTTCTTCCATCTGCAGAAGTCTCCTTGCTTTAGAGAGAGAGAGAGAGAGAGGAGTGGGAGGGCTTGAATGTGACAGACAGGCGAAGTTGAAAGCTTTCTGACAATTGGGTGGCGTTCAAGCTAAAGGTGCCAACTGCCTTTACGTGATATTTTTTGGGGGAGAGATGTGATGGAAAATACTGTTCTATACCGAGTCGTGACTCTCTTTTAATCTCGTGCTGTCTTCTCCATCTGAAGGGGAACTGCATGGTTTGAAATGCAGGTGATTCTTCTGGCTGTAGCACCTTTCCTTCCGACACCTGGTTTCCAGCAACCGAATGACCTTTCCCAGCAAACTCCTCCATGTGAAACTCTAACCGAACAGAAGGTCCTCCCAGTATCACGGGTGTTTCTCACAGTCACTACCCACCTTGTTCAGTCAGCATTCACGAATTTGGGTAATACCTGGGGTTTTTTAAAACCTTGTTTCTCTCAGTGGATATATTTTAGGCATGTGATAGCGGGTGGTGAAACAACTCAGTAACAGAGCTTCTCGGTGGGAGGTGAGCTCTCACGAAGCAGCGCTGGCTGGTTCCTCCAGAAAACCTCAGAATCCAGGAACACACCTTAAATGTGGTGGAGTGTCTGCCCCATAATTTAAATTAATATCCTCGAGTAAAACAGTTTGTTTACTTTAAAGAAACCCCACCTGCGCTTTACAAGTAGGCGTTGGGGGGCTTTAACTGCAAAGTACTGTTTAACTGTGAGACTTCAGTAGGAAGAGGGAAGAACGATGGAGACTTTATTACCCACAGGACGCGAAAAGCCAGAAGGAGATTAAGAAATCTTACGTGGAAGGAGAGTAACAAAAGATTAAGCACAAAATCCCACGGTATTAGGTCAGTCACCCTCCTGACAACTGCACTTTAGAGAAGTGACACCCTCCAGTGTTTTGCTATTTATGCATTTAACTTTCATGCTGACTCGGCACCATTTACCCTAAAAGCTCTGTAGTCTCTGTTACATTCCAATCGTTGTATATTACTTTGCTGCTGTTTGATGAGGATGGAACGTGACACGGGTTGGCTCATACATGAGGGAATGAATACACCTCTTATCCATCTGGAGCATCCTCTGCCAGCTTTGTTTATCAGTCCCTAACGTAACTACAGAGAATATATAACTATTAAGCTTGGGTTTGGGGTTCGGGGTTCAGTCTCTCACTCACGACTGCCTACAGCTGCCAAGTGCCTGATCTCTTTCTCACAAGTCCTTTCCGAGAGCTGAGGCTTTTGTTTACTACTGGGGTCCAAAAGACAAGGTCCCTGGTAGGTAAAGAGGTGGGTTTTGTTAAATTTTGTTAAAATTTCTCCTGCTGCAGGAGTCACTTTGCAGAAACGGAGTTATCCAGGACGTGCCCGCCTCTGCTCGGCTCAGAGTTGAGCCTGGCTGCCCTGCATCCCTGATGCTGTTGCATCTTTGCAGATTTTTGGAAGCCCCTCAAAGGATTTAGCCCCACGGCTGGTGTTTATTTGGGTGAGTGCAGTTCAGTGACAGGCAGAGTGAGGGCGCAGCGGTCAAACAAGCACTTTATGTCGGAGCTCCCAGATAAGTGCTCCATACAGGACTGGGGATATGGGGCTCTGCGTGTACAATATTGGGGGCAGGCTCGATGCCTGAATCTCTTACTTTATTTCAAAAGTTTCCCCTTTCTACTTGTTGAAAGTGTTTAGGCTTGATTGAAGCTCGTAATGGCAGGTGTAAGAAAGACCCAAGTTCAGAATCCAGCTGATACAAGACCTTAAACCAGTGCCTGCCGTTTTTCCTTTGCACGTGTTTCACCCAGGTTGTATCTGCCTGATGTTTAGAGCAGATTGCTGAGGCTTCAAAAGTGCAAAGATCAAAGGGTCTTTTGATTATTTGCCCTTCATCACCAAAACGCAGGAATAGCTGTAAGCACAGTCTCAGATTCAGCGTTCTTTCCCCAAAGCCCTGGAAGGAACATGTGTGTGTGTGTGTGTATATATATATCTATACACACACACATATATATATTTTTCTCCACAGTCAACGTTGACTAGAGATGGGCTTTCACACTGCCCATAGCAAATCATGTACCAAAATGTTTTCCAAAATACAGCCTTGGTCAGTCACTGCAGGAGAACGTTGGTTGTGTTTGCACTAGAGCGAGTTGTTTTTCAAGCAGCACAAAGAGCAGTTGCTCCTTAGACCGAACAGGAACTGGTTTTTCTCTTGATCTTCCAAGTTGACATTGACTGTTTGACTGTTGAGCTCAGCTTAATGCACTGACGATGTTCTACTCTCTTAGCAAATAACATCTGTCCACCTCTAATGGACATGAAATACCCCCTGCGTTACGTGACCAAACCCTCTGACGTGGACACTACTAGTTCTAACAGAATACTACTCTTTTTTTTTTTAACCTGAAATTGCCCATAGTGTTGCAGATAGATAACAGCAACAATGATGAACACAGATGAATAGCAGTTGACTTGTAGAAATGCAGCTGCACTGAGCAATGTTTCTCGACAGTTTTGATATACTGAACTGGTTCTTTGTACCAAGCCAGCTGGTAACTAACATTTAGCCTTACATGTATCAGCATTTCTTGTTTTGCAAAGCACTGTAGCTTTGAAAATATTTACTGTATTTTAGTTGTTATTCATGCTGCAGTCAAGCACTAATTGGTGTCTTTATAGATGGAATTATTAAAGAATTCTGGTTTAAATATAACTTTTTTCCCAGGTGTTTCTTGCGTGGCAGAGGGTTTGTCTTGGTGCCGCTCGGTAGGTGGGTGGTCTTGGCTGGTGGGTGCACAAGTAGGACCGTGGGATCTGGGTGACCTGCATGGATGGAGGAGCTGCCTGCCTGTGGCTGTGCCAGGCTGAGCCACCATGGGAGAAGCAGAAAGCTTGGTGCTTCTTGGCTTCTTGCCTATGGCCATCCAGGAAACAAAATTGTTATAAAACTGAAGGGAGACGTGATTGCATTTATTGTTAACTCCAGCACAAGGCTCTGGGCATCCTCAGTCCTTACTTGGGGGCTCTTTGAGCACTGGACCTTGCTTGGAGGTGCAGCACTTGACTGCAAACAGCGCGGGATTGTAGAATCATAGAATTGTCTAGGTTGGGAAGGGACCTTTAAGATCATTCAGTCCAACCATCAACCTCACTCTGATAAAAAACTGTCACTAACCCGTGTCACTAAACACTATGTCAACCCGTTTTTTAAATACCTCCAGGGATGGTGCTTCAACCACTTCCCTGGGCAGCCCAGTCCAAGGCTTGATAACCCTTTCTGTGTAAAATGTTTTCCTGTTATCCAATCTGAACCTCCCCTGGTGCAACTTGAGGCCATTTCCTCGTGTCCCATCATCTGTTCCTTGGAAGAACAGACCAACCCCCAACTCTACACCCTCCTTTCAGGGAGTTGGAGAGAGCGAGAAGGTCTCCCCTCAGCCTCCTTTTCTCCAGGCTGAACAACCCCAGCTCCCTCAGCCTCTCCTCACAAGACTTGTTCTCCAGACCCCTCACCAGCTTTGTTGCTCTTCTCTGGACACGCTCTAGCATCTCAATGTCTTTCTGTGGTAAGATCTCACGTTCAAGGGCCTTCCCCATAGCACACCAGTTAGAAGGGAATTATGGTGGGAATGGAAAAGGCAGGAGTCAACTTGGAGCATGCTGGTTTTGCATCCTTTGCCTCATCCTTTTCCCCTTTCTTTCAGGAAGATCATCTCTGCAGAGGAGAAGCTCTCCAGGTAGAAATCGTGGACCAGTAGACACCTACACAGCAAGTCTCATCCCACCCCAGCAGCCAGGGTCAGGTGGCAACCATTGGGTGTTCCTCCTGCTTCAGTCACTTCTCCCAGGTCCTACTCAAAGAGCCTGTTTTATCCTGCCTCGTGTCTGTCACAGCTGTGTCCCTAAAGGGACACCCTTGAACGCAGTATTTGGGGGCCAAACCACAGGGCAGCGGTGTAAATGTCTGGAGGAACCAGTGCCACTTTCCCTTGTTGGTGCCACACACAGAGGGACATCCAGCCTCTGCAGACAAGCGTTGCCTGCACGCTGGGCTGGGTGAGATCCAGCTTTGTGTTTTCAGCTTGTGGCCAGCCTAGAACCAAGTAATGCTTTGAAATTTCCCTGGGGATAGAAACGCTGTGGTTCCGTCAAATGCCTCCTCCCAACCAGAAAATTCAATTTTGAGCTTGACAATTCCCTTTCAAGACTACCAATTTACGTGCAGCTTTATTAATTTCTCATTCCCTCTCCCACAGCCCCTCCCAACTCTTCCTTTATTGTTTTTTTTTTTTCCTTATTCAGCCTGTTCAAAGGTTAAAACTGAATACTTTAACACTTTAATCCTGGTGGCTCTAACCAGAGACCTGGCTGTGCTCAGTGCTGTACCCACCATGGAGACAGCTGCTCTCAGTTTGGCAAAAGAGCCTGTGCTCCAGCACGGGACTGTTGGTGCTATGTTCAAGGAGATGGTGGACTTGCTGATGGAGCTGTGATGGATCTGTCTCCTCTCTGGGTCAGTGGGTGACTCTTTTTTGCTCCTCAAGCAGCCCAAGTGATCTTGGCTTGGCTCTTATCGAGAAGGACTGAGCATTCAACATGTTTCTGTTAAAATTGCTTCTGTTCTGGTGCTTATGTCTCCTGGCCTTATGGAAAACAAGGCTTGAGCTGGCCAGATATGTGACATCAGTGATTTGGCACCTGTGTCCTCAGAGAACATCTTCAGGGCCATCTGCCCTCTCTTTACCTCCCCAAACTGCCTTTTCTCCAACAACTAAGACAGGGCTGCCTGAAGGGATAGGTCCAACACCAGATTAGGGTTCAGCAGGGCTCCTCAGATAGGGTCCCATGGGGACAAGACGGACAGAAGGACAAATCCACCATGGCTATGCTGACACAGGAGTGGGAATCAACAGATTCAGACCCAGTGTTGCCTGAGGTCCCAAGAAAGAAAAATGTGGTGAGACATGGAGCTCAAGGAGGTTCTCCCACCCCCTTGTACTCTGAGCAGCAACGGGGCTGGGATGTCCTCATGCACATTCTGGATGTGAGAGACCCTGTGCTTGCCAACACAGAACTGATGTGTGGAGCACCATGTGTGATGGGTAAAAGATTCCAATCTTGCTTTAGACCTATTTTGCAATCAAAATCGTTCATTCAGTATCCTGACTCCTAAATTCCTCACCATGCTGAGATGCCCCCAAAGCAGGTATCTTGCCTTGCTTCCAAGTGACACCCATAAAGGATCACAGTGCATGACACTTTACATCTGCTACCGCAGTCCAAGAAGCCACTGAAAACACTCCAGCCTCATTAATCATAGAACGGTCCAGGCCGGAAGGGATCTCTAGGGTCATCAAGTCCAGCATCCCCACAGTCAGCAGGGACACCCCCAACCAGACCAGGTTGCCCAGGGCCTCATCAAGCCTCCCCTTGAATCTCTCCAGGGAAGAGGCCTCAACCACCTCCCTGGGCTACCTCTTCCAGTGGTCCACCACCCTCATGGTAAAGAACCTATTCCTAATATCCAATCTAATCTCCTTGACTGAGGCCAGCTTCGTCATTTGCATGCAAGAGGCACACACCCACTTAATGAAATTCGCAGTAATTAATGGCACTGACACGCATGAAGAGCCAGCACAGGGACCAGAGCTTGGTGTGTGCAGCTCCCGTGGACCATGCGCCCACAGCATGGCACCCAGTGACACCTTGAGACGTGGAAGGCTCTGACTCAGTGGTTCCTCACCCCTGAGACCGGGTAGGTGAACGTTAATGAATAATAACCCACTTAATCCCCCAGAAGTTGAATTAATTGAGTTGCTCTGCTGATGTAACCCCATGTCAAGCCCCTCGTGTTTATGGGCTGGCCGAGCATCAGAGCCCCAGTGATTTATGTGGATTTCTAAGCTTAGCACTGCTTTTTCCTCAGAGCTGGTGTGTTGACTCACTGCCCAACAGCGGAACGGAGTACATTTGTTCAAACCTTGCCGTGTTGCAGAAGCCTGGGGATGGGTCCAACTTCCTCAGGTAAGAGGAGCTCTGAAACAGGGCTGCCAAACCTTCTCTGTGCCTGGGCAAACCTGTCCAGGCACTTGTGAGTCATTGCTTCACAGGATTTTGTTTGTTTGGAGTCCCACAAGGGTTTGGTTTTGTGTGGCTTTTCCCCCTCTATTTGTCTGGGTTTTTTCTCTATAAACTTCTCATTTTTAACACCCTACCTTGGCTGGAATGAAAAGAAGATTAAGTGCTAGTTACAAGATGAATCATAGAATGGTTTGGGTTGGAAGGGACCTTAAAGATCACCCAGTCCCACCCCTTACCATGGGCAGGAACACCCTCACCAGACCAGGTTGCTCAAAACCTTGTCCAGCCTGGCCTTGAACACCTCCAGGGATGGATCATCCAGAGTTTCTCTGTGAATTTCTACCCATTTCTTTCTGTGTAATCTAAGTTTCCCTTCTTTCAGTTTAAAACTGTTCCCTCTTGGTTTATGGCTCCCCTCCCTGATGAAGAGCCCTTCCCCATCTCTCTTGGAGCACCTTTAAAGACTGTAAGGGGCTCTGAGATCTCTCCTCTCAGAGCCTTCTCTTCTCCAGGCTGAACACCCCCCAACTCTCTCAGCCTGTCCTCACAGCAGAGGGGCTCCAGCCCTCCCAGCATCTCCGTGGCCTCCTCTGGTCCCACTCCAATGGCTCCATGTCCTTCCTGTGCTGATGAAAACCAACAGCAAATCTGTGAGCAGCAGAAGGGTTATTTTTATGCAGGTTATCAGGAAAGCAAACAAACTCCAGCTGTGTTTTCTTGCTGCTGGCATTAATTGAAGCAGGAGGGCTGATTAGCATTGTGGAGTTGTTTCTGCTGGAGGTCTCTGGGTCACATCCCTCTGAGTTGGACAGTTTGGTATCAATTTGCATTGCAGCCAATGGGCAAAGCATCTGGATGCCCCTCCAGAGTGCTTGAGTGATTCCCAGGGCATCTGATACCTTGTGGGCTTGTCCATACGCCCATGTCACGTGGTGCTTGTGTTCAGGATGGAGTAAAAGCCCCTTTTCCTGTGCCACAATCCATGTTACATCCCAGCAGATCCCTTCCTCTCCTGTAAGTGTCACGGGGCACATCAGCAGCTCCACATTGGCTTTGTACAACCATTGCAGCAGCAACCCCAGCCAAACACTCAACAAGATCTTGGCATGGTTCAGGCTTTACTAAATTACAGAATGGTAGAGGTTGGAAGGGAGCTCTGGAGATCATCCAGTCCAACCCGCCTGCCAAAGCAGGTCCACCCAGAGGAGGTTGCAAAGGAACGTGTCCAGGTGGGTTTTGAGTATCTCCAGAGATTGAGACTCCACCACTTCTCTGGGCAGCCTCTTCCAGGGCTCTGCCACCTTCCAAGGGAAGAAGTTCCTCCTCATGTTTAGATGGAACTTCCCATGTTCAGGTGTCTGCCCATTACCTCCTGTCCTCTCACTGGGCACCACTGAAAGAAGACTGGTCCCTTCCTCTTGACACCCACCCTTGAAGTATTTTAGGTGTTCATCAGATCCCCCCCTCAGCCTTCTCTTCTTCAAACTAAAAAGACCCAAGTCCCTCAGCCTTTCCTTATGAGAGAGATGTTCTAGTCCCCTCATCACCTGCATAGCCCTCTCCAGCAGTTCCCTGTACTTCTGGAACTGGGGAGCCCAGAACTGGGCACACTACTTTAGGGGAAATCACCATTTAAGCACTATTGACCCCAAATCAACATAAAACAAACAAACAAACAAAAAGCCTGGTCATTCTTGCCTTAAGTAGGTTTAACAATGCGGGACAGAGTGGTGGAGGCAACTACCTGCAAAGGAGTATCTGGAGCAGAAACATCCTCAGGTGGGAAGGCTGGAGGTGGAGGAGAGCATCCTTCTGCAGCCTCCCATTCCAAATGAAACCCTGGTGTGCTGTTTTCCTGCCTGGATCCATGCCAGCTTGGCTATTTCTGCTTGGAGATCTTGGATGAGGGTGAAAGAACAAAAAATGGGAAAACCACTCACTGACAACTAAGCTGTATTTTAATTTTATTTTTTTTTTCTTTAAATATATATGTATGGTCTGATAGTATCAGAGATGATCCTGCAGCTTGAATTCAGGAGTCAGTAAATTAGGGAGAGCAGAAGGAGTCTCCAGAGTTACTCACTGAGGTGTGACAGTAGTTGTAAGTCTGATACACGGGTCCCAGAAAGGAACATTTATCTTTATGAGTGGTGAGGGTATGGTCCGTGTCGATGTGAGGAATAAAACCCTACTGTGCATGCATTAAAGGCCTCATTTCCCTTTTTTTTTTTGGTTTGTTTTTCTTGGCTTGGCTGATGAGGAGAAGCCCACCTGGTTCTTCACAGGTGGCCACCGTGGTTTCTGCAGTCACCCGCACTGACCCCGATAATCAGGCTGTGGGATTTACCCCCCATCAGAGCCTGCTTTGAGAACATCAGTCTGGGGCTACGACTGGAACAACACCTCCTGGGTTCAGGTGCCCAGAGGAAAGGACAATGCCCTGTGTCTGTGCCCAAAAGCCAACCTTGCTACTGGGGGGGGGTACTGGGTGAGTCGGCTAGGGCCAGCACGATGATCCACACCCCCCAGCTGCCATGCCCCAGCAAAGTGCAGCCTTTCCAAGATGCTAGTTGAAACCTCCAGGGATAAGGATGCCACGGTCTCCCCTGCCTTTGCCCCCTCCAAAGCCCAACTTGGAAAGTTTCCCCTGATATCTCAATTAGCTACAAGGTCCTTGTCCCTCCTTTGGGCTTTGCTCCTCATGAAGAGGAGTGTCAACAATGATTTTCCATCTTCTGTTTTTTTTTTTTCTCTAGACTGTCATGGTCAGCAAAGTGGATTTTTTCTTTTATATCACCCATGTGGGTTATTTCCCCCCCACCCCTGTCTTCAGAGTTTAAATAGAAACTTCTCATTTCTGAAGCCCCTTATTTTTTTTCTCCCTCTACCTCTTATTTGGCATCAATGCCCTCTTTTTGGCAAAGACAGATAGCAATGAAAAGACTTTTCATTGGCTGTGTATATCATTAGACTTATTAAAATACCACACGCAAAGAGGGATAATCTGGGTGCTTTGGGGTGGATTTATGTGTGTATATATATATATATATATATAACTGTTGGAATGGGTACAGTGGAGGGCCACAAAGATGCTCCGAGGGCTGGAGCACCTCTCCTGTGAGGACAGGCTGAGAGAGTTGGGGTTGTTTAGCCTGGAGAAGAGAAGGCTCCGGGGAGACCTTAATGCACCCTTCCAGTATCTGAAGGGAGCTACAGGAGAGCTGGAGAGGGACTCTTTGTCAGGGAGAGGAGTGACAGGATGAGGGGTAATGGTTTTAAATTGAAAGAGGGAAGATTTAGATTAGATACTAGAAAGAAATTCTTTCCTGTGTGGTGGTGAGACACTGGCCCAGGTTGCCCAGAGAAGCTATGGCTGCTCCATCTCTGAAGGGGCTTAAGTCCAAGATGGGTCTTGGAGCAACCTGCTCTGGTGGAAGGTGTCCCTGACCATGGCAGGGGGGTTGGAACTCAATGATCTTTAAGGTCCCTTCCAACTCTAACCATTCTATGATTCTATAATTCTATATCCCCTGGCAGAATGATTTCCCAGTCGTACATGGGGATTGGTCATTCTGTGCTATATGCCTCTGCTGGTTCTGGTTTTTCCTCTCTTTTTCCCTTCTAAAACACAGTGATGTTCCTTGGGAACCCTCCAAGCGAGACCAAAGGCTCCTGAAGGATACAGCACCTAGGTCAGGCATCCCAAACCTTCCCACTAGGCCCACACAGCTTCAAATACCTCCTTCCTCAGAGCAGTTGAGTTCTGCTGAAGGCACCATGGCAGGTCCAGGGGCTGGATTTAGGCTACAGACACCCACCCAGATGAAAGGAGAGGCTCTGCTGAGAACTTAAGGCAAAGCTCATCCTGTTGTTTTCATTCTTCCTTACCAAATGCTTAGGACAACGCACTTGTTTGCTAATTAATACAGCCCTTTCTCCACAAGTGGAGAGGAAGTGAGATTACCTGAGTTATTAAAAAGTAAAGAGGACCGTCCAATTATCTATCTGGCTGCTGTCCCCTATTGCTAGCCTGGGATATTAATTATTTTCCTGCTGATTCGGAGGGCAGGTAGCCAAGCTGTGACTCAGCCCTGCCACTTCATGCAGCACCTGTCTTTTCCCTAGATCTCCTCTCCAATTCCCAGCCAGGCCTGGCAGCGCTTCGTTAATGAGATCAGGCGTAATTACAGCACGAGCCGGTAGGGTGGCAGAGTCAGGAGATAATTGGAGTAACTGCTTTGCCTTCCTCATTGCAAACCAGAAAATGCTAATTGTGAGCTGGATACGTTTTCCTCCCAAAGAGGGATTAACAGTTGCTTTCTTTTTTTTGCTGGGTGAGAGGGCTCCTGGTTGCTCATCCCCTGGACTGCACAACGCTGCCTCCTTTGACAAAAAAAGAACCACAGAGAAGCTGAAACACACGAAAAAAAGTCCAAAGTCTCACCTTGTGTAGACTGCCCAGCAGCCAAGACATGCATCCTTGGGTGAGTGAAAGTAGATATGACACAGATTTAATGAGGCAACAGCTTCTTGGCAGCACCACAGGTCTGCTCAGAAGCTGTATCGTTACTCATTTACTTGACTAATGCAGTTGGGTTGTGGGGAAGAGGGGGAGAAAGCTATTTGGAGTAAATGAGGTTTTAAGAAAAAAAAAAACAAACAGTGAACTCAGCAGGATTTGCTGATGCTTAGGTTGGCCTTGGGCATACTGTGGGTCTTGGACTGGTGGAGAAGGCTTCCCAGGAACCCCTGGGAAAATTTAGGGGGCCTCAACACCAGGAGCT
>VZTM01002056.1:0-55512 GCA_013400555.1 Jacana jacana
CGCAGGGCCGTCGCTGCCGCCAACTGCCGCCGAGGCTGAATAGAGGCTCTCCTTCATCTGTGGCGCAGCGGGGCCGGGCAGGGCGGCGGGCCCCCTCCTCAGAGCGGCGGTCGGCCGGCGGCATGCACCAGGCCGGTGGCGGGAAAGAGTCGCCGTGGCGAAAATCTGCGGGTGGTCCGTGGCTGTCGTTAGATGGTGCCCAGCGAGACCTCGGCCCTCGCAGGACAGTTTCAGAGTTAGGCTTTTCTGTTGGGTTTTCAGACTTTTTTAACTTCTGTTGGCGCCAGCCAGGTTTGACGTAGGTGAATGTCTCGGTGCAGAAGGCATCTCACAGCGGAGGGATGCCAGGAGTGATGCCAGGAGATGATATCCACTGCGTGGATCTGAGCTAAGAGTCGAGTCGGGGTGCGGGGTGAAGGATCTGTTTTTTCAGCAGGGGAAAGATGGAGGGGAAAAAGGAAAGCAGGAACGAACAGGGTGTTTGTTGAAGAAGGCTGCGAAGTGGACCGAGAGGGCTGCGCCATCAATCTGTCAGTCACCCTTCAATCCACTGCACCCTGCTGTGTGCCTAAATGGGCTTACAAGGGACAAGATCGAGCTGTGTGGGCAGCAGCTTTGCCCCTGATGGGGAAGGTGAGGAAGAGGGCTTCTCCACACATCGGGTCAGTTTGAGAAGAGAGTGTGGAAGGGTAGCAGAGAGACTTCCATCTGTTCTCGCCCATTCTCAGTCTCCATTCCTCCACCAGGGACAGGTCAGGACCCCACTAATTTTTCCTGCTGCCACTTGTCCTCCGGGAGACATCTTCCTATGCTAGGCATCCAATTTGATTGCTGCTAACCTCTGCTGGGCAAATGTGTGTAAAGAGTTCACCATTATGTGGGGTAGACCATTATATTACTTAGTGATCTTTGCAAGAAAATTAACTGTCTGATGCCCAAACCGTCAAAATTGTACTGCCTTAGATGAAGACAATTTCCATTTTCCACCTTTGATTTCACCTGGCAGGAGAATGTAGCAGAAGGGATATTCACAGAAATATGTATCTGTATAACAAAAAATATATGTATACATATATTTAGATATATTAAAAAAAACCCGTGTAGTATTGCTCTCTGAGGCCTGATCTTCTTTTACTTACTCCTGCAGTTGAAATCAAACTCAACTCTGTAAAGTCTTTGGTATTATGGGATTGCAATCAGGTACAGATATCTATTACCGAGTCTCAAGCCTTATCTTTATTCATAGTAACTAACCGAATTAAGCAAATTCAGTATAAATGAGGTTTAAGTCATAGTAAACATAGTGCCGTGAAGATTTCTATCACTTTAACTAAACAGAAAAATACTTTAAGTGGATTAATGATGCTTTGATTGAGCACAAGATATTAATTAGCTGTTCTGGTCTTCCATTCACCAGTCACAGGAAAGAAGCAAATCTGTAAATCCAATTGGAAGTTCCTAATGTGGCCTCAATTTTGAATAACAAATACTGATATTGAACTTGCAGGCCGTTATTCACAACCATGTTTGTATGAATTATTTTGTATAATACATTTCAAGGAAGCCATAAGGCTTCATAAAACACAGAAGAGAAACAGACTAATCTATTCATTACAAATAATGCAGTTGTTTTGAATGCAGAATTACTAAGTAATCTTAAAACAGGTTGTGCTTCTCAGGCACATTACTGTGAGATACCGTGAATTGTTTTGGAGAACAGTGGTAGAATGCCTAAAAGGTAGTGGAGCCCCCCTGTTAACTGCAGAAACGATAGGGTTTCTTTCCCAAATATTTAGTATGCTGAAAGAAACTCTGAGACCTGAAAGGGTTACCTGTTTAAGCACCATCAGTAGGATTAATACCCATTCGGGTATCCTCTTTCTTTTTTTTTTAATCTTTCAATTATGAATTTGGATGTTGGCTTTTTTCCTGTATGAAATACAAAGGAAGAAGGAGAGGAAAATCAGTGATGAGCACTTTTGAAAATGCCACCTTCCCAAGGTAGAAATGCTGCTGATGTGTGATTTTACAAGAAAGAAAACTGCATTTGATGCCATCTGCAGTCCTGGACCAAACCCAAACTGTAACTCAAACTGAAACGGAGTTTGTTGTTCTAGTGCTGGGTCAGACACAAAACTGCCTTTAGCAGCCTGCTCTCAGGAGAGGTTCTCTTAGAATGAGGTAGCTGGGAGACTGAATTACTGCTCACCGTCTTAGATGGTGTTCCAAGGTCAAAGGCAGGAATATATGTGGAAAATGCAGTAATGAACTCTTCATTTGAGGTTGTTGGAGATGACAACTGCTATTTAGTTGGGACTTGCTTAGATGGAAAAATATACCCCGAAAATTATTTTAACTAAGTTAGGTAGGCGTAGGGTTCATGGTTTTCTGGATGAGCCCTTTGCTTCAGACTGCAGACTGGAATCAAATTGAAAGTGTCAGCATGTACCTCCAGCTGAGCAGGTCAAACAAGTCCTACCTAATCCAGCCTGATGTTCATTCTTCATGATCTACAAGATTATTATAAACTAATCTTTTAGTCCTTGAAAAATCAGTTAATGTTATTTCTGGCCAGACCAGTCTTTCTTCCTGCAGAAAAAAAAAAAAGCTGTGTAGCTCAAAACTGAAATAGTCATGCAGTGCATTATTGAAAACCTAGGACTTGTCTTTGGAGTGCACAGGAAAAATTTAAAATAGTAAAGTACTGTTTTTCGTACTGTGCTTACTTCTTTGTTTGCACAGCAGCTGACAGATATTTGTTTTTTGGTGGTGTTGTAAGGACTCAGTGTAGAATTCAACTGGCTAAAGCTTTACCTCCTGTTTACACTCTTTATTCCTTAGCAGCTAGCATCAGTGTTGATTGGACTTGCCAGCACTGTGTAGAGGAAGTAAGTGCACGAATAAGACTTAACTAGGCTTACTAATTGCACTAACTACCGAAAATATCTTTCAGAGAACTATAAAAGAAGTCTGCGCGATAAAAGATGTTAGATATTTATGTCAAAACAGTGTTGTAAAGCAGTTCAGTGAGAGAGCAGCTGTTTGAAAACAACTGTTTTCAGTAGGCAGTGATTACCACGTATTTTTATTTGTATCTTTCTATGTCATTGATGGCTGTTGATAGAAATCGTATTCTCTCACAGTAAGTTCAAAGACAACCACCTACCCACTAATTTTGTGATATGCAACATTTACTGTTAATCCTCCCCTCATAGCCTTTCCTTTGTAGTCCTCTTCTGTATGAAACTGTGTTTATTGGAATTTGTGCCAACCTTGATCCTCAACTGGCTTCAATGAAGCTCTCACATGCATCAATATAAGCTTAAAAGATTTCAGTGCAACCCTCCTGTACCCCAAGTAGATCATTCATATGCTCTAAGAATTAATTACTGCACTTAAAGAAAGTATTTCTGAGTAACCAAGATCCCAATAAGAGTTTGCTTCTAACGCTTCACAGTGAAACTATAAAAGTCCTATAAGAACAGAAGATTTTGTCATTAACAGCAGGTATCTGTGGATTTCTGTCATGCTGCCTGGGATCTGCAATTTGTGTTCCCCAAACAGGTCTGCTGGGAGCCAGGTAGCAACCTCCAGCTTTGGGGTGTCACACAGGGCAGCGGCAGTTTAGCAGTGTGGAGGGCCATGGAATATCAAGCATTTCCTGGCCACAGGGTAAGGTGTGGAGCTGAACACGGCACTTTCTAATTTAAATGCTGATTTGCAATGCTTTTAGAGTCATCAGAGCAGTATGCAAACATGTAAGGAAAAAAAAAAGGAGGAGTTTTATTTATTTTTGTGATTGTAGAATTCATGGTTCTGAAAGGTGTCAAAGTTACAACATGACTATGCTGTAGATCTTTAATGCTGAACTTAGGCAGCGTAGCACACACAGTGTCATTTCAGTGACAAAACAGAAGTCATTTTTAGTGATGAGAATAGCTCACAGCATGGAAATCCTTTTGGGATTGAGACATTGAGGCAGCTAAGAAGGTGGCAAAGTCTGACAATAGATTGAAATATTAGGTTCATACTCGATTAGCAGACATTGAAGTACCAATCCATTTCATAAAGATTACTCGCAGCTTTGGAACCAATTCATTAGAATTTAATATAGAATGATAGCTTTTCTGCAGGTGCTTTGATCTTCCTGATAGCGTTTTTCAGTGATTCACTCAAGCATTTTGAAACATTGGGAAAATACAGTTAGGTCACCTAATGACAGTAATTTTACTTTTAGTATAAAACCATAGTGTGAAAATGAATAAGAAGGCATCTCTGAATGACAGTTTAATGTGATGTGGGATCTGGGACTCTGGAAGTATGTTAAGCTGACATTAAAATTGCATTATGTCATTTTGGGGCAGAGCTAGAGAACCTAAGTAACCTGACCTGTGAGAGAAATGTTAACAGTGCATCTTCCTGAAGCTTTGTCCAGCTTCCTGTGTTAATCAATAGGACCTTTGCATAATCATAGAACGAAACTGTAGATTTATAGACACATTTTGAGTAACCATAATTTGAGCTATTTTGGGGATGAATGTAAAATGCTGTCAGTTTGTTTAGGTTGTGAATGGT
Source organism: Jacana jacana (assembly GCA_013400555.1). NCBI lineage: Eukaryota > Metazoa > Chordata > Aves > Charadriiformes > Jacanidae > Jacana > Jacana jacana. The sequence continues at coordinate 4,576 of VZTM01002056.1, forward strand.
TCCAGGGGAATGTAAGAAGAAAATTGTCCTGATACCCATATATCCCTTTTTTCCCCCTTTCTTTAATTACTAGAATATTTTTCTAATTGCCAGTAGTAGTTTAAAACCAACTTTTTCTCAAAATTAAAGTTTCTAAGTTTACACACACATATTCTTTTCCCCTCTTTTCTCCTTCTTTTTAAGACAGAATTTCTTCCATTGTGCACTGTTATTCTTGGTACCGCAGTGGGTGCCTGGGGGAGGTGGCCTTCTCTAAGTTCCACAGAGGGTTGGACTGAAGGGCTGTCACTGGGGAGTGGGAATGGCCAAGTCTGTATTTGCCACTGCAGCTAGTGCTCCCAGCTTTCATCAGTCAGTCCTTGAACCATTATGACATAACGTCATTTTAAAGGAATCTGAAATAGGATGTGATCAATGTATGGAAAACCTAAGAGCTTCCAATGTCTTGACATTGGTTATAAGCACATTAAGAGTTTTTAAAAAAAATCAGAAACTCTACAGGTCTAAGATATTGCGCTGCAATAATGAGCATTCCCAAACCATGTGTCTCTTTTTGCTCTAACAGTCTGTCCTAAAATAGGTGTAAGTGTTCCAGCATGCAGAAGGTGAAGGATGGCATATAAACAATTGCTTGTTTGCTTTTCCCACACTCGGTAAATGGAGGCCAAAGAATCCACAGAAACACTTTTCAATCTGAGCAGCGGGAGTTGGGAAACAAAGCTGTGGAGTATCCTCCTGTTCACTTAAAATCAGTGCACTTTTCCCTCAGAATAGGTCAATGCTATAATCAAATAGCAAGGTACTTAAGAAATCACAGCAAATGGAAAAACTGCTTTCAGAATCTGCTGAATAAGAGGTGGGGTTGATAGCCCCCGGGCTGTGGCTCCTTTATCCTTGTGTCTGCCCTCAGGAGCAGGCAAATGTTATTTTATTTGAAGGGCTGAGGATAAAAGGGATTGTCTGGTGGCACAAAAGGAACCAGTGTTGGAGCCAGGAGATCTCTCCACTGCCTTGTTCTATGGAAAGGTCACTAGACCATGTGTCTCTGTGTTTCTGTTTTAAGTTTTTTCAGTTCTGCTTTTAGTACCGTTAGGGACAGGTTTAAGGGTGTCACTTTCTACTATTTGTTATTATTCTCTTTTGAAATAGAGGAGCATTTCAGAAGAAAGCCTCCTACTGATTTTGGTCATAAACATAAAGGCACTATATAGTATTACTCCATTAGGCTTTCTGGGCAACATAGGATCAGAGCTTGTCGACATAATCTTTGTCCTTTCTTAGTGTCTGGGTTTGGTTCTTCTTTCAGTGGTCAGGAGCTTCAAGGTCATTTAGTCCATGGCTTGGGGAAGACCCCAGTTCTAGGTCCCCTGCAGCTGCTTCATCAGCCTGTCTTATCAGGTTCACCATCTCATTGATACCGTGTTTATACAATGCACATGCCCTGCATGCACCTACAGGCCTGCGTTATCTCTACTCTGACTGCTGTGAAAGTAGATTTTGCTGTTCCTCAGCTGCTGGAAGGACTTCCCTGACACCCAGGGAGATGTGATAACTACTCTACCTGGTTACACCTCAGTGCTGTGGGATAGCCGGGCCCAGGAATCCAAGTCGCAGTGCGTCACTTGATGAGCTGCTCCTGAGTTCCTTTACACCTCATTTTTCCTTTTTAGTACCTCTGTTATTTGTGTGCCTTGTTACACTGCCTAATCTAGTATTGCTTTTTTTCACTGTTTTTTAATGCAAATTGGAGTGACTAGGTAATTCCATCTCCTTTAGCTGTGTTCCATGACTGTAGCATATGCTGCTTTATAACCCTACCTTTGTTTCTCTGAGTCCCTTGTTTAAGAGGAGGATTAGACAAAACATCCTTGTTTTTCAATTTATTCAGGGTGACATGCCCTAGACACTGTGTGTAAACAGGAGTTGCAGATTTTGCTTCCTTTGTTTAAGTACAGAAAGTATATCTCTCAGAATAAACAGATTTATGACATATGTTCTTTTCACTCACATTCTTCTTTCTTTTCCGTTTTCCTAAGTGGAATCTTAGCTTCAGGAAGAAGCAAGGTAAAAGTATTCTGCAGTGAAGAAGTTTTATGTGGCTCCAGGAGAGAGATGCTAAGTATTTGCTTGTCTCTGACTTGAAAACAGTACCTGGAGATGGCTGTTTGTTTACATGGAGTGTTTGGGTGCGAGGGGCAAAGCAAGCAGATTTACATTTACATTTCTTTACTGCTTTTTTCTCTAGCTCCCACACATGAGCAATAGCCCTGCGGGGAAGGGTGGGGGCGAGATGTGTATGCTGCTCCATATTTCACCATAAACTTTGCTCTGAGTACTAGGACTTCTCAGGGGAAGTAAAGCCCTTCTCTACCATCGTTGGGGGTATAAATCACTCCTCTGCATAATCAATACCGTGGTTAAGGGGCTTGGGGAGAGAGGCAAAATCATATACCTGGGCTGTGTGGTTCCAGAGTAAAGTAGGTGCAGGAAGACGCATTCAAAAGTTCAGGAAGCCTGTGTGAGAGGGAGGCCAAGCTGACACCCTGAAGTGGCCTAGCCCCAAGGAGAAGACATCTGGTATCCTGTTGCTCAAGCTCTCACAGCCCAGACACCAACTGCCAGAGACGGTTCCTGACATGCGGAGCTTTCACAGGAGGTGTGCAGGGCAGACATGGGGAAGTAGGTTCAGCACCTCTCCATCTTATACGTGAGGTTTTTGAGCAACAGACTTGCCAAAGGTTATGTGGGGAATCTGTGCAGAGCCAGGAATTTATTACCCCTTGCCCAAGTCTCAGGCTGGTGCCAGATGCAGACAGGTAGTTTGTTGAATGCTCTAACCTGACTCCTGGAAAGTACTCTTGCATTCCCAGTGAAACCAGTAAGTTCCCTAGTTTAGAATACGTTTATTTTTAAACTGCACAGGCAGGGATTACGTGTTTTGACAAACTCCTGCTGGAGTGTTGAGTGCCTTGTGGTTTCTTAGCCCCCAAAACATCATCATGCCTAACTGCTCATTAAACCTGCTGCCCAGCAGAACCCCTCAGCCCTCCTGTGGGCTTGCCCCAGAGAGTGCAAGATGCCTCTCTCAGTCTAGCCTTGCCCTTTTTTTTATTTGTTTGTTTTGTTTAAATCGCTAACAAAGATTAAGGGAGAGTTTACAGGGGAAAAAGAATTCAGGGTGAAATGCACTCATAAAATAATCAAACTGTATTTGAAATGTAACATTTTAAACCCAGATGTCTTTATCTCATTTCATCAGAGCTAATTGGTTCAGTCTATGTGCGGCGTAGGTTACATTGTAAATGTTGGACTGATAGCTCTAAGCTGACATCAGTGTCTACACGGGACAGTTGAGGATGCGGTATCATAGCTGGCTTCAAGGACAGATCTTACTTTGGGCAGAGTGGAGTCCATTTGTTGTCCCAAAAGCGCACTCTCACCAGAGTTCTGTAACTTTTGACAAAATCTTTCTCAGTCTTATGTATGTATGAAGTGCAGGTGGTACCACGACACAGTGGAACAGGAAGTAATCCCATAGCAGGGATTCCTGTGGTATCCCCAAGGTCACAGTGATGAGGAGGCAGCAATTTGAGTAAAAAGCAAGACGCAAGAGAATGTTAGAAGGTCCTGTCATCCTGGCTTTCCTGGAATCTTGTTTGTAAGGAGCAGCGGGATAACTGCATGCTTCAACCCTCCTTCGTACAGTGAAGTTGAATAAAGCACACTTTGTTGAGATTCCTAGTAGATAAATGCATTAGAGTCACCACTGGTTGGCTTAGCCCAGTAGAAGAGCATTCAGCTGCCCAAAAGGGCTTTCTGTCTTTCTTACCCTAGGTCATGCATTTCTGCCCTCTCGTGTCACAGCAGCAGCCTTGCTCTTTCATCTTCCTGAAAACTGATTTGGTTTGGTTTCGATTTTTGAATAGGGGTAGTTTCCCAGCAGATAAGTAGGCTGGCCTGACCCCCTAAAACACCTTTCCCAAACTGTGGGAGTGCTGGAGCCAACAAAAGGCAGGGGGTGGCAGTTGTAGGGCAGACCCACCTCTTTTGGCATTAGCCTGGTTTTAGCTTTGAGTTAAAGTGATTATGAAAGTGCATGCAAAGCAGTCTTTTCTGTTTGGGGTGAATGAAAGCCTTCCAGGTGTAAGCATGGGGAATTAATTATAGCATTTGCACAGCCCAGTTCTCTTGGAGTCTCACACATGGCTGGCTCACATGACATCTCTTAGCGTTAGAGAGACATGGCATCACCAACAGCTCTGGCAGCATCTGTTTCTTGAGCCTTTCAGCTTCCTCCAGTGGCTGGACTGGTGGAGTATTTCTGCACATGCAAAATGATCCATAGCATCAGCAATAATGTAGACCCAGTGAAACTCCTGAGTTCATAGACACGTACAGATAAGCACAGCAATCTGATCAAGAAGGCATTTTATAGGTCACGGGTGAAATGACCATCTTTTCTTCAGAAGATGTATGTGTAGAAGGTGTGATACCTGTTTTCTTATAGAAGTGTTGTGAAGAATGGCTATCATTCAAGTTTTCCTTTGCACCGCATCTCCATTCTTTGGTTTGGAAGTGACTTCACATTTGGTTAGTGCTCAAATTCTGTTAGTTTTAGACAGTAAATATCTGGGATTACATTTAATTCTTTCACCCTCCAAACCCAGCTTTGCAAGATGGGGGTGAGGAGGGGGGATTTCCCCTTGATCTGTGCTGTTCCTTTTGGGGTTGAGCTTCCATCAGGGCAGGGAGGGGGAAGGGATACCAAGGATATCTGAATATCTTCAGTGTAAACAAGGCCAATTACAGACACAGCAATTACCTCAGTGTAAAGAAGCTATCACATTGTAATGGGGAGAACCTTTTGAGCCTGAGGAGGGTGCTTTGAAGTGCCTCTGCTCAGAGATTGCCTATTAATACAGAGAATTGCACCGTGAGTTTGGTGGCAATGACAATGGAGCTGGGCAGAGTGGGAGCTGGATGCCTTGATATGACAATACAGTAGTTAAAATTCCAATAGCAATGCGGCAGTGGCCAGTGGCATCCTCGCTGTAGGCTTGCCTGTATTGCCCAACATATATAATTGATGGGCAGTGTGAAGGAGTTGGAATTCTTTGTTACAGACATGTAGTCGTTGCTCTTGTGTCCAGGAAACTGCTTGACCTGCACTTTACTAAGCAGTCACTTTCCCAGTAAGTCTGCAACCTCCTTTGGCTTTAAGCCTGTCTTTAAGTGTCATTTTCCCCTTTGAAGCACTGTACCGCTTGTTCAGAAGACCCAATCCTGTGGTGGACGGAGCTCACTGAGAATCTTTCTAATGCTGTGAGCTGCTGATAGAGTTGAATTCAGTCTGTTTGCCAGTGAATGTTGCTACCTGCATAACGCCAAGGGCTGCAGAAGGTTCCTCAGCCCTGGTCTGTGGTTCTAGAAGAGGAATCAAACACAAAGATTTCTTTGCAGGCTCTTCTCCCTGCACCACAGATCTGCTCCTCCCCCTAAAGTTCCCTTAACATTCTCTGCATCCAGCACCTGTTTGGTCTGGGATCAATGTGCTGGTTTTGACCTCCTGCATTCAGCAGACCTGTGCCATCTACCTCTAGGACATGACACATCAGTGTAACTTAAGGGCAGATGTTTCTCCTATACATGCAGAAGTGAATTCCAGTTTTGTAGCAGTATCTACATGACTTCTCCCATTTTCTGTGAAAGAATACAAATAGGTCATACCCAGGTTAACATAAATGTGTCTAACTCCCAGCTGGGAGAGGAGCATGTCAATTTAGGCTAATAACTACCAACTAATAGACACGCAGATACCCTTAAATTGGTTTAATTTATGTCTGCTGGCCCTGACAGTTGGAAGAAAAGATAAATATACAAAAAGCATTCAAAGCTTGGGGTGTTATGATGCTAATTGAAAAGTCACCAAAGAAAGCCTGCTCTGTGTGTGGGAATCTTACTGCATAAGATTAGTGGCTAATTAGTGGCTGGGAGTTGGAGTGCCCTCCTCCCAGCTATCTTGCCCTGAGAACAGGCAGCTTGGCCCATGCAGTCAACTCATGCCCCCTGACACCAGCAATGAAGCACCTATTGTGGACCACAGCCAGTGTGATGATGGGAAGATAGAAATAGCGCTCTAGCAGGCTCCCCTAAGGCGCACAGAAGCAGCGTTAGAGATACTGCTGTCTCGGTGGCTTGCTGTGACCTGAGCCACAGCAGAGGCACAGGCATTGGAGAACTGAGCTCTTTCTTTTTAACACAAGCTCAAGTCTTGTTATCTTACTCTCTGCCTCCTCCGTGCCGTGTTTGCAGCAGATGATAGAACACACTCTGGGGGCCCTGAGCTTCAAACCCTGCTTTAGACTCTGCAGTGAATGCATGCAGGTGGTGGCAACCCCCTTCCTTGCATTGTGTTTTAGAATCATGACATTTAAAAAATAGAGCTTTCATCTGTCTGTCAGTGTCCCAGTATTTCCCTCTCAAGCATCTCCCTGGTGTACAAATGAGGTATAATAATCAGAGATTCAACTAATACACTTCTGTCACGTGAACCTAAGAGGTTGGCCTTTAGAAAAAGGAGAGACATGCAGAATTGTAGGGATTGGTGTCACCAGTGCTGACACCACTCTGAACTGACACCACTGAACTAGTCAAGGCTTTGTTTCATCAGCCACACGCCTATTTTTCTCAATTCTTTTGCATTCTTTTATGAGAATCCCTTATTTATTTCTTCATTCAAGAAGGTTATTTTGTAACTCTGAAGAGTAACGCGTTTTCCCCTTTTCCCCACATTTGCTTTTCCAAACCCCAAACAAATGTAAACAGAGCTTTAAACCATTGCACGCCCTGTTGATTAAACTAACCGGTATTGAACCTCACTCAGGCATCCAGTAGCAATACCAGGGTGGTTCACTTCTGGATACCACAGAAACTAGAAAACTTTCTTTCCATGTCACCAGGTCTGAGTAACACAGTTTTGCTCAAGCTGGAGTCAGAAGTGGAGTAACCTAACAAGCCTGTGGTCACGGGCAGTGGCCTGGGACTGTGTGAGCTGGCAGTTTGTAGAGACAGCTTTTCTGACAATCAGTGCATGGGCACTTCTAGTCCAGTTTCCCTAACCCCCCAGTCAATCAACCCTGTTCTCCAGCTGTTGAGAAAAAGCTAAATCATCCATGATCTCCTGTAAAAGCTAATTACAAAGAGGATATCCTTCATGTAGTAGCCACTTTGTTGTAAAAGTGATGCTATGGGAAGAGGTAAGGTTTGCCAGCAGAGCTAATACCTTGTTTGATTACATATATAATTGGGGAAAGTCAATAAGACTTTCAGACACAGAAGTTCAGCAGATCTGAAAGAAATCTCAAACTTTGAGCTATTCTGGCCCATTCTCAGAAATCCTGTGGAGAGAAGAGATGTGACAGCCCCAGACAGTCAGCTTGGCCATGGATCAAGCCAGCTTGCAGGGCAGCCTTGAAAGCCCAGGAAAGCCCAGGTGCTCCAGGAATCCTGATAGTCTCTGTGGAGCAACAAATTCCCAAAATCTTGCTCTTCATTTGGTAAATGTTTGTCAAACCAGGAGTGAGAGATACAGGAGAAATCAGCATTTTCTGCTCAAATTATTTCCAGCTAGTTCCAAGTGGGTATTAGTAATACAGCTGTCACTTTTCACATGATGGTTTTTAATCACCCTTTTGTTAGCCACCTTTAAATATATCTTCCCTTTTATCTTAAGCAAAACACCTGTGGGTACCGGTGTCAGATACTACTGGACAGTAATATTAAGATGCCCAGTGGAAGCTGGTCACTGCAGTGACTGATGCAGGATGGAAATTCTGTGGCAGTGCTGCAAGCTGAAAGACACTCCATGCTGGAGCCTGGCAAGGAGCTACAAGCAGATAAGAGCAGATCTGTTTAATCTCACTGTGAGGTGAAAAGGAAGAAGAATCTCAAATCAAGTATATTCAGAATGTGAAGGGACTGCTCTTTGCTTGACAGCTTTTAAGAAGAATCTTAAGAGGACTCTCTGGCCTGGTGGGCAGGTTGTCCCTACCAAGATGCTGCTTCCTCCCGGGAGGCACAAGAGCAAACATTTGCCCTTCCTCCTGGCCAAACTGAAACAGCCTCTTCTCCTTCTTTCCCGCTCCCTGCTGAGCTTGGGGTATCTCCTGCTGCCGGGTAGTGGGGACGACACCAACTGCTTCTTCATGGCAACAATTTAAAGTCAAGGCTCATTAATAGTTACTCATCCATGGGCTCCGCTTCACCTGGGGGAATGGCCCTGTCACATGGGCATCTCAAATACTTCAAATGGGTGTCAGAAGACCACAAGCAGTCCAGCCATCTCCCCAGAGCATGGAGGCGACTCTGGGAGAGGGAGTCATCCATGATGATCTCCAGATGCTGTGTCTGATCAGTTCCTGTATTGCAGATTTTTGTGGGGTTCCTGTAGGCTGTGTGCAAGAGGAGAAGGCAGGAGAAGGACTCTTCTTCTGTACTTTTTCCTGCTATGAAGAAACTCAGCCAATTGTCCCACCTCCTATCACTCGTGCTTCTCAACAATGTGGGAGACAGGCAGGTCTGGAAAGGCCTGGAAACTCTCTTCAGAAAATTATTTCTTTTATCTCCTTTCAGGACATCCTTTCTATTTTAATGTTTTCTGCACAGTAAAGAGAAGGAAAATGGTGAAGGAGCTGCACAGTCCTATAGGAATCTAAGCACGGCACTAAGCATGGGTCTGCAGGAACCCAAAGCTGTGCTCAGCTTCATGAAACCTGGTAGCTCAGCTGTAAATCCCAGGATTTCTTCTGGTTTCTGAGCCAATCCCTCAGCATTTAGAGAAGGTACTGAACTGAGCTGAAGTTCTGCAAGCCTATCTGATCTCAAGTCAGCTAAAAACCATATTAAAGCACTAGCCTGTTCCAAAGAAAAGTGCCAACGCTCAGCCTGGTGCCTCTGTTAAGTTAAAAACAGTAAAGCTTCTTTAAATAAAATATAAAAACTAAATGCTTCAAATAAAGTATAATATGCACTTTGCTTTGCAAATGGTCTTTCTGATAACTGCTTTCTCCAGGTAACTCCAAAATAAAACTCACCTATTAAAAAATAGAAAATCACCCATTAAAATTTTTAAAATAATCTATTGGAAAATAAAATTCCATGTCTAAGATGACACCTGGGAGATGTACAGAAGTCTGGCTTAATTGGGGTAAAGCTAAGGTGAGAGACGGGTCAAAATCAAGCTTACCACGGAGGCCCTCTGCAACCCTTGTGGAGACAGATTACCATCTTGCTGGGGAGATCATGTTTCTGTTATTATCAATAACAATCTGCTTTATACCGTTTGCTCTCCCCTCTCTTTTAGACTCTTACCTCTGGCAGCTGGGAGACTCGACACAACACGTAGGGTGAAGCTGTGATGAAACTGAATCGTCTCACTGAATCAGAAGTGTCCTCAGATCGTATCACGCGCTGTGAGAGTGTGTAGGTACCACGGTCCCCACCCCAAAACACTTAAGAGTCTGAGCCAGAGAGCCTGTAAGAAGGGTCATAGTAAAGTAGGGGCATCTGTGCTGGTTTGAATGTTGTGATTTATAACTGTATTTTTGTCAATAAAGGCCATTATTTTATTTTATTGCATTTTGATGCACAAGCATATGAAATCTTGCAGATGTTACCGTACAAGCGGGGTGCCTCTCTGTGTATGCCTCTGGGGGGAAATGTCTTTTCTGTGCAGTTACCCAGGAGGATCGAGCTTTACCATGGGGCAGTTTGGTCTGAGCCGCTTTCCCTCACTGGCCTGTTCAGAAAGCACTAAGGGGGACAAAGCCATCCGGCTTTACAGCCTTGGTGGGCGACAGTAACAGGCTGGTGCCTATGGCTGTGTGCAGAGAGCCTCCTGCTCCTCAGGAAGCGATCCTGTTACGCTCAGCAGAGCAAGTCTGAACGGGGTGAAATGAAGAGGAAATGCCAGTTCCAGCCCTCCCAGATGGTTCTGGGCAACTCTGTGCACTAGCTTTTTCAGCCTCGGGAGGTTTTGCATGTTAATTCCTCCCCAGCCACAAACTGCTTTTGGATCAGTGCTGCGCTGCCGAGATCTTGGAAAGTCACCCCACTGGAGCGATCTGGGAGACGTGAGTTACGCGGCGTTTATTGGGCCCTGCTCCCCTGTGTTGGTAATCCTCTGCTCTCCTGCAGGTATTGACACGCACAAGAAAGCTTCGTCACAATAAACAATAGCCAAACATGCCACTTTTTTTTCCGTCCGTCACAGATACCATCGTAGTTTTAAATCAGTCCTAGCAAAAATCATCGGTGGGGCTGCGGAAAGGTCAAAGGTTTGCCGGTTTAGGATTTCGTGGGAATATACACTTGTTTGGACTTGGCCCAAGAGCTTCGGTTTACCTGTTTGACAGGTAACAATTAGCAAGTAATAGCTCTGCCGGCTGGAATGCGGCTGCAAGGGCCAGCGGGCACTGGGTTACCTGGTGGGCAGGTGTGGGTGCAGCGCCCAGATAGGTATGTGCATGCACAGCATTCCTGGGAATCAGTTTTCCCTTAAAGATGCAGCGATGACTGCAGGGCACAAAAGGGCTGGGCTTAGCCCAGGCTGTTGAGCTGCTTGCAAGGCAAAGAAGTTAAGTAAATAGTGGAAGAGGAGAGGAGCTGAGGAAAGGGCTGGGAGAAACAGCTGCCCCGATTTTTCCCTGGCCTGGAGAGAGTTTTGGTTCTTCCCTAAGAATCTCCATAAGGGACAATTCAGTGTGATTACAGCGTCAGGGGGGATAAAAAAGAAGGGAAAAGCTGCGCTAAGGCGGAGCAGATGTGAGGAGCGGTGTGTACCTTGTCTGAAAGGTATGCGGCCGGGTGGCTGGCAGGGCTCAGGGATGGTCTGTGAGGATTCTGTGTGCGTTGCTCCCCCGCTGCAGCCCAGCACAGGCACAGCAGCATGTAGCCATTCCCCACACAGCCCAGCAGCTCCCAGTACTCGGGGGAATCCCTGTATCCGTTGGTTTAGAAACAGTTAAACAGCTTATGTGCAGTTACCTTCAACTCTGCCATTAGCAAGAATCTCAGCCTCATGAATTTATCAAGTAAAACCACTTCAGCTGTGGCAACCAGCCCCATTTCCAGCTCCTGCAGCAGTTGAAGATTCCTGCATTAGCCCCTCCCAAGCTCAAGTCCCTAGAGGGAATCTGGTGTAAATTATGTAGACAATCAAGGACTTTGCAGGTGTTTTTAAGATGTTTGATTTTTTGTTTTGTGGTTTTTTACCACAGCAGGCGACCCTTCTGTATTAGGAACAGAAAGGTTTGCTTATTCTTTTCATATTCTATTCCCATTTGTGAACAGGCTTCTGTGTTTATGTATTTCCACTTTCGGGTTTCAGACTTGACAATTGAGCTATTGTGTGACTCTGAGAAGCCACATCCTCTGTCCTGGGCTCTGTATTTTCACCTGCAGAGTTGGAGTAGCGAGTTCTGTAGTATTAACCAGGAGAGACACGGGTGATAAGTAATGTTAGTTATAAACGTGTGCTGTTATAGATATATATTTACTTATATCACACAGTAATTCCTTTGAACCTTATTTTCACTAGAATGACAAAATATTTTGTATTTTTAATAAAATTCACATCTTTTTTACTCATAAACGGCTTCCTTGGCCAAAAAGACTTTATCCTTCTTGTGCTAGTTGATGTCATTTAAGGAAGAAGAAATCCAAGTATAGAGACCATTTTCCTTGATCTTAAAGGACCCAGCATCACTTAGAGTCCTTAAGCATTATTTGTATACTGTTATTTAGCAAGACCTTCATTAAGAGGGAGTCTCTTTGCCCAACAGCCTACGGACCAAGAAATGGTCATTAAGCCTGACTACTGGCTGACACAATAGCGAGGTTTGGTTTGTTCTCACAAACTCCTCAGGAGCTGCAGGGAGGCACTTACAGAAGCATGGAGACACCTCTGCACTGTGGACCAAACCAAAGTGAAAACACAACCCTTTCTCAGAAAGTGCTGAGAAATACGTGGCAAGTCCCTTCCCTCAGCCCGCAACCATTGCATAAACGATGCAATTATCTGTCCTGGCGTGGACCAGAGCCTGCACAGGAGCCCTTGCCCTGGGCACTTTGGGAAGAAGCGAGTGGCACTCTCCCCCTTCCAAGCATCCTCGTTCTGCATCTCAGACTTCCTCAGCTGGAGCTTGGATCTTTGTCTCTCTGCATTTCACACCTCTGAGTCAACACTTCATTTTGTGAATCTGTCTGAAGGCCCTTTGAATCCCTGTATCGTTTTGACCTCCATGATGTTATGCAGCCGTGAGCCCCACAGGTTATGAGGTTCCTCAAATAGTCATTTTGTTTGTTATAAACCATGTTTCTGGTCATGGCGTTTGGCATCTATGGTACTGTGTGAAACAGCAGGCAAACTCTTCCTTCTGTCCCCCATTGCTGACCTCTACAACTTGCAGAGTCCTGTACATTTTGATGATGATGTCTTCCTCCATAGCATGGTCATGGGGAGACCAGACTCATTGAGGTAGAAAGGAAATGAAAGCAGTACCAGTGGCAGCCTTGGGAGAGAGTTTTGCCTCACCCTTACTTTCTTAAGTGCTTCCTGTGAAGACAAGGAATTCAGCCTTTCTGATTGTGCTGCTCTCTGCTATATCAGCATTTCAGCCACAACAGTCGTGAACACTGGAAGAGTGGTGTCAACTAAAGGTCACTTAAGAAAAAATGTGATATGAAGAACTTGGAAAGACTGGAAAAATAGCTGTTTTACCAGATGGTTTTCTAAATGGGAACCTGGAAGGATGAAACTATGGAGAAGATGGTTTGGGAGGCAGCCTTCCCACCTCACTGGTGCAGTCAAGGTGATTAAACATACCTTTTAGAAGCACACGCTGTTTTGAAGCAGTTTTCAAGCACTCACTGGTCTTCCAGCCATCATGAAGTTAAGCTTACAGTGAATGACCTGCAGCATGTTAAGAGGCAGGATGACTCCACTTGCTCATTGGGTTCTGTACAAAAGACTAGCAGTACTTCAGCCTGAACATGGGGCCTCTGGAGAGTTGTTCACTCTGTTCACTGGTAACTACCAATAAAGAGTCCACTCTTTATTGGCAGGCGGGTCATAAATGGCATCTGAAGTAGTCTTTCATCCCAGCAAAGGATATTCCAGGAGAGCAGCATAGGAAAAGGACCAACTCAAAGCAGTTTACCACCACAGGTTATTCCCAGGCAGCACCACGCTGCCTAAGGAGGAATGGAAAACACGTGGCCTTATTCTCTGCGAAGTGTTTGTGGAGTTTTTGTCACCATAGTACCGAGTCACCAATTACAGAAAGGTCCCTCCCATGATTCATAACTGAACCCACAGCGGCCGTTGCTGTTTCCAGCAGACCTTCTCGCTCTACCTGCTGTGTAATAGCGGAGTGGAGCAATGCTGGGCGCTTGCAGGCTTCTCCAGCCTCCCAGAGCATTGCAAACAGATTGCTACACTCAGCAGCTCTTTATGAGCTTCTTTGGGCAGGTGAGAAGAGCCAATAGTCCCGTGGATCATTTCATACAACCACAGGTCTGGCTGGTGTCACCTGTTATTACCAGCATAAGGATTCATGAACCACTGGATTGTAAGACCTTGGGTTCAGCTGTCTATCACCAGACGTGATCTATTTGGGCAGATGTTTTCTGAAATAGTTATCAGTTTGAGGCTGATAACCCAATATTAAGAAAGTTTTAGCCAAAATATTGCTGCTGTGTGTAGCAGTGAAGATAGATGGGGGGAAATACACTGTTTGGTCCAATTTTGTTGTTCTCATATTTATGAACAGTTCTGCCATTTTCCCACGAGATGCTCTAAGTTCCTATGGCATCAGGAGAGGAGAAGGGGAAAGAAAACACTGCTTCAGAAGTCTGCTTTGAAATTGACATTTGCTCAGCATTTGTAGCATCGCTAATGTCAGCAGCTGACTATACCTGGGTTTCCTTGGTCTACACCAAGCACACACCACACATGTGGCCTGAGAGCAGATGCCTCTGCCTCTCCAGAGATTTCCTGCTGGGATGGTCACCCTGGAGATAGAACTTTCCTCTGAAGACAAACTGCCCTGCAAGGGAGATTTTCTGGAGGCAGAAAGGGGCAGAGGTGTAGACCATGACAAGGAGCCCAGGAGGGGAAGACTGGGGCTGGAGGACGGGAAGGTGGGTAGAAAGGCTGTGACTATGAACCAGAGCATGGAGAGCACTGAACTGCTTGGATCAAACTGGGGCGAGGTGGGGGGGACTTCCAGGGACATCAGTAACAGCAGGGCAGACTGAAGACAGACATGGGGACATGGGAAGGACAAGGACTGTTTGAACAAGAGAGAACAGAAAACTACCAAAGGCAGAGGTGGGACTGGTCTGTAACGAACAAGGGCTACTGTGGTTGGGACCGAGTTTGGAGAAGATCAGTGGGTGACTGTGGGTGGCCTCCTGGCTCAGCCATCGTGTTTTCTGTCTTGCCCTGGTGCTGGATTGCCCAGAGATCCCAACATTACTGACACTAATTGCATTACCAAGAGCTGCATCACTGCAGGAAAGTCACTTTCCAGATGCAGTCTGGACCACAGACAGATGCTGTTTTGAACAGTAGAATCATGGAATCATAGAACAGCCCAGGTTGGAAGGAACCTTGAAAGATCATCTGGTCTGAGCTTTCACAGACGAGGGAGCCTAGATGAGATTAGGAAGCAGTCTGGTCACATATTGAAAACCTTTAGTGATGGGGGCTCTACCACATCCCTGGGGAGGCTGTAGACCTAGACTTTGGGTGGAACAAGAAGAAACTGGAGAACTGGAATCACAGTAAGTGGATGTGTCAGTGTGGTGCTGGTGCAAGATGGGGGCAGTTGTCAGCTGGAGCAGGCAGAGGAGCAGAGAGGGCACTAAGCTTTCCTCGCCAGCAGCACAGCAGTGAGCAACCCACTACTGTAGCACTGCAGGAGGGCATCTCCAGCCAGCAAAAGCTGTGCTGAGGCCATTGCAGAAGGGAGTGGTGAGACCCCACGGGCATGACTGGCCTCGTTCTGCCCTAGGAGGGGTGTCCCAAGTTTGTTCAGCACAGAAAGCAAAGGCTGCAAGGAGCTACTAATACCTCAAGGAAGTAACTACCAGGAAATAAACATGATTTAAAGTAAAGGGCAGCATTGGCAGAAGGACAAGTAGGGTACAAGTGGACTTTGACATATGTCGGGTGGCATCTAATCAGGTAAGAACTGAGTTACTGGAAGAGATGCCCCCAAAGGAGTGGTGAGAATGAGGGCGCGCAGGGGTCAAGGATGCAGTTTGGTTGGGAGATGCTGCCAAGACCACCTAGAGCCAGGGCTCAGCAGCGCTCCGTGAACCCTTGCAGACAGCTTGATTGAGCAACTCCCCTTTTGGTGTCTCCTAACTTGTCAGTTGTCACTGCTCTTCCAGGGCGCTCATGGAGTGTCATAGTGGGGCTTCTGCAGGTTCAGCTATCTTATTTCAGTGGATAAAGTAGCTCTCATAGAGGTCCAATTCTGTACTGGGAGTAGAAAAAGAGAAACAGAAAAAGGAAACTACCTGTGTTTAAAAAAGCCAATCTGCTGCCACCAGGGATTATGTCCTGACAAAAGAACTTGATTTACCCAAGACCAGCTGAGACAAAGCAAACAGCGCGCTGTTTGACTACAGCCCAGCTAGTGATGGAAGCCTGTGTGGAGGATAAGCAGCCACCACAGCTCAAATGTGCCAGAGATAACAAAAGTCATGAAGGATGAGAAGAAGGACCCCGTGGATAGTCACTGTAGTATATAGTGTCTCCTTCAGACTGGGGAAAGATCAACATGAAGGAGTAATGCTCTCACAGGGAATATTTTGTGATGGGAGAACGTAGATCGTAAAGGAATTGTTGCTTCGAGTGACAAGCTTAGTTTATTGAATGCTTTCAGTTCTGTAAAATGAGGAGCAAACAGGAGTCCTCACACCCAAGCAAACACACAGATAGGTTCTTATGCAACTCCACCCCCTGTGGCTGCTTTTTGCCAGTTTCCGCAATGACTTAATTTAAACAAAATCCCAGGACAGCCCCACTCCGCAACCTCAGCCTGAGCTGCCTTTTAAAGTGGCAGGTCCCTGGGTTTTCCTTCAAAGGCATGTGTGCTTATTAGCATCCCATGTTGTCTAAGGGAAGCTAATGAGACACGTCTTCATTTTGAGATTCCTGTAGGTGATGATAATAGCTGTGCTGCTTGGCACTGCTGTCTGATGTTTCTTTGTAAGAGTAAAGGGACAGTACCGGGGATCAGTACTATCACCGTGCTCCCTTCTTGCCTCCTCTCCCCGCCACAAGTCTTACACAGAGAGCACAAACACAGCTTTTGCCTTGTGCCAAAGTGATCTTCAGTCCAATCCTTTGCAAGTAGATCTGTAACCAAGAATTTTTATGATATCATTTTTAAGCGTAGTGATAAAGTTTTCCTTCCATGAGGAGTGTATGTGACACCATAAGAAAGTTTAAGCCTGGATCACAAATATCACAGATTAATACCTTCCAGATCATGAAAACGGAACGGCAATTTCACAAGTATTTCCAGGTCTGACAACTGGCACCTGCTCTGCTCTGCTTCTCCTTCCTATCACCTCTCCAGAGTCTTCCAAGCCTTCTTCACTCTGGCTTCTCTGGCGGCTGTTGTGACACTTCCTACTCAGGGAGTGCAGAAGTCCATGGGTGTCTTTTGGTATTTATGAGCAAGATTTGGAGCCCTGCCCCCAGGAACGGTGGGGAGACTGCTTTTGAGTCAGGCCCAGGCCAGGCTGAGCTCGCTGCAAGCAGTGCTGGATGGAAGCCATGAGAGAAATGCTTCCTCCTGCTAGGAGACTTGGTGTTCTCATAAAACAACAGGTAACATCATCTTCCTCCCTTTACCTCAGCTTTTTACTTTAGTATAAAGAGAGAACAATTACAACCATTTACTACATAAAAAGACATACAGGAAAGTTTAACACGCTGCTGTCTTTGAATGCAAATACCAGATGCTGCAGTCTCAGCCTTATAGATTTGTTTTTAAATGAAAAGACTCCCTTTGTCCTTCATAAATGAAAAATAAATTATGTAAGCATTTTTAAAAGATCTCACCTCTCCACTATTGGAATATGACATTAAAATGCAACCTGAAATGATGTTTCAAATATTAAGCTAAAAAATATTAACCTAAAGAGATGGAAAGGTGGAGCTGATCCAAGAACTAGGGATGTGAGTTTGGCTTCTTCTTAGGCTATTGAAGTTGTGGTTGTTAAAGGAAGTGACCACAATTACGCTTGGGCTGGCAGCAAGAGAGCTACATGACCCTGTCCAGAAATCTGGCTGTCTCTGTCCCATCCTGTCCCACCCCACCCCACTCCATCCCACCCATAATGCTGGGAGAGGGGCAATGGAGCGGTATGACCCACAGGAAGGCTCTTGGGACGTTAAGGTGGATTTCTTTGTGAACCATTAGCAGCGAAACAGTGTCTCTGCCCAGAAGAGGGGGTGAATGTCTTAGTGCTTTGCTGCTGGAGCCAGCAGAAAAAAAAGTAATCACTGAGTGGTTTTGGGTAATATTCAGGGCTTCTGTCAACAATACCCAAATTACAAGAGGACTTACCATGGAGGCAAACCATGGGAAATCACGTAAAGCGTTTAGCAACCAGTGATCTCATAGTTTGTCTTATTCGAGCAGCACAGGATGAAAGCCTCCTACGAAGCCCGAGCAGACAACTGACATGTCCCAGCCTGTTTCTTTCAATGCCTAAAAGAAGTCATGGCAGACATTTAAATAAAATCTCCCCCTGTATGCGCAATTACCTCCAAAACTACAGCAGGGGATGACTACCTCTGTGGGTAGCCTTCACAGGGAGAAATTATATTTGAGGTCCTATAAAGCACTTTGGGCTTGGGAAGTAGTTTAATATGGTCTTGGAATATCTCATTGTGCTCACTGGAAGGAGAACATTTGCCCAAGACATCTAACTTTGAAGACAAGTGGTTTTGCACGGGTCAGTCCATGCAGGAGATGGCAAGTACTTTGAGGAGGAAAGTCCAAATGTGTTTCTTTACAGAGCCTTGTTCTCCAAGCCCTTCTAAATCTCCTTCTCTGTCTCCCACCAAGCCCCATGTCTATGCCAAGACAGGGGTTGCAAAGGACAGTTATGTGACAAGAGTCATTAGGAAATAAACCAGGAGCATCTGATGTCACCAGACACCCCAGAGAACATGCAATACAGGATCATCAGGCTCAATCTCCTCTCCAAAGCCAATGGCAATGCGATGCTGGTGAACAACTCCTTAGTCCCCTCCTCCCCCTTCTTGGATGCTGCTGTGTAAATCTAGCCTTGGGACCTTTGAATTAGTAACCATTTCAGCTCCACTTATTCCCAATAGCTTCTGAAAATTCTCAGGCTAAATGAAGCAGGGAGTCAAAAGGAAATTCACCTTTCTACCCCTAAGAAATGTCCTGCTAAGAACTGAAATAAGCTGAGAAGGTAAATTCCAGAATATTTTCCCTTTTTTTGTCCCAAATTCACAGACTGGAATTTGCTTTTTTAAAGGAATGTTTTTATTTCAGTGTGAGAAATCTCCCATTAGATTTTACTTCATGTTCTAGTAATTCAAAAATCCTTAGTGAAGCGTCAGATCTTTTTTCTTTTTTTTTTTGGTAAATAATCTAGAACTAAATCTTTTCAAGCTTTCTTTCTCTTTCCCCAGGCACATAGCTAGAGCCATGAGATGCCCTGGAAGAAAGGACTGCTGTGCAGTCAGTCACGCCTTTATGATGGTGTAAAACCAAAAAAAGCTCCAGACAATTAATGCTATAGCTGACACTTATTTACGAGTGCACAGAAACAATTTGAAAGCTGTAAAATCCCTCGCCAGCATCGTTTAAGCTCACTCTGAGAAAGACGTGGATACTTGTCACTTTAATTACCAGCAGTGCAGCAACTGAGTATTTTAGAGCTTGTTAAATAAGTTGGGATTAGATCCACAGATGGTGTAAATCCAACTCCTGTAGTTACTCCAGCATGTCTCTGGTCACAGAGGGCTCTCTGGAGTCATTGCACAACTGGTGCCGCCCCAGGGAGCTCTTACATCACATGCAACATCCATGTGTGTCAGGCATGCCAGTCTTCTGATGCAGATACGGCAGCTCCCACCCTGCACTCCCAGCAGAGGTGCTGGAAGAAGGAGCTGAGCTGTCTTGAGCTCTGTTGGCCAGCAAGACTGGCGTTTCAGCCCTGCCCAGGGCTGGTCCACAGCCCCATCTTCCTCTCCCGACGTCTCTGCTGGAGCCCTTCAGTCCAACCTCATCCATTCCCGTCCCCTCGCTGTTGTAGCACTGCGGTCATGATCATGAAAATGGCACCTCTGAATAGATTTAGCCAACAGTGGAGAAATTATCATTTTTAGGGGAATGTAATGAGAGAGACCAATGGCTGGAATGTGTTTCTCCCCACTGGGAAGGGGAGGAGGAGCTGGCTGCTGGCAGCAAGTTGTGTTAGCACAACACTTCAGGATGACTAAATTGCTCAAGGTAAAAGGGTGGTGAAATTTGATTTGAGTTGCTGTCAACTGTGAAATGGACTTATCACAGACTTCTCCCACAGTCATGGAAAGATCCTGCATCTGAGCTACCAGCAGCACCCAGTACAGCTCCCGCACCAACTAGCTCTCAACCTCCATGAGACAGGAGTGACGAGGATGTGGCGCTCCAGCCATCTTCCCTGGCGGAGCTCCAACCAGAGGCAACTGGCTGCCGACTGTGGCTGGGTCCTTATCTCCCACAGAACAAAGCAAGTCATAAAAGCCACCTCACGAGACATTATAAAAAGCACCTCTTGGCTCTTTCCCGCAGCTTCCAAGGTTTTATTCTCTCTTTATGGATATCTCCACCCATATAACTCTCACCCTAGAAGGGCCACAGTGCTCAGAGCTGTGTTTCAGCAACTCCCAGCCCAGCTGAGCTCTCCTGATGCCACAGGGAGCTTTTGGTGTTGAAGTGGGACTCCTCCACCAGCACACTCATGGGGTGGCCACTTCTTGCAGTCAAAAGAGAAGAACTAGAGGGTCTACCTCTGCATGTCTGTAAATCCGCTTCTCAGGGAACTTCATCTGCAGCAAGCTTAACAGACTTGTTTCAAGTCTCCTGTCAAACAGCAGTGTCACAGGTCACAGCTCTTCCTGTGCCGGTGCCAGCTACTCATAAACTCAAATCAGAGCTTGACTCTGCATTTTCCCTCACAGACTTTATCTCTCAGGTCACTCCTTCCCTGCAGTTGAAGGATGAGCAGTTACATGTCTACACTTGCGGTCATCATTCTGTGGCCAGTTATCAGACACGTACATGAAGTAGCTGTATCTGACTAAAGAGGACTGTGTACACATGCATCCTTTTTCATTGCAGCGTTCTTTAGTGATGCTGAGCGTGTAAACTCATGAGTGATGCTCATGTGAATAATCACCTAGAACAACTGGATGTTTTTCCCAGCTGGCTCACCCAGATCTGCCTCTGCCTTTGCTCTGGAAGCCTTATTTCCCTCTGTTCCCAATGTGAGCTGTCACTTAGCTTTTGCCTGAATTTCAGGTGCCCACTGCAAGAGTCACTGCTTTCTTCAGTGCTTCTATCCAAGGCTGCTGAGAAATGCTACTGGCATTTTATTCAGATCTTTCAGCCCCAAAGTGACTTTCAAGCATCCTTTTTTGGTTGCTTTCTCCCACTCCTACCTGGTCTTGGTGGCCCAGAGCTGAGTTTCTGGGTTTTATTTGGTTTGAAATGCACGAACAGAGTTCCAGACTTCACTCCCATCCATATGTCCAGCTGCTGGAGCCTCCTCTACCCACCAGCCTCTTCCACACCCGTCTCTCATTTTCAAATAATGGGTTAGTTGTGAGCAGTATCCTGGGAGGGCTGGCGTTTGTTTGCAGAGCTCCTCTTGGCAAGGGAACAAGGTGCTCGCAGTTGCTGCCAAATAACACGGGCCTCCCGACAATAAAAATCTGATCCTTTCCTCACCTCTGGACCCTGCCGGAGGTGAGGAGGATGACTTTGGCTGCAGCACGTGAGCTGGATGAGCGTCACCTACCCGACTGCTGAGGGCAGGTGACTCCCCACCCCTTGTCCTGCCGGCACATCCTGGGAGGCCAACGGACTGCAGCATGTTTTGTGTCTAATTAATCACTGGCATTTGCATCTAAAGATCCATAAAGCCTGCCAGGATTTTAAGCCTTCAGATGTATTTTCAGCAGGGGGAAGGAGCAAGGTGAGCTCTCACATCCCACTGCTGAAACCGCCTCCAGTGAGCCATGCCTGAGGCTCTGTGGGTTCTCGCAGCCTTACTGGTGGCAGGGACATCTCGAGGGGATGCTGGCGACAGGCAGCTGCCTCCTGCCCACCTCTCCAGCCAGCAGGCAGCCCTCACTCACAGCCACAGTGTCTGCTTTTCTAGGAAGCCCTTCAGCAGCACAGTGTGTCAGGGCTTCTCAGGGAACACGTTTGCATTGCTTCTTGCCCCGAGTAATTGTGTAAGTGTGTAAGCCCCCCCTCTCCCCCCCTCACTCGCATTTTGACTCCTGCCCTGTCCCCTTTGCCAGTTTTTCCTTGGGCCTCATTCATTATGCAGAGCGGGATTTCACGTGCTGCGGCATGGCGCTCGCTGCCTCCCACCCCCAGGAGACATCTCCCCTTCTGGAGCTCCCTCCGCAAGCAGCGCTGGTGGCACGTAGGCCACCAGAACAGCCCTCTCTTCCTCCTCTGTTTCGCCCCTGACAGCACTCGCTCTCCTTGTTTTCTTCCTGATTTTTCACACAAAAGGGCTTAACTTTGGCAGAAGATCTTGTGGGACAGACAGCCATGATTGGGATTTGTAACTTGGGGGAGGCATGGAGTGGCCATCCCTCTAGAGCCTAGAGCTGCTGGCAAGCAGGCAAGGACATGGCCACTGGCCACGTAGTTTCAATAGGGTTTTTTTCATACTGCCTGCTCCCTGGCATGGCTCTGTCCTGGGCCAAGTAGCCCTCTGTCTGTCAGAGCCCAGACCCACGTAGGGGAGAACAGGATTGATGAGACTACTCTTTTTTGGGGACCATAGGGGCAGCAGCTGTGCTGAACCACCCATCCTCAAGCCAGAAAGCAGACCCAAACCTGTTTTATTTACTAGTAGCAACAGAAGTATTCCTGGTATTCCTGGGTTCCCACCCAATGACTGTTCATGTGTACAGCATGGATGCAGTGCACCCTGCAGGTGACCCCCTTCCCAGTGCCAAGCTCCCTCCAAGCCACCAGCTCTGGTTAATGCTCAGGTCAGCAGATACTCTCCAGTGTCGCCTGCTTCTCTCTGTTGTTAATAACCATTGCCAAACTTCAGCCACTTTAAGCTGAAATTGTCCTCTAGGTATCTAGCTCTAGTATGCATTTGAGACGTAGTCAGTACTAGAGGAAAAGGTTAACCACTCCCGAGAGGAAGCTCAGTCCAGGCGCTGGAGCCCTCGCTCTGGGAAGAGCACATGGTTTTAGCACTTTTCCCTTGAGACATCCCCACGTTACTGTTCCAGCTTGGCTTGAGACGTGGCCCTCCTTGTCCTGTGAAAATCCCCAGCCAGGTTAGAAGCCATTTAAAAGCAGTCCCCATCTACACAGCAGATCTGATTTCCCATGGGGTTATGTGTTCTCCGTTACTGATCTGGCTTCTAGGAAGGAGTAAGTGCCAAGTGGAGGCTTCTTTTTTTTTGTGGCAGGAACATTCTGAAAAGCACTATCTATGTATACCCTCTGGTGAAAGATAAATTGCAAGCTCCTGTGGCCACTTTTCCAGTTTGGGATTTTTGTGTGTGTCTCTCTATTCCCTTATTTTCAAGAAACTAATAGGCAGTTAATTATATGTGTGCCATCTGATTGAGTCAGCCAGTGGCTTCACAGCTGAGCAGGGGATGACAGGCAGATAAACAACCAGAAGCACAGACACACATGCCCACGCATGAATGCGCACACACACTCACACATGACTGCATAAGCCTTTTCTCTTAGAAATCTGGATCTGCAGCAATAATAACCCATGGTTTTGGCCAGTGGTGGGCGTTTGTCCAAGGCAATGAACCCTGCAGTGACCCTGGGCAGGCTGGCGAGGGAAATGGGGCTGGATCTTCCTTTTGCCCTTAAAAAAACCCAGCAACTTGGAAATGGTTCTCCTAAGACTACTCAGGTGACAACACAAAGTACGACACTACTCACAAATAAGAAAGTGGAGAAGAGATTTGGCTCAATGGAGGAGGTGTCCACATTGTGAGCACCCCAGCTCAGGCCATCCCTAGGCTTTGCCCTGGAAGGCTCACTTGGGCTTGAGTCGAGATGGTGTGAACACTTACTGCGTCCCTGTGCTTGGAGGAGAATTATTTCCCTGATCTTTGTGGGGCACATCTGTGCACAGGGCTTGAGCACCACAGGACAGCCCAGAGGAAGGACAATCCTGAGTTCAGAGCAGGGTTTAATTAGGGAGCTATAAATCAAGCACAGGGCTACAAACTGGGAATAGATGGGCTATCAATGGCAGTATGTGGGTATTCTCCATTTTTCTGCTGGCTTCAGCTGGGTTTCTATGCAAAGTGGGTACAGAAGCATCATTGAAAAGGGACCCCAAATGCATGCAAGTGAGATAAGCAGTTGGTGAGGGCGACCGACTTCCACAGCCACCTGCATTTTGGGAGGTGACACACTAGTCAGGAAAACTGACTTTTTTACCATGCTGATAATCTCATGCATGGCACAAGAGAGTTGGCTGCCTGCAGAAACTCTGCTTCCGAACAGCCCGTTTGCTGCTATGGCACCCGATCCTGGTGCAGAAGATGACAGTTCCAATCTCTTTGGGAGAAGCAAAGCCACAGAGGGTAACCACAGCAGTCTCTGCAGCACCAAGGCACTACAGCAGTTATAAGATTCAGGTTTATTTTGGTGCTCCTGGAGGATGGGACACTGGAGTAATGGTTCAGCACCCAAGGGAGAGCACAGTGACACAACCTGCAGTTTGTAGGTACATGAGGAGGTGACTTGGTCCTCAGTGGCCTGCCTGCCTATTCTGGGTTTGTGCCTGTGCCCAAAGCCCTGCAGACCTTCAGGTTTCTTAGTCCAGAGAAATGAAACAGCTGGCAAGAGCAAGGTGGAAAGTGAAGGGTAGCAAAGCATTTTTGAGGGTAGCAAAGCATTTTTGAGGAGCTCTTGATTGCTTTGGTCTCACAAGAACTGTGCAGAAAAACCCCAGCCAGCTTCACACACGCTGGCTGGAGACCTGCAAGGGCCTTGCCACATCCATGTGCAGCTCTCACTGAGCCCATCAGGCTGCCAGGGCCAGACAAAGCCTCTCTGCCAGCTGTTTTCCTGCTTGAAAAAACAGTTTTAGTACAAAAGGGGAAAGGACCAGTCAATGTCAGTAGCTGATAGGTCTCCAAGGCCCACAACCAAGATACCTCAAGAAATGTTTATGCAAATCTCATTAAAATGTGTCTAGCCTCTTTCTGCGAGAGTCAAAAAGTGCTGGTACCATCTGCCAGAGCAACAACAAGCATCCAGAGCTGTCTGCATTGGGCTGGACCAGGAGCTGATGTCAACACAGACTGCTGAGAAACAAGTCAAAACACTTTTAGTCAACCTCTAATTGCAGAGTCAAGTAATCATCAGCAGATGAGATCTGAAATGTGGATCAAGCAACATCTTAAGCAAGTGAGCATTGCAACAAAACTACAGAATCCACACACGGACGTTATTTTTTGCAAGAACAAATCCAAGCTCTTTACTCTGCCAGTATGGTGCAACAGCACCAGTTAGTTTCAGAAGTGGAGCTGGACATGATCGCACTCCACAGAGAGCATCACTCCTACATAGCAAGGCACAAAGGGTCCACTTTTCGTGCGAGCCAAGACTACCTCCAGAGCCAGGCCTTCACACCTGGCTTGTCTTTAGCTATTGCTAACTTCACTCAAGGGTACGAGCCCGGGAACCTTGTGCAAGCAGGCCCTGCAAATGCGCTGGGAGAAGGCGGTGGAGAAAACCACACTTGAGTCACAGCTGAACACACTTGATGGGGGAGACACTGATGTATTTCACTATATTTAGATCAGCCTGGATTAGATGAAAGAGCATAAGCAGCAAAAAAAAAAAAAAAATTAAAAAAAGGAAGGAGGGAAGGCCTTTTCTTTCATAAGGCTGTTAAAGAGTAGTCAGGGAGAAAAGAAAGTCAGAAAGGAAATATTAACGCTTACTTTGCATCTCTGGCTGCCAGAGAACAGATATTTTCTTAAGCAAGATTCTGATTACTGAGAGGAGAGCAGGTGATGAGGAATTAAGAAATAGGGAGATAAGATCAGGAATAGTTAATGAAAAGCTTGGGATCTGTAAAACCAGTAAAAGGGAAAGGCCACATGCAGGCATGCTGAAGGAAATGGGAAAAGAAATTAGAGATGCTTTAGCAAACCTTTTCAGAAGTTCAAGAGAAACCCCTTGGGACTGGAAAATATAACAAAAAGCAAGTTCTGGGGAAGGTAGCCTGAGGGCAAATTAAGTCTACATCTAGTCAGTTTGAAATCCATTGCTGCAAAGTCTCAAAGCTCTTTAAAAGATCAGTTTGGAGAAATAGAAGAGTGTAAGAGCACCTCGCTAAGTTGCTTGAAATCACTGAGTTTGTTGTTGGCAGAGCAGAACAAAGTAGTGGTACAAGCTGAGAATTCCCAGAACAACATATGGATCAAGAATTACTTTAAAAAGATAAAATGAGAGAGGTACCTGAGCAGAAACCAGATGACCTATACCAGAAGAGAAAAACTCCCTAAGACATATTTGCCACAATTGTCCTTTCAGCCTCAAGCTCAGGACAAATTATATAGCAAATCCAAGTGTTATCATGAGAGTTTTGTAAGGCAGTTTTAAGTAATTTTTTAAAAATATAACAGTGCATGTGAGGTAACACAGCCAACCACACATGTCCAGCCCTGTGGCACAGGCAGAAATACGACGCTGGCACTCCCTGTTGGATTTGGGGAAATGTGGAAACCAACCCCCCTGGTCTTTGCCTGGGCGACAGCAGGGATGACGCCAAGCAGACAGCAGGACTCGTACCACCGCTCTGTCACAACCAGTACTGAAGCAACAGGCTTCTGCTGCTTTAATTAAACTAGATGTGCTTTATTAACTAACAAAGCTGAAAATTCTGATCATAGACACACACAAAGATAAAGGTAACAGAGACATGAAAACCTAGAAGATAAAATTGTTTAAAAGAGTTTTAATATTGGTAAAATATTTAACTAGGCAATATTATTTTGTCATTTCTATCTAAGGTCCCCCACCAGGATCAATTCACAGGAAGTGGCACAAAGTTAATGTATCACCAGTTTCTACTGCCTTGTTTTTCTATGTACTGTGTAGTGGTTTTTTCTATCAAGTTTTAATTCCTATAAAACAAAGTGTTGCTGCTTATATTCTCAGCGTTGCTATAACGCTTTGTAACTAATGTTTCAAAGGCAGCTAATTGGAGAGGGGAAAAATCTAATATCAATGTTGTAATTAATTCTCATTAGGCAGCATCATCTTATAAAACTGTGAGTGTGGCGACCCTGTCCGTGTGTCCTGCTAATGATGCCATCCCGCTGCATCACCCAGAGAGTTGCTGTGCCCGTGGCTGGCCAGGCACCTCTGCAGCTTGCTCAGGCAGTCCTCTGCTTTAAACATTAACTGAAATAAAAACTGAGACAAAAGCTGTGGCAAGGGCAGATGAGAAAAGGACTATGAAGAGGAGGTATCTGCAGGTGCCACATCTGTGTTTGCATTTAAAAGACCTGGGGGTGGAGGGGCAGTGGTGTGCTCCTTGTGGGATGTGTGGCAATGTCGTTTCCCATGCATGGCAATTTCTCCTTAGGAAGAGCATCCTGGTCCAGAAGGGCAGCTACACAGACACGCATCCACTGAGGACATCAGCCGCTGCAGCCAGGACACGAGCCTGGTAAATCTGTGGTCATCAGAGCTGTAGAAACACAAGGGAGGAGCTGCAGCAGGTGCTGAGCCCCAAATGCTGCTGGCTTGGGTGCCCCAGGGTGGCCAGAGGAATCCACAAGGGATTTCACCCTCCGTGTGTGCCCAGAGATCAGCATCAGGAAAGAGTGTGTGCCCAGAGATCAGCATCAGGAAAGAGGTTGCCTATAATGACCTAGACAGTGATAAAACTCAAATGTAAATGGAAAAGCGTTTGAAATACCAAGGAGGAAAAGTGGCGGCAGCAATGAATGTCTGAATCCTAGAAACAGCCGGGCAGTGCCTCAGTGGCGCTGGGGCCTGGCGCTGAGCTGTGGCTGTACAGTGAGGAATGGGAACACAGACAGCCACCAACGGGCAGCCTGGGGAGTGGCACATGTCACGAGGCTTGGAGAAGTGCAGCCAGTCCGATTGTTATTGCAGCACCAGGATACCAGGCCATGGGGCAGGTGATGAGAAAACCCGTAAAACACTCCACCTCAGACCTTGAAGTGAAAAACTGTAGACAGCTGCAATCATGTAAGCATGATGTCTGGGGAGTGGGGCTGAATGACCCCCAGTACAAGGAACTACTGCAAGACTTGCATAGAGGTAAGTTGGGAAGTGAATGGAAAACTTGATGACCATCCATACTCTCTCTTCTATTAGAGCTTTGAATGTGCAGGAAGAAGGATTGGCTTTTCAAAAGAATCCAGAAACATATAGAAGCTAAACCTTTGCAAAGCCATTGGTGATGCCACTGGAAAATCCCTTGACAGTTTTGTTAGTTGCACAACACACACCAAGATACAGCACAGGAAGCAAACACATCTGCGCTGGCATCCTCTGCATGTATGGTATGGAAACAGGATAAGCTTTGGAGGTCACTGGGGACAGATCTATGGCCACAGTGACCAGGGGAACGCCAAAGCTGTGACTCCAGAAGCCCTTATGGGATCAAATCACAGAGTCAGCACAGCTGAGGCTGGCAGCCATCACTGGAGACTGTCCAGCCCAACCCTTGCTCTTGCAGGGTCACCCAGAGCGAGCTGCTCAAGGCTGTGTCCGCTCAGGGTTTGAGTATCTCCAAGGATGGAGACGCTGCAACCTCCCTGTGCCTGTATTAAACCACCTGCACAGTACAAATGTCTTTTCTTATCTGGGAATTTTCTGGATTTCTCTGTGTGTACCATTGCCTCTTGTCCTGTCCCTGGGCACCACTGAGAAGAGTCTAGCACCCTCTTCTTTATTCCCCATTGGGTATTTACAGTCATGATCACCATGAGCCTTCTCTGGGCTGAACAGTCCCAGCTCTCTCAGCCTCTCCTTGGATGAAAGTTGCTTCAGTCCTTTTATCATCTCTGCAGCCCTTCAATGGACTCACTACAGTATGTCCCTGCCTCTCTTGTACTGGGGAGCACCAGACATAGCACTGCAGATAGGTCCCACCAGTGCAACACTCTGCCTAATGCAGCCCAGGACACACTGGTCACTTCCCTGCCTGGGTTCATTGCTGACTGATGGTCACCTTGACTCCCAGGGGTCCCCCAGGTCCTCCTCTGCTAAGACGCCCTCCTGCTGGTCGCTCCCCAGCATGTATTGGTGCATGGGTTTATTTATCCCCAGGGGCAGGGCTTCCTCTTGATGAACTTTAGGAGGTTCCTCTCTGACCCTCTTTTCCATCCTGTCCATGTCCCTCTCAATGGCAGCACAACCACCTGGGGCATCAGCCACTCCTCTCAGTATCATATCATCTGCAAATTTGCATTGTTGTGGAAGGCTACCACACTCATTTAGTGTGATCTTCCCTTTATAAATCCATGGTGACTACACCAAATCACATCCTTGTCTTTCACGTGTCAGTGAAGGGATTAGTTGCTCCCATCACTGTCCCAGGGATCAAGGTGAGGGTGACCAGCCTGTAGTTCCCTAGGTCCTCCTCCTTGCTCTTCTTGAAGTTATAAGTGACATTTACGTTCCTCCGGTCTTCAGGAACCTCTCCTGATTGCCACACACATGTTGAGGTAGCTTTTAATGTTTGTCCCTCTCCATCACAGACCAGCAGAAAGCAAAGAGCAAACATCAAGAACATCTATTTTGTCTGGTATTTGTCATGTGCAGACTACAGAGAGAAGACTTTATATCTAAGATGTAGCCAGGAGGAGATTGAAGCTGTAGAGGGTCCCACCTGCCTTTCAGTTATGTTGGTCTGAATCCAAAGCAAGTCCAGTATCTCTGGACAGGCATTGAGGAGGAACTCGCCTTTGAAATGTGGCTGGTTCCTGGCCATAAGCCAGCTTTCCCTTTGGGGCCACACCAGAAGTGGCCAGCACTGCACTGCTGCCAAGCAGCTCTCCAAAGCAGGAGGCTTCATGGGGCAAGTTTTGCTTTAGATGCCACCACCAGGTGTGAGCACTTCCCACAAAGAGCATGTACCGCCTGGGGAAGGGCCCTGTCAATATTTGTACTGTTACTATGAAAACCCACAGTATTTTGTTGGCCCCAGTGGTGCATGGACTGAAAGCTGTGCCTACTCACAGACTTGATGTCTGTGCAACCACTATAAGCAGGTCATTTTCTTTACTGAAGTAGGTGGAAGCGTTCGGCAGAGAAAGCGATCACAGAAAAAGGATGTCTGGCTTTTTTATTCTCCAATGTGGAAAAGGGTTGTAGCAGAATAAGCACAACTTTATACCAGTAACTATATCTGCAAGCTTTACATTACTGTATCTGTACCACAGCATATGTTGAGATGACTAAATCTTTTTAATGTAAATCCAGAATTATTCTCTATACAGTGAATAATGGAGAAAGCTGCTTCTTTGGATGATTTTTTGCTTCACTGCAGTTTGGTTTCTTAGCTAAACCCAAGAGTCCCATGCCATCCCACTGGTGGAAGCCATAGAGGAGGCCAGGGTCATAGAATCATAGAATCATATAGGTTGGAAGAGACCCTTGGGATCATCAAGTCCAACCATCAGTCCTACTCTACAAGTTCTCCCCTACACCATATCCCCCAACACCACATCCAATCTACAACTTGGTCAAGCCAACAGGTGACATCAAAGTCTTTCAACTGCATTCATGTGCATCCGGTATTAAGTATAAAACTTAACTGGAAACTTCCTAGATCTGGCAAAGTAATAGAAGACTTAACAGGATGCATGTAGTTGCAGCCTGGCCTGGCTGTGTTGGAAGAACTTGTTGAAATAGTCTAGAGGCCTGGCCTGGAGACATTCTGGGGAGGTAGAAGTTGTATCCTTACTGCTTTCTAGGTAAAAAGGGAGTGATTAAAGGCCTGGATCAGAACAGGCTCTTTTACAGAGAAATACAAATACTCATCCCAGTTTTGAAGTTCACCCCTAAAGGGGATCTGGAAACAAATTTCTGAAAGAAGCAAGGCAGTGTTTTATGGACACCTTTCACTTTCAGGCCTGCTGAATCCTTCTCCCACCTATTAATCCAAAAGCAAACTGGCAGAGTAACCAAAAGAAACCAAGAAACCAAGCAGAGCCCCAGGGCAGCAGCACCCTCAGCATCGCTCTCCGCTGGGGCTACAACAAGGCCATGTGCAGAGGACTCAGAGCAGGACAGACCCTCCGAGCCTCTCTCCCATCTTCTGCGCTTGCTCCTCTGATCAGCCCCTTTCCCTCCCCATCCTGCTGCTCAGCTCCATCCCCCAAAAGTAGAGCCTGCCCCCAGAATCCCTATGAGTAAGCCCAGCAGTTCCTGCGTTTCTCTCTGAGTTGCCGATGGTACCTGGGCATCAAGAAAGGAGCCCTCTCTGTTAGGTCCTCAGCTGGCCAGGGCTTCACAGAGCAAAACCACAATGTGAAACAGCAAACAGCAATTCTCAGACAGATCATGGGCCTTTTAACTTCACAAGCAGTACAAGATATACGTGTTAATTTGCGGTTAAAGCCTATTTATCTGGAACAGCACTGGAGGGTGGCTTGGCCTTCCCTGTAGCACAGCAGTTAGAACTGCCAAAAGTAAGAGGCATTAAAAGTTAATAAAAAAGTCCAAAACACACTCATTAAAATACTTGGAAAACTTCACAGTTTGGCTTCATACCATAGAACGAGTATGTGAGAACTTGACCAGGCTTGCCTGCCTCCCTAGCAGACTGTCTTGACTTAATACTTAAGAAAAAATAAATCACCTGGCGCCTGATGCTGCGTTAAAAAGCCCCTACCATGTCAGAGGCTGTTGTAATTTGCCCTGGAAATGCATCTGAAGCAGAGGAATGCATGAGCACAAGTCCAGAGCTCAAACGGGGGAAATACGGGTTGTTACACAGATCAGTGGATACGGATGTTATTTTATTTGTATTTTAACCCTCAGCCCAAAGCTTCAAGGGCTGGTCACTGACATCCCACTCTGGTTCATCTGGCCTCTGGATGGACGGACGTTGCAGCTATTGCTCCCAGAGCAGGCTATTTAGATACCATGGTATTGAGTGGCCTGGCCATATCTGAAGCCATTTCAAGGAAAATCTAGCCCTGTATTTGACCTCAATCTTCTATTTACTCACCGCACTAATTAGGTCAGGTGGAGGGAAGGCCAACAAGACAGCTAGGATGGACTATTTGCATAGCTGCAAGCCGTTTCTATCTGATGGAGTGGAGTGGATTGAACCATAGGTGGATTGTGGGTCAAGAGGTTGTTTGAGTTTCACATTCATGGATGCGCTCTCCAGAGCCAGTGTTTTCCTTAACGCCGCTCCACAGCCCTCTGCCTTGGCTGCCAGGTCATGAACTAAGGCCTGGATCTCGAGCCGCTGAGGATGAGGACCGCTGTGGTTATGTATCCACGCGCACACGAGAACAAGCCCTGCAGTGATTCAGTGAAGGCTGCCTGCTTTCCACCTCAGCCATATCATCTGCAGGAACTTTTGTGGTGTTAGACACTCTGATTTATCAACAGCTGAAGCCATTTTTGATCTAGCATTTAGTTCTAGAGTGAAAATTAAAAGATATATGAAGTACCAGCTTGGGATTCTTCCCTTGATCCTTGTACCTCCTACCCCACCATTTCCCCAGGATGTAGAGCCTTTGGATAACATTCCACTATCACATTTGGGATTATCCTGCAGAATATCATGCTGGGCCTGCTTCCTTCAAAGCTCAATGACTACCTTGGGACCAGGACACAGTATTGAATTTTGCAGCTATTGTGGTTTCTATGGTGGACTTGGTGGCCTTTGTCCTTTTCCCTAGATGAGCTCTCAGAGTTTTCAAGTATGATATATGGAGCCGCATGGGTTTTTTATGGTAGGGCTTATTTTACCAAGGAAAGTAACTATGTAGTACTTTTCCTTTTGCTTTGGCTCTATTATGAGTGTATGATTACACAGCACTTCTTCAGCAGTGGATTGCTGTTTACAGACATGCTTCCTTTGGGAGCCTGCTGTAGAAGATTTGAGCTACATTTTTACATCCTGCAAAATCCCACGGCAGGCCCATGAGGAGAAGCAGGACAAATTCAGAACAGACAGGCTGTGCAGGGTTCACTGGGATCCATGTGACACCTTCTGTAAGGAAGACAGGAGGGAAAGGATTTTCAGCACCCCACTCCTTCTCTGCCCCAAATTATTTCTGTTTGAAGAGCATCCCAGTGCTGAGCAGCCAGCAGCTTGCTTAGTTTGGAGGACTGAACCCAAAATCTCTGCGGAGGAAGCGCACCCTAGCATCCCCAGATGGCAATGACTGCTCTCAGGGTAGTTCTCCCTGTTAACACTGCCACAGTCCTCTGCACCCTGGATACACATAGTAACAGGTACGACCTGTTCCCAAGGACTTCATGAAGAGGAGAGATTCCCAGCAAAGCCAAGAGCAGCACCCAGCTCCTCCATACCCCTTCACCCTGTTGCTTTCCTTCACAGGAAACTCCCTGAAAAGCTTCTTGGTAGGAAAAGGCTGCTGCCAAAGGGATGGAAAGGAGCCCACGCAGTGGAAGGTATGCACATGCCTGCCTTCTACAACTTCTCTATTATCAGTAAAGAACAGAGAAATAGCAGATGTGTATCTGATGTGTTTACATGAAAGCTGCAGTGTTTACCGATGCTTTTAAGGTCATATTTTACTTCAGTCAAACATCAAAAAAATGTAGAGAATATCTTGCAGTTAGTTAGCTAAACACCTTCTCCTGCCTTTGGATTGGGTAAGGCAGATACTCACAATAAACTTTATCTGGGGAATGGTTCAAGGAATTGGCAAGAGAGTTCAAAATCCACTAACTCAAGGTCACTCATCCACTTAAGGAGTCCAGGCTGGCTGAGCAGTGAACATAAATCATCACATTTGACTGATTCAGTGACCTGTGTAAAGCATGAGTCTGCACACAGTTCCTACGCAGGGAGCATTGTATCACAACTGCCAGCTACATGGGCAGAACTGGTTGCTTCTGTAAAGAGCCCCAAACTCCACTGGACACGGAAAGATAATTTTCCACCTAATCACTGGCAGTTCTACTCAAAGCATGTATATACATAGAGGTGTGGCCAAATCTGTCACTTAAGCCCATTCTGATGGAGCCACAAATCCAAGAACTCGCAGACTGCAAACACAACCAGGACACGCCCTGGATACTCTTGCCCATCACACCAGGTCCCAGCAGGGGACACAATGTCCTGGCATTTCCTCTTGGCATCCTAATGACTTTCTGGGAGCTACGTGGGCACCACCACTACGGTATCCCAATATGTTCCAGTGACCCAGTGAGACAGGGAATTTAACAAATGGGAAACCGAGAGATGTCCAAAGTGCATTGCCTAGGGTTTTCTGGCAGTCTATAGTTCGGGATACAATGTCAGGTCTCTCGAACAGAGGTTTAATGTCTTAAGCACCGGGACACTCTTCCCAGCAAACACTCTCTCAGACTTAGTGGTTAAAATTCCCCACTCATTTGTTCAGTGTCAAGAAACTACACGTACGGCCAAGCTGTGCTCAGTCAGCTCTGGGGTGCACGGCCCTCGTCCGTGTGAGAGGCAGGGAACTAACTAAATGGACTGTTATGACCCAATTACTTGAAGCCCCTGCAGAAAAATGAGGAGAAAAAGCAAACACTTCCTGTTATATCTTTAGAATGGAAAGTCTGAAGCCCTTTTGCACTGCTGCACCCCTGATACCTCTCAAGACAAATGATGCAGCATGAGCTAGAGCAAAGCTTTTGGAGAGCTACTATTGCAAAAATAGAAGCCTCCTACACTAAACGAAACAAGTGCTGTGCATGCTCTAAGATGTGTGAGAGAGACTGCTTGTAAATATTCTCTGCAGCCTGCGTAGGAGTTGAGTGGAGGCAGCCTGAAGACCTCCAGCAGCAGAAAAAAGGAGATAAATGGGCATTTATTCGGCTCAGCGTCTGGGGAGAAGGGTTTTAATATGTGCTGGAAGAAACCGGGGACTGAATTTCTCAAACTGTGTCCTGGTGAACCTAAATAATAAAGGACTGAGCTACGCACTGCTGCCTTGTACAGCTCCTGTCCCATGAGGAGGGTTTCAGAAAGGTGAGAAAGAGTCTCTCATTGTATCTTTTCTCTCTTCACCTGGCAGCTTTCTGGGTTTCTTAGCTAAAATCTCAATTTACTGTGTGCAGCAGACTTCCATTAGCTGAAAGACTTCTCCCAGCTGAGAGACCCCATCAAGTATTGGAAAAATAATTAAGCTCTGTAAACAATATTCTTGAGTTTTGCCTAATCTGGGCTGATCCCAGCTTTGGCCAGATAGGTGTTTGCACAAGGGAGCTTTGCTGTGTGCACACACAGGTGAACACACGTGCACACTCCCAGGTGTGCGTGAGAGGTAAGCAGCGCTGGTGCCACCTTCTCCTTAGAGGCTGCTCCCCACTTCCACCTACACAGCTCCCTCACAGCCCTGCCAGCCCGGCCTCTCCGGGCCTCTGCTGCCTCAGGCAGTTTCATTGGCTTTTTCTACTTACCTGGAGTTTATATTTTCATCCAAAAACCTTCAAGCATTACCAACAAAGACAGGAGGAGGAAGAGGGATAAAAGTTAGGTGCCTTCATTTTTTCAAAATTTGGTAAATGTGAGCAATTTTTTAATGTGACTTATGGAACGGTAACTCCTCCCCTTTTTTCTTTTCCCTTACCACCAATACCAGACCCTGCAGTTTCCAATACTTTCCCAGAGCCAGAAAATGTGCTTTTCTCTAACTTTAAAAAACATATAGTTCAATAATTCAGGTTAACAATTTTCTTTTTAAAAATCATACAAACTCAACTTGTAGCATAAAATATTTCAAATCTAAAGCTGTATAATCGATGAGGGATGACTAATCAAAAATAACATTATTAAGGAGAAAATTCAGGCATCTCTAGACTTTTCTCACAAAAGGATTTAGTGACCAACACAAGGCCCATCTCTCTTAGAAAAAAGACTGAATATGTGCAAACAGTTTAAATCCACTCCATGATTTTGTTTGGTTAACTGCAGTTTCAGAAGGTCTGAAAGTTCACAAACACTAATTCTGAGCTCATTTCACCGAGGCTTTCATCTTCGTTTGGGCACAGCGTGGAGGGGAACAGGTCCTTGCAGAGCTCTGTCCGGTAGTTGTACACATGGCTGGGCCAGAGCACTAGGAATATTCCCACTCAGGTGGAAGGGGCTGGGAAAACTGATGCCAGCTCTGGTAAGAAGGGTCTCTATGCATGCTACAAGTTGTCCATCTACGATTATAGCTAGCTATGCTGATACAGTTAAATTGCCAGGTACCAGTGCATGAGTTAAAGCAAGATCCTTAAATAAAACAATGGAGCATTTTTTTGTTGCTGGTGCAGTCGTGTCACAGGAACTGTGGATTTGGCACGTTCACTTGAAAGCTGGGTCTCATTAATACCTGCCAAGGACACAGTCATGCAGGATTTCCCCTATCGCAACAGCCCCTCCTCCTCCAGTCTTTGGACACTGATTTCCATCACTCTTCCGGATCACATGTTTGTCTCTGGGGTGGACTGGGGCCATCCTGGTGTCACAAGGGACACTGTCAAGGAAGGATGGGAATGTCCTCTTGGGCTTCATGGCACTTACTGCCTGCAATTTAACAATGGTATCTTCACAGTGGTCTCTCCAGAAGGGAAAGCAGGAACTTGAAACTATAATGCCCTATAATGTAGACATGTGAAAACAGCAGGTCTACCTTTGAATATAGACATCTCTGCACCCCCACACTCATTTTGCATACCTATGGATACGAACACATGTGCATGCACAGGTATGTATGCAAATAGACATGCATATGCTGGCCAAAATGGGACTTCAGAAGCACCAGTGTGAACATGTGCAAGAAGTGGTATGCAAAAATAAACAGCGCGTTCCTCTCTCTGTTTCTTCAATGCAGTTTTACTGTTGGGATGGCATTCCAGTGTCTACTGGGCCACTCTCAGCCCTGCACACAGACACATGTCTACATGTTTATGTACCCAGGAAACAGCAGTGGCTGAGGACTGGACAGGGTCTATGAATCAGTGGCCATGTGGCTCCTTCAGCGACACTGAAGCAGAAGATGCATCATTTCCTCCTTGCTGTAGCGATAATCCCAGGGATGTAGCTGTTTCAGGAAGGGAGGAATATTTCTCAAATTCACCCAATGACCAGCTGCAAGCTTTGACTGATTGCTTGAGATTTCACATCTTCAAAACATGCCCAACTAGAAATAACAGCTGCTCACAAAGAACTAGAAGATGGATGGCAGGAAGGGACCTCTGCCCAGAGCCCTGCTGCCAGCTACCAGAGGTAAATACATAATACAAACTCTCATAAACAAATCAAGCTCCATTTAACACATTAGGCTGCTTACCCCATACTCAACAAATCCCCTGCGCATGCAGGCGAACACAGCTTTCCAGATGACACTCAGAAGAGCACTGTACCAGGGCATTAAACCTTTTCTCACTCTGCTGGTCATTCTTACATTTTATACACAATAGAACTTATGTTTCCCATACATTGGTGTCTCACAGTCATGCTGTGACTGACTAATGCAGGATGATGCAGCTTGTGCACCAGATCCAGCACAGCACATTCCCCCTCAGCCGGTCATCTTCTCCCTAGGGTAATTGACGGGTTTTGTAGGAAATGGTACCCAAGAACTGAACATCTTCACCCTTGCAGCAGCCAGCTCAGAGCCCATAGCTATTGCTCCATCTCTGCACATTGGAGAAGGAATTGGGAAATGCAGTGTCTTCTTGCAGTGCTGGCTAGAGTTCCTGACCCATTATGAGGGGGAGAAGGAGCATCCAAGAGAAGCTGGAACTGCTCTCACATCCTGTGGTAGGAAAAAGGAGTGCTCTGGGGACAGTCTGTCCTCTTGCAAGTGCATTTGTATGAGGGGTGACACAGTGTGGTCTGCAAAGGCCTGAGCGACAGCTCACTGTCACAACCTATGAAGTGAGGGGAAGGACAAAGTGTCCCAAGTCTTGACTGCAGCTGAGTTTGAAATGCCCTGGACAAATACTCACATACATCTTCCCCACACCCTGTTTCCAGTGAGGAGCATCTATCTACCTGATGGCAGAGCTTCTTGTTAGAAGTTCTCAGATCAGGCTGTATGCTCTGCACTGTTACGCTTCACCTCATTTCCATTACTACTTTCTATTGCTCACTCCTCAAACCAACAAGACTTCTGTGGGTAGCACCTCATGCACCCCATTACTGACAGAACTCAAGACTGTCATCAGCCAATGTCACTGTCTCCTTTTGATGTCTGGTGCCACAGCTGAGAATGAAACTTCAAATAAGGTCCATTCCAAGTCCAGTCCTGGAGGAATTTCACCAGTAACTGTTTCTGGCATGTTTGTTCTCATTCCATCACAACCCATCGTGATCCTTCTATTTGTCAGTGCTTTTCTCATTATAAAATTCATATTTCTCCATTATAAGAAATAATTTCTTGAGTTTATTTCAATCTCTCAGTACAGATTGACTGCATTTGCCTTGTCTAAAAAGGTCAGTTATCTTATAAAATAAAGGCACTGTGTTAATTTGGCATGATCTACCTTCATCAAATTTATGTTGTATTTCATCCCATTTCTGGTTACCTCCTGTCTCTTTCCTTCAGCATAGCTTGTGTGTCCAGCTGATACACATACCTACTGTGTGAGCAGGAGGGGAAAAGAGAGAAGAAAGTTGGTGATCAGTGTCCTTCTGTACTCTGCTCTGTGGCTATGACATTGCAGCTGCTGGAGTCCAGGCTGGCAGCCTAAAAAAGAAGGAATAAAATAAGGAGTAAAGTCATGAGCTCTCCCATGAAGCTCTCCCATGGAGCACGGACTGTGCTTCCTTCCTGATAAAACCTGTTGCCTCATGAAATTCAGAGCCCAAGGGGCTTAGTCAAATATCTTAGATAGAGATGAAACACTAACAATTATTAAAAGACAATTAAAAGGATTATCTTTCCTCATACTCCATAAAATGTTCTCTATCTGGGCTAGGAGAACACGAACTCCTCAGCTGAAGAGCTCTTGATTAGGTGCACAATATAAATTTAACAACTTTCTCTGTACTGCCTGGCCACCGTCCCAGAGAAGATACCGCTGCAGATGAAGCATTGCTTTTCTCCACCAGGGCCACAGCTGCATCTTCATTATAACCTCCACGGCAACAGAGTCACACTGTTCCTGGGGGGTGTTGGAGGGGTGTGGATTCAGGTTGCTTTCCACACACTGCATTTGGAAGTCAACAAGGGAAAGTTCTTGTGTAAACTCCATGCCAAGCACAAGCATGCCCGTATGGCATGGGCACTGGGTTTGGCCAGCAGGGAGGCTCTGCAGCAGCTTGTTGATGTTTAAGGAAAGGATGGTGCCTGCTGATTAGGGCATGTAGGCAGATGAGATGCAGACACAGAGCAGGGTTTAAGGACCCGCAGCTCACTGGGAGAGGACTGTGAGAATGCACTTGGCAGATGCACAGAGATGTGTATGTAGGCAGCTCTGCATAGTAGCATGGCACCAGTGCAGCAGGTAAACCAGGTGGTCCCTACTGGGTCTGCCCCTTGGGCAACAAGTGGACAGGGAGGAGGAACTGCTGAATGGATGGTGCAGGGAGGTCTCAGGGCATAGTGGGAGACCTTTTCTTCAGTGGACACAAGATCGACCTGCAGACTGTGTTTCCTTTATGCTGGGGAGCAGGCCTCGGTGCCCTGTATCACGGAAGCATTTTGGTGAGCTACAGATTCAGATCTTTAACTGAACCTTCAGGCTCTGTTGCACTGAAGCCAACTTGGCCTCTCTGAAACTGTGAGGGAGGCAGTAAGATCCTCACTGTAACGTGATGAGTTTGTTCTCACCTCTTCCCACCCCTTCTCTAAACCTCCATGGAAATTCAGGAAGATACAGCTACACTACAGCTCCCCAGCAGGGGAGAAAGCAGCTCTCATGAAGAGTTTAATAGACTGAAGTGTGGAACCTGTGGGTGCTGGTCTCTTTTCCCAAGTAACAAGCAATAGGCCAAGAGGAAATGGCCTCAAGCTGTGCCCCAAGAGGTTTAGATTTTAGGAAAAAAAACTGTACTGAAAGGGTCCTCAAGCATTGGAACAGGCTGCCCAGGGGAGTGGTGGACCCAAGATCCCTGGGGGTATTTTTGACATAGTATGGTGGTGGGCTTGGCAGTGTTAGGTTAATGGTTGGACTCAATGATCTTAAGGGTCTTTTCCAAACTAAATGATTCCATAAGAGAGCTAAGTGGCCAGCACAACTTCCCAGCAACTGAGAAAAGGGAACAAGGGAGAAGCCAGCTGCTGTCTTGCCAGCCATGCCCTACCTCAGCCTCCCTTGTATGTGGCAGCTGCTCAGAGAAGCACCACCCGTGCAGTTTTGTGTGCAGATACTGATGTGCTGGGCACTGCCTCGGGCATCTGCCCCTGGCTGAGTAATGCAGTCGTGCCAGTTTCTCCGTGGGTTTATACATACCCAGCTTTCCCATCAGCTGCTGACACAGGAAATTGAAGAAAAGGCAATAAGCCTGCTTCCAGACACCTCCTGGCTGCTGGTGGAGCCAGGTCCCCTTCAAGGAGCAGATGCCCTAGAAGGGTCCAATGCAATCCTTTCACCCTGTATGTTGCACATTTCTTAGTCTCAAGCTATGCACATATCCAGCGATGGCAATGCTCTTCTCCAGGCGCCAACAGTGGAAAACAAGATGCCTGAGAAGGACAGTTTAGGGCCAGTTAGTCCTTCAAAACTATCCCACCTGTATTTACAATGCTGCTGGTTCCTAAAGTGACAAGATTTTGTATAAGCACAAACCCTTCTAACGTTCAGTGAACATCAATCAACAATCATGAAAACAAATTAAAAACCCTAATTCTCACTTAATCTTTCTATGAGCTTAAATTTTACAACTGACTATCACAAAACAGAATAGAGCCTTTGAACACTTCTGGTGCTGGATAATCTATAAGCCTTTTATTTAGACAAAAAAACCTTAAAAACATATTGAGAAGAAAATATTTTCCTTCCTGCTGTGAAATTAATGCACTTGCTCCCTCATGGCCAAGTGGTAGAGAAATATGAAAATGATTTTGTGCCAATGTTGGTTTCTC
Source organism: Jacana jacana (assembly GCA_013400555.1). Taxonomy (NCBI): domain Eukaryota; kingdom Metazoa; phylum Chordata; class Aves; order Charadriiformes; family Jacanidae; genus Jacana; species Jacana jacana. The sequence goes on from VZTM01002056.1 coordinate 45,161, forward strand.
TGTCACACTTTGTTAAGCAGATACATCACTCATGGTGTTCTCTTCAGATAATGTCAAACGATAATGAGGCAAAACAAGCAGACTTCAAATAAGGCAAGACAATAATAAAACAATTGGCTCTAAGTTTCTTTAACAACTTTTATGTTTAAACAACTGCATTGAAATCACCTCAGTTTACCAGTTTTAAAAAGAAACAAGGAACAAACAGTCCCCAAACTGCTGACATTTTAACTATGACTTTCAGCAAAAGAATATAAAAACACATTCATCTCTACAAAGGTTCATCTAAAATATCTTGAAAGCTCCCTCACTTTATTTCAATTTGTTCTAGTCCCTTGGCAACCAGGAGTTAGTCACTCCATATAAACTATGACTCCTAGGTGTGAGATTTGCAAGAGGATCTTGCCCCAGAAGACACTGCATTCAGTAGCAAGGGACAGTCCTGTTTTTCTCAACATTTTCACAGCTTGGCATTTCAGAGAAAAAAAGAACTCATTAAACAGCTAGTTAGTATGCTGGCAATGACCTTGCAAGGAGAAAAGAGCATGAGAATAAAGTTCTCACAAAACTCATATTTTTGTATGTCAGCTTGGGTAGACAGACTGATGAAGGATAAAAAGTAAGTGTGGGGTGTCCAAAGACCCAATCCAATTGCCTCTGGCTTTGCCCAGGCAAGCTGTCAAACTGCCTTCCTGTACCAGAAAGTGTTTTATGACCAGATCTTACCTAGCTCTGTCCTTTGCAGGAAGGCTGGTGTTACATCATGGCCACCTGGATGCCAAGCTCCAACCTATGGCCTTTGTTTCAGTTGCTGATTCCCAGTCTGTGCTGACCACAGCAACAGGAGTTTCTCCCAGTACAGGATTTTGTGGTGTGAAAAATGGAATTCAGTGTGGAAAAAAGAAAAAAAAAGCCTTTAGATAAGCAAACACAGCTGTAGACTGAGATCAATCAGCTCACTCTGGCTTGCTACCACTGTTTGAGTTGAGAATGTGCCCTTCCCAGAATACATCCTGTCCCTGAGGACTTAATGGAGATGAAAACTTCAGAGACCAGATTCTCAGGTGGTATAAATTGGCATAATCTCATTAACTGAACCAGCCAGACCAGGAGCTGATTGAAAACCTAATCTCTGGTTGTGGCATCTGCATCTGGGATACTTCTTTTCCTACACTTTGCTGGGTGAACCAGCATGCTTCTGTCTGACCATCAGTATGTAAACCACAGAATGGTGATTTTCCCCTTAGACACACTTTTCTACCTACCCAAAAGGCCACAGAAGAGTTGACGGGATTCTTGGGATCCTCAGGAAATGAGCTCACTCATCTTGTATGCTGCCGTGGGATGAGCTGTACTTATACTGTGCACTGGTTTCATACCTTCATATCCCACAGTTTGTGGATATTTCCAGGTGGTTTGTTTTTAATGACTGGGAAGTTTTATCCACAGGAAGATAAAAAGCAGAGGGAATCTGAACCCCTGCAGGTGTAGAACAGGTTTTGAGACAGCTCCTCTCTAAGATCCCACCACAATGTTCAAGTGGGATTGGGTTGGATTGGTATCAAGGAGCATGAACTGCAAAGACCAGGGATCCACTACCAGCATATTTTCACATGTGCCTAAGCAATGGTAGCAAACAGGCTCTGGTTGCTGGTGTAACTTCCAGAGATGTCCTGGAAGCTTGGAAGAAGTGGAATGTCTCCTGTGTGATTGGGATGAAGGATTATTTGGACCCAGCTGCTGTATACAGCTTAAGGACTCTTGTACCCTCCACATGGGAGTTTAATTGTTCATAATTCCTCTGCTGTAAACTGCTGCTCCAGCTATCACACAGCTGTCTCTCAGCTCTCTCCAGATATATTATTATATTTTTTAATGTGGTAATATGTTCTTCATGGATTAATTCAATGATTTATCAAGCACAAACTAGACAGAAGTATAAGACTATGGTTTATGAAAAATCATTTCTTCAAGTAAAACCCATGAAACTGAATTACTGAATTAAAAGTCCTCCAGGGAGAGTGTTTCAGAACAGAAGAAAAGAATTGCCATTTTTTGTTTGTTCTATTGACTTTCTATACTTTACATTCAGCCACACCTTGCACACCTAAATCAATACAAAGACACCAAACCAAGTGTCCTGACCATCCCATGCAACCTAGCACAACACACCCACAGCTGAAAGACAGAATCCTACATGCTGACTGCACCTATGTCAGAAAGAGACAAAAAAAGTCCTTCTTGCCATTAGAAACACCGACAGTATGCTTATTAATTTATTATAAATTCAGCAGATCACCCTACAGTAATTTCTAGCTTAATCTAATCTTGCTTGCCTTTTAACACCCAATTAAAAAGACAGATACCACAATAAGCATAATAAATCAACCAACTTGCAGCAGCAGCAAACACATAAACACATCCACAAACCTGAATGGGGAATAGCACCTGACAGAAGTTCTCAAGAAGATGATGTTATCTGTCATTTCTGTTGGAACATCCCTATAACTTAAATCAGGACAGAGCACGCATGGACTCGGGCACTGACCCAACATACCCAAGGGCACAAGTCATGACCCAAAAATTACAATGCCACATTTTTGTGGAGAATCCACAGGGAGATGGTATTGTGCGTTCTTCATTGCTCTAAGGTTTGGTAGAGATACTTTGGTGGAATTGCTATCCCTCGGGACTTCTTCAGCCCAAAGTTGGACACAGTTAGTGAGCCTACTGAGGCTCACTGAGAACCTGGATATGGGTGTTTGTGTGAGCTTGTGTGTGGAAATAAAATCAGAAAACAACATAAGGTCTCAAGACATTAATCAATTTTTCCAGCAATTGTACAAAGTCTACAGCTTTAATTAAAATCAAACTGACTCTAGACCTCTGACCCATGTCAGGAAAGAGTCAACAGCTGCCTTGTGGGGAGCAGACAGGGGTTTTCTGTTCTCCAATGGGTCAGCTGTAAGCTGAAGATCTCAGCTGAACCACCACTATCTATTACTTGGAAAGGAGGATACTCCTGTCTTGGTGCCGTGGAAATCTAAAGAATATTATCACAGCAGCTTTAAAAAGCTTCAGGGCACAGCTAGCATGCTAGAACCCTACAACATGTGTGCTCAGGGCCACCATAGCGACTGACAGCATCAGTTCTGTGGGCCCCTGGCAAAACCAGTGTCAGAAGGCTGTCTCCACAGGTGATGCAGTGCTCCCACACACTGAGCAAGGATCACAAAGCACTGCCAGAGATCCCAACCCTCTCCACTTTCCTTCACTTCTTTGCCCTCTTAACATTCAAACAGAGTCTCCTCCTGAAGGAGACACTTAGCTGAGCTCAGCACTACTACCCAAAACAGCTAAATGACATGGCAGAGAGGACCATCACCCTGTTACATGATAATATGCTGACTGGAGAGCGCTTGGTCACAAAAGGGAAGACCTCCTCTCAGTTAGTTCCCCCCTCTTCAGCACGATGATAATCTAGGCTTTCCTCCACCCACCTGTATATACCCTCAGGCTTTCTCTGTTCCTGCTCCGGATCTGCCTTCCTGTCTGAGCCCAGATCTGCTTTTGCCACCCCCAGTCCTGGTGGTTAGAGTATATAAATCATAATGAAAACTGTGGGTTTGAATGCCTCCAGGCTGAGAAGCGCATTGGATCCAGGTGCTTCCCAACACGAAGAAAGAATGCCAACCATTATGCTTCTTCCCAGTGGCAAGCAGAAGTGCCACCAATAAGGGTCACACTCTTATGATGGCAGCTACAGTGCACTGTGCTGAACTCAGAGCCATGTGTACAGGGAAAAACAGGCTGGAAACTGATGGATTTGGGGTTTCTTCACACTAAAAGTCTAGATTGTGAGGGCTTTCCCATGTGCCTAATTTCTCAGTGTATTCCCTTAACTTCCTTCCTGCCTAGAGAACTAGGGAATATAGGTGCTTTAGATTTAGGCTTTGCTGAAGAGAGGTATTTTGGATTGCTTTCCGGAGGTAAGGCACCTACGTTTCACCAAAATCCAGTTTCAAGCACTCTGACCCTCACTGAAAGTTGCTAGTAACACAGATACCCAAGAGCTTTATGTCACAATAGCAATAAAGTGTCATGTTTTATTGGGATAGGAATTACAAATGGCATACATGGAATTTTAAATGAACCCAAGCTAAACATGGGAAGACAAATATTGTAATTCTTCCAGCATGCTTCAAATTGTGTGTTTTGTGCCCAGTTTTAAGTCTTGGAGCTTAGGAGTTAAAGACAAAGGTATATACTGCCTCAGGAGAGTTCAACAAATCCTTTTTTTCTGAAAGGTGGTTCATATACCAACCTGATCTGGCCGTGGTATAATTCTACTGCTTTCAATCCTGAGTTTATTCTCTTTGCCGCACGTTTCCAAGCTAGGAGACAACTCGGGAAACAATATGATAAAAGCCTTTTGGTGTGAGAATACCTCCCTATGTTAAAGGCCAGGCATATACACAAGATCCGTGGCATATTTAGTGTACTGTGGCCCAGGAAACTGTATCTCTCAAGGGATCTCCCAAGATTAAGACTCAAAACATACTACGCGACCTTGGGAAAAGCACTTAGTCTTTCTCTGGCTAGGTCTATTGTATAAATTAAACCCTGCCAGGGGATGTTCCAGGGCATTGGAATCCAATCCTCTATAAACTGTTGACATAATCCTTGGCATCAGTTTGGCCGAAGCCAGCTGGCAGTGTCCCAGACAGTTCCCCACACAGCTCAGAAGTCGGTGCAACCCAAGGCCATCCCCGGCAGACAGGCAGAAGCAGCCGCTCCGCTCTGGAGGGAAGCGCAGTGACTGCAGGCTGCTCCCCGCCTCTGAGCTCGGCAGCCAGCCTGGGCATGTTTTGTGACCAGTATAAACACAACTGATGCACCTAAAATGGAGATTATGTATCATTTCCTTTACAGAGTGATCTAAGGATGCAACTACCGTTATAATCCTTGCAGACACGTAACTGGGATGCCCATAAGATTATCTGAAAGCGCTTGTAAAAGGTGCCTTTCCCCTCTGAGAGTATCATATAGGGAAGAGCTACCAGAAGACACATCCTTTAGGAAGCTCATGCTCACATCTACAGGTAATGGCTGCCACAAAGCCAAAATAAAATGGAAGTAACGTGGTGCCCTACGGGGGCAAGATTTCTAATTCCCTGAAGACATTTATGCATTGCACCTCTCCATGTGGGACAGCAAGGTGGCCTTGTCCATCTCCAGAGATCCTCTGCTTTAGGTGGCACTCTCTGTCCCACCTGACAGTCTTGCCATGGCCATAGGAGCCAGGCCACTGTGCTTGTGTGATGGATGTTAACAGGCCACCACTGACTGTGTGATGGATGTGCTTTCGGCACTGGAACAGCTTTGAGGCAAGCATCCTCTGTTCCAAAAAGGGCTCAACTGGAGAGCACCTGCTGAACGTACAGATCTGCTTTTGAGGCTAGTGAGCAACAACCTGGAATTAAAGCAAGAGGAAAAGAGCGATGGTAGAAGCAGAGAGAAAGCACCCTCCTTCTTCTACAGTTGCCATTTCCCCTTATCCTTCTCAAGTGTGCGGAGCTCCTCACTCCGTTTGAGCCTTTCACTTGAAAACATTTTAGTTACAATTGCCCCCTTGATCATTCCAGCTGCAAAAACAACTGATGTCTCCTCCAAGCACTTTGGACTTCAGTGGGTTAGGAGCTGGGCTCAAAATACAAGTCATTTTTCACCACTGTACTTCAGCTCTCAGTGAAAGGCAGTCACTTACAGAACAGGGAGTTGGAGCTTTGTACCAACTCATACTGGCATTACTTACCAGTCCCCACAGTCAGAGGCCACCATTTTGGCCAAACAGACAACAAATGTCTGCCAGTGACTGCCAACACTAAGCCTCTTCTGTTTGTTCATCCTGGAGCAGCAGGCTCCATCAATTCCCCCCATTCCTCTGGCCACACAGAACAGAACTGGTTACTCTTGATTTAAATTTGTGCAATGTTATACGTACATAGTCTTTCTAAACAAAAATGCACACATGTCCTTGCTTACTAATGTAGGGTAACATGCTGCACAGTATGATACTGACACATCCAGGGGAAACGAACCTATTTTGGAAAAGGGCTGAGACTTTTGTTCACAGGAGCTTACACACAATCTCTTTCAGAGCTCTTAGCCCATGCCTCGACACAGGCTCTGTAGTACCCACGTACGCATTCTAGCCCATGGCTGGAGCTGGTTTGTATGTAATACTTTCCGTGTAAAAAGCAACAGAAAATTGAGCTGGTGGTAATCATTATGTCAGCTCTGCTTTTTCTAAGATTTTGGAAGAAACCAACTTCTGACAAAGGGAGGCACTCAGCTATGTCTTCACCCAGTACACTGTTGCCTAAGTGTCCACCAGCCTTTTCACAGAGGGGAGGTGTTTGCAAAAGGCTTTCATCCTGCAACCATGACTTCTCTGCACTGTGAAATTCAGTGGTTTTCACCATCCACTGCTCCCTCATCTCATTTCTGAATAGAGGAATAAAAACATACTTTCACATTTGGAAGGGCCAGCTTCCAAGGAAACATGACTGCTGCAGAGAAGACAGAATGGATCAGCTGGCAGAGAACTGATGGGCTGGCTGTGGCAGGACTTACGCCATTATCAGACCTCTCTCTCTCCTGATGGCAATGTAGAAGTAAATAATGACCCTACAAAAGTCTAGCTCTGGCAATAGCTTTGTATTAAAAAATGAGGATGCTTCACTGCTTTCAGTAATTAATAAATTAGATGGATTATTAGCTACCAGGCCACATTTTTAAAGTGTTCTTTTGGCCAAGCGCCCCTGTGGACTATCATGAATTGTCCAACGCCAAAACCCTCTTCTGCTCATTATTCCCAAAGCTGCAATTTCTGCAGCATTTACAAGCGGCTGCACTTTTCAGAAAGGCAGAAATACTCTCAAATTTGGCTATGTATTTGGCAACATGTGTCTCGGATGTTCCCAGCACTTCAGACACATCCTCTCCAACTTCTCAAACGGAGTTGCTTTAAACTGATGGAGCTTGAACCTGTGCTCCTGACTCAGCTCTTTCCCCAGCCAAACCACTGCACAGGTACACTAAACACGCTGGCCAGTTGGCACTAGATCACTCCTGCAGTTGATGGTACCTGCCCTTCAGACTTCTCAAAGGAGAGTAACCCCTGCTTCACGCTATTCAAGGCCTCTTTTGTTCTGGTTTTAATCCTGAGCATTCTGGTTTTAATCCTGAGCCCAGCCATGGGCTTATTTGACTCCTGAACCACTGTCAGCAGGAATGGTATCACTCACAAGAGATGCAGCATCTGCAGGCTCAAAGCTATGAGTCAAGAAAAGACAATTGTGGGAAAGTAATATATGCACAGAACAGGAAAAGCAAGTGGTAGTATGTTGGAGTAAAGTGACTATTTTATTCAGAAAAAAAAGGCAGTGAAGTGAGGGCAAATGCATTGTTAAATAGATACATGAGGAGAAGGAGAGAATGTAGGTATATGGGCTAAAATCAACTCCACTTTTATTCTTTAAAAAATTAGGGGGGGAGGGGAATGTGGTTTGACTTTTCATGGAAAAAGGAGACACTCTGTCCAAGTCCCACTGTAAGATTAAATTATGTCACTTGTTTTTAACAGATAAACTGCGGAAGTTGGGCTGCCCCAGCCTGGGAAGGACAGCCACCAAGTACCTCTATCCCACAGGAAGGGCTTCGCAAAGGCACCAGGGCTGGCTTGGGCCTGGCGGCCTCAGTGCCTGGTGTTTCTTACTATCCCCTAATAAGGGGGGAGGCTGAGGCAGAGGAATAAAATACCTTGCTGAAGGCAAAGCATAAATATAAACAGATCTCAAAGCTTCTAGTTCTCTGCTGGAATCTGTGGGCCACACTGCACAGGGGAATGTGGGACCAGCTAGGCCAACCAACACACAGTCCAACACCACCAAGGCGGCACAATGCTCGCCATGGCTTCACTCCATGCTGGGCACCCAGGAGCTTCCCTCCATTCTGGCGAAGCCATTTGCTAATACTTCTCCAACCCGAGCTCCAGGGAGCCTGCAGAGGAGCCGCCTGTGAAGCACGCAGGATCTAGGGGCTGAGAAAGGCGCCGCGCCGCGGAGCCGCCGTGTTCGCCGCGCCGCCCGTCCTGACGGCCGCCCCGCTCACCCCACAGCGACCTGCGGAGATTTCTTCGCCGGGGTGACACCAGACTGGCACCTGGGGTGGGGCGAGCCAACCGGTTTGCGGCACTACCTCCGCCGCCCCTCTGCCGTCCAGCCTGCTAGCGGCGGGGCAAGGCCGCCATCTCGCGGCTGAGAGCGCCACACGCGCCACCGACGGCAAAATGGCCCCCGCCGCCGCCTCAGCCGTCGCGATCCTCGCCGGGGCTGTGCCGAGGGAAAACATCCAGGGTTGTGACAAGCGGGGGGGGTTAGAGAGAACAAGGGGTGCCCTGAGAGATGGTGAAAAGGGACCGGCAACAAAAAAGGTGATAAAACCCACAACGGTGAAAAGGGCTTCATGGAGTCAGGGGCGCGGATGGCGGGCTGCAAGAGGGGCCTGCTGCTTTTCATTCACCACAGACAAGCAGATTGAGTTGTGGGGTTTTTTTCCCCTCACAGAAATTAACATCTTCCTGGGAAATTTAGTGAGGAGCTTGAATTAAAAAAAAAGGTAATGGCAAATCTCACAACTATAAAGGCAATGTACATCGGATGGGCAGAAGGAGGACCGTCTTGCTCTTGGTTAGTTTTGTTACAGCCAGATGCATTAATGGTGTTGGTTCAGAGCTTGCAGATGTTGGGGTGTAGGGAGAGGACTGCTCCACCCCATTTCCCTGCCAAACTTCATTTTTTGAAATTTCTCATACCACTTGCCTGCCTCCAGATAAATTTCAGCTTGAGATTTTCCTAAAAATAGTTGAGCCAGGGCCAGAACTGGTTAGGGGTGAAACACTTGTTCTTGCCCATGCTAAAATCACATACAGTCATTTTGCACGCTGAAAACACAAATTTGTGCAAACTCGAGTGCCTGTGAGGCACAAATTTGGCAAGGAGCCAGGGGTGTAACTTAAAAGCTGTGGAAAAGGTTCTTCTCAGTAATGACTTTTTAGAAATTGGTGGCTGAGATCCTTGAAGATATATTAAATTCCAGCATAGGACCTGCACGGGTAAAGGACACTTTCCCAGTCAGCCTTGTCTGGGGCTGCTGCAGGCTGCTGCTCTATCCTGGGGTGTCTGAAATGGCTCCCTATGGTCTGTGTGCCCTGCTGCCCGTGGTGAGGGCTCACAGCTCGCAGCTCTGCCATCAGCACAGGGTCTGCTGGGCCCTCTGCTCAAGTGGAGGTGGGTGTCACGTCATACAGTAGATGTGTCAGTCCCACTCGTGACCCGTGCAGGTGTAGGTAGAATGGCATGGTGCTGGATTTGTTTTCCATTTGTTCTCTAAAAACCTGGGCAGTTAAACATTCACGGAGTTAACGTTAAGGTCACAAAGCCGCGTAAGCCATTCCGAAGCACAGAGATGGCTGTGGAACCTTCATGCCACCCCTTGTGCATGTGCATTAAGGTGAAGCTGTACCACAGGCTTCTCACTTTGGTCCAATGATGCTCATTCGTGTCCGTGGTACCTTCTGTGTCACCGTGACAGATGCCCTGGGCGTGTAAAGTTGTGTGCTGTAGCAGTCCATGTGGAACTGCAGTGACACAGCCAGGGAGCCACACAGCTCAGCGCTGTTCAGCGACAGAGCATCGGGAGCTCAGTGTGCCCCCAGCCCGCTGTGCTACCTTTCAGTAGCTGAGCATCCCACCTTTTTGTCATTGGCTTGGGAGGGTTGTACGCTTCGTTTGTGTGAGCAGGACAGGTAATTTTGCAGTCTGTGAGATGACAGGTGTTTGCAAATCTAAGGTGGGCATTAAGAACCCAGCATTTTCTGCTGTTAAAATAAAAATCAAAACGCAACACACACACACACCCCAACCCTCCCCACCCCCCCACCCCCCACTGCATCTCCGAAACAAGAGATCACTGTCATTCATACAAAATTGCCTTTTATTTTCAGTTTGCAATGAGCTCTGTGGCTGAGACCGCTCTGACTTCTCCCTCAGCACATTTGACTTCTGTCGGGGAGGCCAGGTTTCACCCCTGCGAGCACACAGCAGCACAGCCGAAGGGATGTGGGCCAATCCCCCCCGCTTCTTTCCCACCAGACATAACCCGGACACCGGGAGGGATTTCCCTTTCCCGGGAGCAGAGCCCGCTGCTGCCGGCGCCGCGGGAGCCGGGGAAGCTCCTTCCCTGCGCTGTGGGAGACCACCACCTGCTGGGGGCTCGGCTCCCCGCCC
>VZTM01002056.1:55553-93739 GCA_013400555.1 Jacana jacana
TCCTGTCTCGCTGTCTTTGCAGGCTCACGGCACTTGTGTCCGCGTCGCACAATCTCCGTCTGTCTGCAGAGCAAGCAAGGCTCTGGAGCTAACAAATAGGCAGTTCACAGTTGACAGCACACTGCTTTCCTACACCCAGTCGTGCCCCCCCATCTCCAGCAAGAAACGAGGAGGCCATAGCTATTACATCCCGTTTTCCTTACTCAAGCAATTAATTTTGACTAAATTTATATCAAAAGAATCCTTCCATTCTTTGTTATATGTGTTTAATTGGACATTGGGTTTGTGGTTTGCTCATTATATTTCTGCTGCAGTTTCAGATTTCACTTGAGATGTGTGGGTATCAGACAGCATTGCTATGGCTCCATCAGGGAGGCAGCTGATCTGGAGGGTCAGGAAAATCACAGCTTCTGATTGCCCAGGTTTCTCTCGGTGAGGAAGCAATGGCAAGTCAATGAAAATGAGCTGCTCTTTGTCACTGGAAATCTTACAAGTTTGGGTAATGACTATGCTGTGGCTTTTGGGAGACTGTCTTGTATAGATGGGTAAGAAGAAAAGAATTTTCAATTTGTGTGAAGTTGGAGATGGACAAACTGAAAATTATAGCAGAGCTCTGGAAAACCTCTGTGGTGGCTTTTTTATAAGGGCCAGCAGGGTGGAGAGGAGACACAGCAGATGGTGGAAACATTTGCTTGTATAGGTTTGGCTTCTGGGACTGATTTTTCTCATGAGCACAGCAACAATTTCAAGCCTTGAAACCCAAGTTTTTAGTGAGCTGCAGGTTTTCCTGTACGTACAGTTGTGATGCACATGAAAGCATTGCTTGGGTTTCAGGAACAGATTAAGTTGGCTATGAGAAGTTAGTCCAAATACGCTTCAGTGGGCATGCAATGGAGATCGTAATAATCCTATACCAAGCAGTTTCCTTTCAAATTCATACAATCATGTTACTGTGCAGTTCCCATGACAAGTCAGTAACACACTGTGGAGAGATCCTGAGAGTTCACATCTTGCAACAGCAGAAGAAATTTCTCTGGGATTGTCTGCTGGGGAGACCATTTCTCCCATAGCTGAAACTGGCACACAGCTTCCAGAACGCAGTGCTGCTCTAGGAGGTCCCACAGATCAGCTGTCTAAGTAGAGCAATTCTTTCTGCTTTACTTCTGTTTGCAGTGAGATTCATGTTTCTGCCAAAGCTCACTGAAAGGAAGGCCTGCAAGGATTTAACTGCCAGTTTGAACTGATTTTGTGCTGATGCTTTCTTGGACCCAGAGGATGTAATTTCTGGTCAGCTGTAGCCTTCCTGCACACTGGCACATTTAGTGGTGGCTTTCTGCATCTCTGAGATCCATAGGTTATAATTTCTAGTAAAATAAACAGTTTGTTATTCTTTTTTCTACAGAGTGAATCAATAAATGACTGCAGCTCCAATGTCAGGCATTGCTGCACCATGCCTGGAAGCCTGAACTGGCAGCAGGGAGGAACTTCCATCTGCAGGACTTGTCTCACCTACTTCTGGTCTCACCTTCAGCTCTTCCAAAGGCAGTATCTCTAGGTACTGACTTTTGCCTTGTGTTCATCCCACACCCACAGCAAAGCGATCCCGCTCCCCAGGCTTAAACGAAAAGACTTCTGATTCATTGATATGTTAAATAATCCCACAGGAACCTTCAAGTCTGACTGGGGTGAGAGGTGCCACCTTACCAAACAGCCCCACAAGGCTGTGTGATGGCCAGTTTATGGGCACAAAATTCCAGGGTGAGCCAGGGCTGATCTGAGCTGTAGGCTGCTACTGCTTATCCAGCCAAGAGGTCTGTGATGGTCTTTCCAAATTCTCTGATTGGCTGGTTTGGCAAGGTTCAGCTTTTTTGATAAAGTTACAACCTCAATTGACAGAGTATGCCAAAATAAGGTCAAAGCAGACCAGAAATTATAACTGGAAATAAATGTTGGCAACTCTGAAACAAACACCAATTTTGACCTCTGATTTTTTAATTCCTCACTTCCCACCAGGGCAGTGCATAACTTGGACAGGAGATACATGCACATAGATATTGAGCAATATTCTGTGTATCCCAGTGGGATGGAGGGAAGCCTCCAGCTGAGGCTTCAGGGTACTGCTGTCATGTAAATTAGAAGTAGTTACATTCCGTCTCCACCGCAAGCGATAAACAAGCCGTGGAAGGAGGAAGGTTGAATTATGTCATTCTTGAGCACCGTATGCTCCTCTTAGTGCTCTGAGAGTTATACTGCTGGCTTTGGAAGTTAGCACGCAGATATTTCATGCTCTCAGCTAACCATGCATTTGTTAACTTCTCAGATGTCATGTGAATGGCCTGCTCGCTCCCTGCCTTCTCTCTTTGACAGCCGTAGAGGCTGTGCCAAAAATACAGCCAAGACAAACACTTTGCTCCAGCTATAAGCTGCCCTGATTATAACTCCAGCACACTTAACGGGCTTCAGTAACTTTGGAAACCAACATAAACCACAGATTTCTCTGAACTGCCAAACTTTGCAGTTTGTACAGCGTGTTATGTTTCTGGCAGGAAATCTGGATGAGATGCCAAGTTAGTAGAAAATTCAATATCCCGCTGTAAAATGTTTATTGTTTGGCGTGTGCATCTAAGTGCACCTTCCCGTTGCTCAGTTAACATGGTTTAAAAAATCCCCCATGTGAGAATCAGCCGTCCAGCTGCCGAGTGCAGTGAAATGACTTTCAATAAACAGTGCAAGCGGGAGCGTCAGATCCAGAGTACTGCCCGGTATCTGCTGCAGGACCTCAGCGCTTCCTCATGTCTAGACCTGAACTGTTTATTCAGTTCCTCCTCTCAGTCACGGGACCGTTATTAAAACTGTGATGGGACACACCATTTGCTTTCACAGTATAGAACAGGAAGACAGAAGCTTGATCCTACCCTAACAGGGCCCACATCCTTAGTCGGTCTCCCATATCACCACCAGAGCAACAACTAAAAAACAGATATCAGATTTCTTTTTTCTCTCCCCAAATGTATGCTGTAATAATTTTGGAAATGTATAAAATTCATGCCTGCCTTTACAAACTATGTATATGGCTCAGTTTCTCAAAACAATGCATCTTCTCACACTAGATAAGATATTATTACCATATTACTAGAACTATAGGGTTGTAAAAGATTAGCTGTACAAATATGCTGTCCTTATTCATTTCCTACTAGGGCATGATAAAACATCTCTATAATGGAGTTTGCAAACATGCCAAACTAGTGCATAGGTATAGCTCATGGTTAAATGATCTTATTATTCCATGAACAAACAGGAGCCGTGGAATCTTCCTTACATTAAATTAAACCATTTTGTGCCTATCTCACTCTCGCATCCAAAAATACTCGCATGCCTGTAGGAATTAAAGTACGCTTTCGTGAGCCGTTTCAAAAGTATCCTTGATTCCTGTTTGCTCCCCGTTATTGCAGAAAGCCTTTATATAATACAGTAAGTCTGTTAGCGAGGCAGTTCCAGCAGGCTCACCTGCAGGTGTGTGAAGTCAGCTCTCCTACAGAGCTGGGATCTCTTGGGGACAGGCTGAGTCTCCACCAGCCGCTGCAACTGGGATTTTTGGTCTGGGTTCCTTCAGGAGTTCCCACCTTGGAACAGCGTCTCGGGCCGCGCTGAAGTGTGCCTGAATGAGGAGCAGCGCTGTGATGTCTGTAACCCAGGGCTGTGTGGTGGCCATGTCATTGCCAACCTGTAGCCTGCACCCTGCTTACATACAGGTCACCAATGACTGCATTTGGTCTTGTCACAGTCCCTTTTTATGTCTCTCAAACCGCTCCCCCCCAGCCCAGAAGAGGGGACCTGAAGCAATGGGTTGGGCAAACGAGCCCCAGGAGTGCAGCAGAGCGTGCTGCAGATAGAGGCCCGAGCTGCCAGCTGCCGGGAAAGCTGCGCCTGTGACCTTACACAGCACTCCTCCTTCTACGGCTGGCTGAGGCCAGCAGTGCTCTCCGGGGGACAGCTGCACACTTGCTTCCAGGGGGATGGTGCCAGGCTGTGGGAATCCTGCCACTGCAGCTAATGGACTTGCTTCAGAGCCCCCGAGTTCAGTTTCACATTTTGCAAAGCGCATTTGCTCCCCAGAGCAGTGGTGAGAGTGTCCAGCTGGGCTGGATACGCAAGACTTCACCATGCACAGACTGCACAGCCAAAGGTTAATAAAGCTAAACTACAATCTTAGAACCACATTAATTCTTAGAGTACTTCACCAGATGATGTAATTAGCAGCAGATGAATTAGCAAGGTTCTGGTGCCTTGTCTGACATAAAACCTGTGCCTGAGGAAAGGAGGAACCTTTCCACGTGGTGAGGGTGCTGGAGAACATGCAGTCGGGGAGCACTGCTACTGCACGGTTAATCACCCGAGACAACGAGGTGCAGCCAAGAACGCCCCTCCTTAGCACAACCTCAGACTCAGCTAAAACGCTCGCCCTGATGGTCTTTGCCAAGTTCTCTAAATGCCAGCCCGAGGAACGGTCAGTAAGCACAGGATGTGGAAATGGACTGTGTGCATTTAGTCGGCTGTGTGCTTTTAGAAACCTCTCCCTGTGCAATTAGTACCTGGGTACGGTACTTTGTGACAATCCAGTCCGTTCCCTCGGCACCAAACAGGCGCTAATGCCTGTGCCAGAGAGCATGTAGGTAGTGCTGTTCAGCTCTGGGCAAGCAAACAGCACTCTGCAAACACAGGGCGCTATTAAATCCAAAAGGAGCTTTGATGTTGACTTTGACGAGCACAAAAGCAGACCCTTTACATAAAAGACTCACTCCATGAGTTAAAAATAAGAGACCTTTTGGCCCTCCTGCTGTAAATTCACATGTGTGTGTTAGCCTCTGCCTATACCAAAGGCTTTAACTAAAGAGTTTTACCTTTTTATTCCCTGATGTAACTGCTTCCTTAGGTGCTTTGCCAGTAGCTTCCTTGGAATTTAATGTGCCATCTTCAGCCTCACCTTGGCAGGACTCAGTTCTCTCTCAAATTCATCAGTAGAGAGGTCTGTATATTTGTAGATGTTGCAATGCTTTAGGTGAGTGAAAAGGTGAATAGCAGAAGGTGGTCTTGTATGTATCACTATCTCTACATCATCATGTTTATCTTTTCAGAGTGAACCTGTGGTAGGCGTGAATTCCCACAACAAAGGAATACTGCCTTTCCTGATCTGGCTACACCAGAGAATAAAGCGAGGGTGGCTGGCTGGAAAAAAAGGTGGAGACACAGGAGTGACCATAAGTGAAGTGGAAGAGAAGCTCACAGCATGTAGTGTGCTCAAACAGAGAGAAGAACCAGAGTTATCTACATCAGCAGCTTTGAAGAATTGGTGTATAAAAGTGCTGTACCTGCAAGAGAGATTTTAAAATTTAGGAGTGCTCCATTCTGACAGCAGAACAGTAAGCATCGTATCCATGCTTATTAAAAAGACAAAGATCATCTTGGCAGTCACAGACTTATCAGTCTTTCCACAATCGTGGGCAATCTATAGAACAAATTGTGAAGAAAAGAATAAAGACCTGGAGGTAAGTAGAAAATGATGTAGATAAAATGATTAGCCAAACTTAGCTGGTATCTCTTGTTGGTTTTCCAAGTGTAACTCATTTACAGGGATGCTAAACTGACAAGCTAACTTGTGAAGCCAGGTTGATTTGATCACTTGTGATGATACTTGTCTTGGACTGGACAAGGCACCCTTGGAAATGGGTATTGAAGTGAATAAGGAGCCAGCACACATCAACCTGGACAAAAAATTACTGAGTGGGAAGGAAATTAATATTGGAATTTCTCAACGCGTTGGGCCTGATCCTCTTAAGAATATTCATTTGTTACTATGGCACATGCTAAGGACGTTTTGAAGTCTTGTCAGCATGGAAGAGGGATGGAGTATCAAAAGGACTGCATGGGACTGGTGGTTAAAGCAGTGGAAATAAGGTGGGATTTGCTAGGGCAGAATACAAGCCATGCGTGAGAGTGGGAGCTGCTTGGATGTTAGGTGTCAAAGCCAAACAATTATTAAGGCTTCTTCATCAGTGATACAGAAAGAAAAGCACTTCTGGGAGTTCAGTTTTACTACTTGCAACAACGACCTGGAGTGGATCACTTGTGGGAGGTGTCTCTCATGCACTCAAGAGGTAGCTGTGGAACCTACTGTTCAGTCAGCTAAAGCTATGGTGTCAGATCTGTCAGACCTGACAGACCAGAGGGTTTGCTCCAGAAAGGCCAGCCATAGCTCTGAGAGGACTGCAATGAGGAAGGGATGAGGGTAATAGTTGATCATATCATGACTGTAATGGGATGGTCTTGAAAAAGGTAAACAGATACTTTATGTATCCTAAGAGGTCTTTCTGAAGCAGAGTATTGACATATTCCTGGGCACTTACACCCAGTATTGATCTGTGTGCAGTTCAGGCGACCTGTGCTCAAGGAAGAGGAACTCAAGACTGCACCATGTGCAGAGGAAACTGCAAACACCAGTGTGAGAATGGAAAATATATTTTGTTAACAGTGCCTAAAGGAATCAGGCTTGTTTATCTTCATTAAAGTGAAGGCTTAGAGGGACTCAGTTGCCTTTTAAAATGTATCAGAGCACGGGAGGAGCTTTTAAAATTCTTAATGTGATGCTGGTAAAGGATCATAGTCGGGTTAAGAATAAATTTGAATTGAAAATACAAAGTTCTGTAACTGTCAGAGCAGCTGGTATTGCCCAACAACCATTTTCAAAACGTTTCTTGGTGTGTTTGTAATTCAGGGATTTTCTGGTTTGAATTTTTCTCTGAGTTCAATATCACAGTGAAGAGTCCTACAGAAATAATTCACTATTAATAAGACCCTTATAATGAGATCCTACTGTCTCCTCAGTGTTTCTCATTCAAGTTTCAATGTTGCACATTCTCTAGCATGTTCTCAATAGCAGCCTATTAAAGAAGTTTTAATCATAAAGGTTATTTTCTGATAATGGGTGAGTCTTGCTGAGGTGCCAGTCCTGCTTGAGAAATACAAACCAGTGGCTTACACCCAGGAGCTCCTGTGCACAAGAGGCAGGATATCAGGGCCGTTCTGGTGCTCGGGCTGCATGAATATCAAGGTGACAGCTATTAGAAATCCTTGGTAGGCAATAAACTGGTATTTGTCTGTGACAACATAAAGGTAAGGGTAAACTTCCAGTCCCTTTAGATTCTCCTTTACCCTAACAGCCAGGAGATGCTTTACAAATAAGAACTGTTGGACACTGAATGAGTGAATGATGCCTCTTGACTGGTTGCAAGTGTGCTGACTTGTGGCTGTCATTAGGAGTCACCCCCACATCATTAGTCAGGCTGCAGTGTGGAAGAGGTGCTTCATATTGTGCTGGCATTTTTACAGCATCCACGGAGGGAAATTTTCAAGTGGAAGTAGGGAAGAACAGAAGCATATTAAAAATTTGCTGTAAAGAATTGCAACTGAGTTCTTCTCAGGAGCTTGTAAAGATCTTCATTTCAGTGGTCCCGGTGGTGCCTAGTGTTTGATTAAAATCTAATGTACAAACAGATCAGAGTTGTGAATTTAAAGTGGTTGCCACAGATGAGAAAGTGAGGACTCTTCTCCTAGCAATACAGTCCAGTTGGTCCTCTCTCCTGGTATGGGGAAAGTCAAGGATTTGCAAAAATAAAGAGGGAGCTGGACTCTTCCCAGTGGCACACAGCAAAAGGACAAGAAGGAAGGAGCATAGATTGAAAAACAGGAGATTCCACTTAAAGGTAAGAAAAAAGCATTTCAATATGAGGATGGCTAAACACTGGCCCAGATTGCCCAGGGAGGTCCTGGTGTCACCACACCTGCAGATACTCAAAGCCCCACTAGACACAGTCCTTAGCAGCCTGCTCTAACTGACCTTCCTGAGCAAGGCATTGGAAACAATTTCCAGAAGTGCCTTCCAACCCAGATTGTTCCATGATTCTGTGGAAGGTTGTGCAATTCCTACATGAGTCAGGTTTTTCTGCAGACTCGTGAGACCAGTGTACGTTTAACATCAGTTCCTTACTGTAGGTTAAGGAAGGTGTGTTGCTGTGCTTAGTCCTGTAGGATAGAAGCAAACCCCGAATGACCAAGGACAAGAGCAATGGAGTTATATGGCTTCCCTAAGCAGAAATTTACCTGCATCTGCTGAGGGATCATCTGGTGTCAGCTGGGGTGTTGGGTGGGTTGCCAAGAGACGTTGTACTCACTACCCCACCCACAGGGACCAAATCGCGTGGTGTGTGATAGGTTTGTTCTGAACCAGCTCTGTGTGTTTCAGGGCTAGGAACAGGGTTTTAGGAAAAGCAACCAGGATTCTCCACCTCATGCAGTTATTACTTCAGCATAAATCAGGTAGGTGGAAAATACAGGGACTCCAGTTTGGGGACTTTTCTTTCACTAAGGTTTATTTTGTTTCAGTCCCAAAAATACAGATTAACTTGGCTTCAAATGAGTGAGTATACCTTCCAGGGTAGGAGTAGGGACCTTTTCATCCGTCATTTCCTGTCCTAGCGATCCCTCCCTGGCCAGTGAGCCTCTGACTGATGGAAGGAGCAGAAGAGTTGGGTTGTCAGGGGAAAGCAGTAATAGACCTTTTTTTTAAAAAAATAATATTCTGATAGGGTATCGTTTTGCTATAACTAAAAGTTCTTGTTTGAGGACCAGGTAGCTCTGACAGGAAAGGTGAACTGGTACTGGATCAGAACAAATCAGTCTGTTCACAGTTGTTTTCCCATCTTTCATTTCCCCAGGGACCATGGAGAAATGGGCAAGTGTGTCTTGCCACCTGTAGGGTGAAAATCTGCAGGCTGGGTCATGTAAGACCACCACCAGAATCATAGAACCATTCGGGTTGGAGGAGACCCTTGGGATCATCACGTCCAACCATCAGCCCTACTCTACAAGTTCTCCCCTACACCATATCCCTCAACACCACATCCAATTGACTCTTAAACACAGTCAGGGATGGTGACAATGCTATTTACATCACAGTTACGGATCTGACTATGTGAAAAGGGGATGTAACAGAGTCCCACCAGGAGGCCATACAAAGCCTGGGCTATCACATTTTCCAGTGTTGTTCTTGATGGGTCTGTTGTTGATGCCAAGGCCTCTGGGTAGGTACTGGGGCACAGTGACAGAGCTTGGCCTCTGAGCAGCAATGGAGGCCCGAAGTGGAGTTTCCAGAAGACTTGTTCATCCTCTGTGTGCCATTGTTTTCTGCACAGAAATACAAAAGAACATTCTGCCTGTTACACTACACTCTTGTGCGATTCCCAGCAACTTTCAGATATGCTCCTTCCCCACTTCACACAGCCCAGGCTAAGCTCTTACTCATGCAAGGAGGAGTGCCTGTGAAAAGCATTGTCTGTCATCTTTAGATCTCTCTGTGGATGGCTGATGGCTTAATGAGTGCTGTGATAGTGCAGGCTGCTCAGAATTGCTGTTGGGGGCATTGTGAGAATGCAGTGAACTTTTGCAGCTTTCCTAGAAAGTAGGACAGGAGCAAAGAGGCAGCAACGAGCAGTTCTGCAGAGCAGTAAGAGGTGTGAGACTCCTCTGCGGGGGCTCTTCCGTACTGACTCATCTGAGAGCTGTACTCCCACTTCTGATTTGAAAATGAACCCCTGCCCCTCTCTCGACTGTGGTTGTCCCTAACAGTGTTGGCGTCACCTCTACACCTCTTGCTCTCCCAAGCGTGTGTAGGTGGTGCTGGCTCTGCACATGAAAACACCGGGGCGTGCTCTTTTGTTCTGGTAGTGGTCACCATTGAATACACTTTCATTTATACTGTCAAAAATGTTTCCACCACAGCAAACATAAGGATCAAGACTGCTGCTAGGTGAGGTACTCCTCCTGCCATGCAGGAACCACAGCCAGCCAGCAGAGCCGCTGGGTGAAGGTCTCTGCTCTGGAGAGCTAGCAACTGCCTTGCTGTTGCTTTTTAAACACCCATGAGACAGTCTTTCATTACGTGTGAAAAGAATCCATCAAAAACGGTGACAGAGGAACATGGATCAAACTGCCAGATGGAGGGAAAAGCCGTACTTACAAGACTCCTCACTAATCATACTGAATTTTTCAGATTGGAGCACGTTGACTCACAGGAGGGAGCTGCTTTTCTGCTGTCCTTCACACAGGTGTACTGATAGTGACAGCATATTGCCACCCCAGGTGGGTGTCAGCTCATTCAAACACACGAAAGGAAAGTAAAAAGACCTGGAAATTTGAATTCCGCAATTACTCACCCTTAGGATAATTGAGTCCTTCGTGCTTCCAGTGGCCTTCCTCAGGAGCAGAACAAACAGCCTGGTTTTACAGATGAATGTTATGGCCAAGCCCCAGCTTGACATGTCTGGCACTACCCATAGTTAATGGTCTGAGTCCTAAATCCTGACTGCAGGCACAGCGCTTGCAGGGAGAGCCTCTCTGTAAAGCATCAGCTCACGTAAATCTGTCAACTCTTGGAAAGTTCCTGAGTGGTGCTTAGCTTTGATGGATCGAATCCTGTATGAAGATTAGAAGCAGGGATTCCAGGCATCTCTGGAATCACAAATTCCTGCTTCTTAACCCAAGGCCATTTCACCCAGGGAGCTGATAACAAAACTCATCCCATCTCTCCTGCACAAACAGGATGCGGCAGCAACACACCCAGCAAGACTTAACAACAGCTCACCTGAGAAATGAGTCAACAGATCAGCATTTTGAGGAGTGGAAATGTTCTGTTCCCAGGACAACAGCACTAAGCAAGGCTGAAAAGTGGTGTTTTCTAGTACTGTGGAAATGCAGTATAGTCTGCAGCACCCAGGATGGAGTCAGGCTGATTTCAGCGTTACAGTCAGAGCTGACTTAATCAATGGTAGTCCAATATACTTCTCAGTTGCTATTGTCACTGCTGTTGTTTCACCTTGGCAGGGATGTTTCAGCCCAGTTCATCTCAGGCTAGTATGGTACCCTCAAGGATGAACCCTTTTCAGACATACCCACTGCAAGAAGTGGTGTCACATGTAAAGAACAGTATCAGGGTTACCATGCCCAGCATGAAGAATACGCAGGATCTCAGTGGTAACTGGAGAGCTATTGCTGTCCACAAATGTCTCATGGGTGTTTATTTTCTCTAAACTGTAAAAATAAAAGGCACGACGCTAAAGAAAGACCTGCTTGGTTTAGGCACTGGAGAAATTATGCAGCAACAATTAGCCTTTATGCAAAGATTAATCCTTAAATAAGGAGGTATGGGTCTCTTTTAGCACTGCTTGACTTTTCCACAGGAGGTTTTGTATTTATAACTGAGTGTTCCTGCTCACACAGAAAACTTCTCTCTCTTCGTCTGCTTCCCTGGAGACTTCTGAACTTGTCATCAACCTGATCTCCAAGCCAGAGGAACACTTCCCCACTGTGCAATGAAAATTTATCAGCTTGTCCTTCAGCGTGTCTCAACAACTCGGAGACTATTAACTCATCTTTCAAGTGATTAATACTCCTGGGTGTTTGAGAGGCATAACTCTGGGACTTGTGAGGTGCTTGAGGCCCTGGAAAAGAAGGCAGAAGGGGAATGCAAAGTATGACAGTTTGGATGGAGAGGCAGACTAACGCCGCTCTCACTCAAGTCCTGTACCCACTCCACTTGGGCACCATTTGGGCTGGTCTCTGTAGGCACCACAACACAGCGAGGGGCCCTTTTTGGTCTCCTTCCTTTGTATGGCAATTCAGCTCTGCGGATTCCCGAGGGAGTAAATCTGAGAAGAAGTCATTTTACTTAGCGCTGCCTAATTATAGCCATGTTGACAGCCACAGTTGTAACTCCTCTGCTAAGAGATTTTTAGTATTCATCAGCAGGCTCCTCATTGGTCGCTGCAGAGTACCTGTCAGTCATGATAATTACTAATTTGTTTTAACTTGCCTCCAAAGCATTCCTAGAATTTATGACTGTGCTGTGAGTCGGCACAGGCCTCGTTATTCTGGCTTTGCCTTCCACTGTGACAGAGGTATGGCAGCAATGCAACGTGCTTAAAGTCATCGTGGCCTGTCCCTAAGACAAGCGGTGCGCTGAGAAATGCATGACCATGATGCATCCGTGTTTGTGCCACATACAACACCAGCAGCACCTTAGTATAAAATCACTCCTGGGATTGCTCTGGTGGCTCTGCCCACATTTGGAACACATGCACTGATAGGTGCACCTATATAGTTTTCCAGGAGAGCTGGTCTGCCTGTCCCTGCATATGTGGCTGAGGCAGCTGATAGGGCTGGTGCATTCAAATGGGGTTAGGCCAAACAAAAAAAGAGAAAGGGAGAACAAAGGATAAAGACCATATTTCACAGCTAGCCAGGCATGGAGTCCAGTGCTTTTATCCAAAAGCTCTCCTGTTGTGTCCCTAAACCCACCCTGACAGCCTTGCAGGAAGGAAAGTTGCTTGAGAAGATTGTCCTGCCCCCCATTACAACAGGGGATGTCCACAACATTGCTTTACTGGAATTCACTGGTGCCAGTAAAGAGCACCCAGATCATGTACAACACAGGGCAAGAGTAGCATGAACACAGTAGCTTTGTGCTCTAATAAAGGGCTGATGTTCTAATCATAAAGTTGGAAATGAAGCAACATTCTCCCTTCACCTTGCCCCGTAACAAAGGCAAAGCATAAGACCACGCTTCTCCCCAGCCTGCACCCCTGCACTCCTCCACAACACGTCCCTGCCAGGGAGACCAACAAGCCACCCCAGCGACTCTACCTGTGTGCTGCTCCCACAAGCCTCCCTCTCCACTCTGCCCCACAGCTTTCTGCCTCCCACACATACCGGCTGGCTTTCTGACTCATGTTGAACGTGAATGAAGCTTCCCAGCCTGTCCCAGGAGAACCCCTTCCCCATTTTGTCTGTAATTTCTGTACCCCTGTAGTGCTGGGCCACTGCTGGCAGCCTGGAAAACACAGCCTCTGTGAACTTCCCTAATCCCCACGCACGACAAAAAGGCTTCGCACGCAGCTCCTCAGCTCTGCTGTGCTACCGCTCTCAGGAGAGTTCCCAAGGCACGTATCATAGACTGCTTTTCACTGTGCAACAGCTTCAATCATCTCATCGTTTGGGAGCCTGGCACCCTGTGTCCGTTCCGATCAGAGGAGGGGGTGTCCTTGCACACCCTGCTCCAGGTCCTGACCTCCTGGAGGTGCCCTGCGCATCTGAGTTTAGGTGCAGCAATTCCAGTGAGTGGATCATGAGGTTGTTCCAAAGGCTGGACAGAGAGGGGTCACTGGCAGTGAGAGCAGGGGGACAGTGAGCGTGTGAGTGGCCCTGGTGCAGTGGATCCTGCCCAGATCAAGATTTCCCTCTGGCCAGCAGCAGCCCTTTTCAGGACCACCTGGGCCATAATCCCCATGGAGACCAGTCCCAAATCCCAAAGCATTGTAGCCAGTAAGAATTGCTGATTTTAGAAGAGGTTCAATAACTGTGCCATATTACATATATGCTAATAATGATTTTGGGTGAATATCAAAGCAGTAAGACTCTGTGTTCCCTGCAGGAGGAGGCTGCTCCAGCTGCACTGCTCTGGCTTCTGATGTTATTGTTTTAACTCGGAGACCCATCACGCAATCAGTTCTGCTACCAGTCCTTGAGTCCAAATAATCTCCTTTCCATCAAACTGAAACTTTATTTGATGAACAAACGGATGTTTCAAAATGTGACCTTTCCCAAGGTGATGCATTCAGTGGATGTATTATTTATTGGTTTTCAATTTTACCACAGGCAGATATGTCTTCCATCAGGAAGGTTAAACAAGAAGATGTTTAAAAATTCATTTAAGTGCAAATGCAGTCCTTACTACTGTAGTAATTCTTTCTCTTAACTACACATTAAAGAGCAAGATGTCGTTCTGCTGGAGGATAAATGATAGCTTGTCTGAGGCAGGACTGACAGCTTGTAGCTATCCCCTGCTGGATGCAGGTGGCACTTAAATGGTCACCAGCCCTTTCCTCAGGCTCGCTTGCCATCCATCTGCTCTCAGAAATGGGACTGTATTTCTCCTTGAGCATGGAGTACCTCTGCTTGTCTCACTCAGCAGCAAAGCTCATGTTCTTTGCGGGGGGCAGCATGGAGGTGCTCACAGTGGCTCCAGCCGTCCCAGCTGACTTTTCAGGGGCTTCATTGGATGGGGCAGAGCCTTGTGCAGGGCAGCAGGTGGAGGAAAGGCTCTTTGGTTTGGAAGCATCATTCTTTGCCTCTCTTCCTCCGGGGAAGCAGCAGAGGTCACCCTGAAGGTCACTTTCAGACTTTGTATCTTCTGGCTCCTAAGGATTTTGGTAACAGTGTGGCTAATTGACACCTTTCTCTTCTCCTCTTCCAGGCCACTCTAGCTTTTGCAGGTTGGTTAAATAATAATTCCAACAGATGCAAGAAACAACTCACTAGTGGATTATGGCAAAGCAGAACAATTTGCTGAAAAAATAGCTCATTTGATTTGAGATACTACATTATATGCCCTAGCGAATCCTTTAGAACTAGAAAAATGTGCATGAATAATGTAAGAACAGTGTTTTGTACTCATCTTTCCAGGAAAATCAGTCCTGACAGCTTGTTGGATTTGGCTCTTCTGGCTATTTGCGACACTGACTTAGAAACTCTCCTGATTGACTGTTCTGCCAAGTAAAAAGGAAGAATAAAACCAGTGTAGGCTCTTACATGTTCTTTTATAAGAACTGACAACGCATTACCCTCCTTTGCCAAACCAAGGCCAGGCCCCTGTGCAGATTTTGTTCCTGAGCTTTGGCTGCCGAAAACCATTCTCTGATTTATGCTGTGCAACACAGAATCATTAACATGTGTTGAGCAAGTTTAAAATCCTTCATAATTGGGAGTAATCAGTAACACAGGATAATAATAGTAAGTAAACACTGCAGCCCAAGTGATATAAATAGCTTTGCTGAAGCAGTGGAGCTGGAAGACAGCAGAGCTTGGGGCTGCAAGACCAGGACCTCGGGGTCTTCCTCCTACACCTCCTACATATGCATATATATTCTCTGCAAATGATGCCATTTAACACCCTGTACCATGGTGAAATGGAGGTTTCTGCACTGGTAGAAGTATTTTTCTGTAAGCTTTGTAGGCCCAGGAAGAAAGGGCAGATTTAATAATGTTTGCATAGCCAGCATCACTGCGTGGATCCGCCACCTCGCTTCTGGTCATGGCAGAAGCTGTGAGTCTGACCAGGTCCAGCATGGCTTTCTCACACTCAGCACTCCTATCACCTCCTTCTCCCTTAACAAGAGACACCCTGGTGCCTGCTGGCAGGTGGGGAACCCAGGTCCTGCATCAAGGAGCAGCAAGACCCTCCAGGTGCAGCACCCTGTGGGACAGGGTCGGCATCCGTGTGCTGGGGCACTGCTCCGCTTCTCTTCTCAAAGCCCTCTCAGATGCACCAGCAGCACTCTGAGCATGAAGTAC
This sequence comes from Jacana jacana, assembly GCA_013400555.1. Lineage (NCBI taxonomy): Eukaryota > Metazoa > Chordata > Aves > Charadriiformes > Jacanidae > Jacana > Jacana jacana. The sequence goes on from VZTM01002056.1 coordinate 71,013, forward strand.
AGTACCCCTGCACTCCCAGAGCCCATGGCACAGCCCTCAAGTCTTGCCGCTGGCGAAATCTTGTGGCTCTGCCACCTCCTGCTCTTTGGGCACATCTTGTAGGAGCCGAGGGGGCTGCAGAGGGGACATCCCTGGGGCACAGGAAGGAGCACCTGTGTCTGCACTGCATGGTTAGCAGGGCATGGAAGGTGTTCAGACTTTGAGAGCTTTCCAGTTCTTTCCCATGCTCTCTTAGCAGAGGTGTGCAGGAAACTAACAAGTTAAGCAGCTTGCTCTCCTATTTTTCCTCTCCTGTGACCCTGGCGACAGCGAGTAAGCGTAATGCCCATGATTATACTCTTATTACCATAGTAACTCAGGCAGGAGCTGATGATTGCACAAGCAGAGGCTGAAAGGGAACGACTGCCCGAGGAGGAAATCAGCTCTCTGCTGCCTGGGTGCATCGTCCCCATCTGCACCAGGTACTGCTTTGAAGGCAGTGGGGTTCCTCTGGCACACACTGAGAGCAAATTACAGCTCAGGCCTAAGCCTGTGCTTGTGAGGCAAGTCTCCCGAAGGATCCAGCCATTTTATGTCTAATGAAAAATAACTTGTAGAGGCTAATTTTCAGCAAGTCTCTGCACTGCCCTTCTCCCCTTGCCTTTGAAGCAAGGACACGGGGTGCAGCTTGGGCTGTGCCCCCTGCCAGAAGGAGGGCATGTCTGCAGTGCTCTGTAATGGCAGGTACTCGATGCAGAGAGGAGGCCAACATTAATGCTCTGGCAGAGCGAGAGGGGCTGGAGCCTCCATGCAGGGGATGCCCTCAGCTGCACGGTGTCTGACTCTGGAGACCTCTGCTCTGGTACCAGTGCTGTGGGGTGGAAAGGCCTTTGAATGGAGCGTGGGGATGAGACAGCCCCTTGCCCCCAGGCTATACCATCCACCTGAACACCACACAGCAGCAGCCAGTATTCCTCCACAGTGCCCCCGAGGGGTATGAAATCGCTGTCACACACACCAGACAGGCAAGTAAGGACTGAAACACAAAGAAGCCAGCCAGGACCCAGAGCCATCAAGGGGACATGTAACAGGGCCAGGATTTGAAAGCTCGTGTCTCAAGTGAGTCTAGTATGGGTTCTGTCATGGATTGAGAAAGCCCATAACAATTTGTTGTCATTTAGACAATCATTCTATCACACAATAACCCCTCCCCACCCAGAAAGAGGAATCAAGGAACACAAGAAAACACAAGGGCTGAAATACTAAATAGATTTCATAGGATAAGACTAAATAATTAAGAATACTAAAGAACAAGTATTAATCCTGGCACTGATAGAAGATACACAAGAATTACACTCTACCCATTCTATCAGCAGAAGCTGTGCACGCCCAGCAGTGGACAGCAAATGTTGGACACTGCAAACACTGTGCCTTCAGGAGGAAGGGAAGGCCTCAGGTGTCCTGCAGTGGGGCAAGAAGTTCTCTGGACCTTGGCCATAGAGGGAGAGGGAGCTATGCAGCAAACTTTCTGATTGATATAGGATGTGACGCTCATGGTATAAAATCATCCTGTTGGCTTGGGTCAAGTGCCCAGGCCTTGCTCCTCCTCATCCCCACACCTGGCAAGGCTCAAAAGCATTGAGACCTTGAATCCCAGAAAGCCTAGCTGGCAATAAAGTAAATATTTTCACTAATTCAGACACTAGGGTCTTCCAAAAGTGCAGTTTCCCCCAGTATTAGAAGAGAACTTAGTCCTGTGTCACTTGATCCAGGACAGGTTCATAGGTGATCTCAGCATCATCCTTCCATTTCTAAAGCATTAAGATCGAAGAGGACCACTCCAGGTACATGGAGTTTTGTTCATCTTTTCTTCTTAGTTTTGCCTATTGGGTAGTAAGCTTTACAGCAACATTAAAAATGCTGTTCCTCTAATGTCCACCACTCTTACAGAGGGGCATAATGTTTTTGCTCTGTATCCAAGGGGTAAGAGGTATGGAAAGGAGCAGTTCAAGGCTATTTTGGCAGTCACAGACACCAGGACTCTGTGAAGGCCACATTAGGTAGTGAGCACAGGTGAATCCTTCAAGCTCCATCATTTCCAGCAGCCCAGGACACCTCCCTTGATAATGCAGGAAAACACATGACCATCACTGCCATAATGCCATGGTTGGAAGTAGTAAAGTCCTGCCCCACGGTCCTGCCCAGTTGCATAAGAATGTTTCAGGAAGGTTTTCATCACCTTTCCATGGAGTGCTGTTAACATCTACAATGGCCAGTTTCAATTATGCAGGGGTTCCTCTTAAAATTTCTGGTCAGAATAGCTCAAGCCCCTCTCTGCCCCTACCTGGAAACCTGTGAAAAGGAAATCTTTCTCCAGCAAGTTTCTCTTGAGTCCTGAAGCTGCACAGAAAACAATAGATAGATAGATAGATAGATAGATAGATAGATAGATAGATAGAGTGGAGCGAAATCACAGCATTCATCTGGGAACACAAAAACATAACTCTTGTAAATGAGGTAAACCTATGAATTTGTGTGTGTGTGTGTGTGTATGTGTGTCTGTGTGTATCTGCTTATGTGTACATATAAATCCCCCCTACAGCTGTGGACAGCAAACCTCTGTCATCCCAGGGCACAAGGTGGCAAGGCTGCCTCTGCTTCTGTCCCCATCTCATGCTTCTCACCAGCTTTGGCTGAAAAGTCCCAATTCCCAGAAAGGCACCCACCAATATTAGCAACCCATTTGAGCAGAATAGCCAAACTGCTGCGCTGGAAGACCAGAAGCAAGTATGAAAGACTCCTGCTGCCCTGTTGCTGGGTCTTCCCAAACTTTACCAGCAGAGAGCAACAGCTAACCCTGCTCCTCGCCGGCTCAGCATTGCAGGGCTGGTGCTGGGCTGGGTCTCAGCACACACAGGACAGGCAGGGGCTACATGGATGGGCAAGACGGAGCTTTCTGCTTCGAGTGCTGGCTACTCACCAAAACCAGACTTGGACAATTAACTTTGAAAATCGATGCTATATTTTACCCACCCTTCTCTTGAGAAGCTAACGGGAAAGTACTTGGGGGAATGCCTTTATTTCTAATCTAAGGCTGATATATAAATCAGAAAAGTATTACTGCAAGCATTTGAATTACCAGAGATAAAACCAAACTGACCGGCCAGCTCACACCTCCATTCCCACTGGGGTCAGTGTCCAAGCCCCCACAGCACCTCTACCATTCTCTTTGCTGGAATCTCCTTACCACAGGAAATACTGAGCAGCGATACATGCCAGTCCTTAGCTTGCTTCTAAAATACTAATGGAAATGGAAAACGAGGTCAGAGGCAACGCTACGGCTTTGTATGCGACAGCCTCCACTTAAGGAAACAGACTGGAAAGAGTCCAGGGCAGAGGAAAGAGAAAAAGGAGAAGAAAGTGGAGATAAAAGTGAGTGGAGCAGCTGGAGCACGTGCTAACACGAGGGGAGATTCTGCAGCTAATGATGAGACGACAGTGTGGAAAGAGATTTGAAAGTGGAAAGCCAAACTGGGAAGCCAGATGAAAAGCTGGAAAAGGCAGGTACTGAAGTGTGTGTGATGGTGGAAAAGAGGCTGGAAAGAGCAAGAAAGTGGGACCAGCAGAACAGAAGGTTTCTCTGAAAGGAGAAGAGACATCTGTCATCTACTTTGCCAGGCTCAAAGGAAAGCAAAAAGAGTCAGTGGCATTTCAGGCCTCTCTGCAGCAGGTGGCTTGCAGGCTCCATCCCCAGCCGGAGCTCTGGGGAGTCACAATTAAATGCAATGAAGTGGAATAAGATAGGCTGGAGCACTGCAGCACAGCGGTGCCTGAGGCCTGGAGGGTAGCCTCTAAATCCACCTGGGCTCTGATCTGCAAGGAAAATTGTGCTCACAGTCCTGCTAAGAGCAAAGGAAAAAAAGAAAAAGAAACCACAAGTTTACTATAAGGTGGTAGAACATGGAATTCAGTAGTATCAGGGGAAGAAGCCCTGAAACAGATGCAATGTGGGCTTCTAGCCTCAGACCTCGCTCTCCTGTGGCTTGCTTTCTGGGTCCCAGGCACGCTGCAGCCAGGGTAGTCTTCTTAGGGGTCGTCTTACTTCACAAATGTGAGGACTCTCCGATTTTGCACAGCTGTTCGCAGGCTGTTTCCTGAGGAGCAGAGGGCACTGAGAAGTTGTGCACGCTTTGTCTTCCACAAGGCAGTCTTAGTCTCAGGTGTGTGGAACTGGATATTTAAGCACTTTAACTGGGTATTTAAGCCCTTTTCCACACTGAGTGTCAGCTCAGTTGGTTATCCTCTGATCTCTGCTGCAGCCCACATGAGAGGGAATCCCAGCCCTTGAGGTCTCTCCTGGCATGCATGCCTGCCTCCAGCCCATGCACTGGCATCCACAAAGGGCCTGGTTCCACTGAAGCAACAGCAACCTGCCTTTAGGCCAGACTCTGAGCGTCCCTATTCCCACCTCATGGTGTGACGGCAACAGCAGAGCTGTGAGCCAAGCGCACCCAGCACTGGGGAGCCAAGTGCCTGCATCCCCAGCTCTTCCTGCAGGCTCCACAGCTCTGCAAGCCTGGGTCACTACCCACATCAGGAGTCTAGGACATCCAGTGGTGGCTTCACCACCATCAGAGACCATAAAGCAGAGTAAAGGGAGGTTCAGCCCTTAAGGCTGATCATCTCATAGTGGCCAAACCCATGCAAAGCCTGTACCACAGCCTGCCAAAGCGAGCAATGTGTCCAGTCTCAGCACATGGGTTAGCCATTAGCATGGCACTGCTGCTCATGGCCATGAGGAACACCAGGCACTCACCAGTTCAGGTCTTCCCATCTCAGCCTAGGATGCTGGTGCACTCTCCATGAGAACTCAAAGTCTCAAAGATTACTTCCTTATCTGTGTACTGGCACCCTTTACTGATGCTTCAAAACTTCCCATATACATATAAAAGCAGCCCAAATCGATGGCTTCAGCACTATCAGTGATGGGAGCCGGATGGTATGTTTAAGCACCCTCCTGAGCTAATCTTACATGAGCAACTGCTCCTGAGGATCCAGTAGCCAAGTTCCCAACGTGAATATGCTGCATTAGTGGCATTTGCTTTTGTTCTTTTAGGCAAATGTTTCTATTTGTCTCATTACATGACAACACCCACAAAGCAGCCAAATAGCTTTTGCAAGCTGCTATTTAGTTGCTTCACACCAGTAAAGGCTAGTTATACTAGTCTTCGGAAGTCGAACAACATCCTTTCAGCTGTTATTATCTCCTCAAACAGGCGAACCTCACGCTAGCTGGTTCTTGCCCAGTCTTGTTTCAATCAGTTGGCTCTTTTTTCAAGGGTTCATATTTCATCTGCATAAGAACGTTAATGGAGTAACTTCAGAAATAAATGCCCAGCTTAACTCTGCTGTACATTTAGGAAAAGTCCTCTCCACTATGAAAGCTTTGGGCATTTCCCTTCTCCACTGGCTCACAAAGGCACACACACGAGAGGTCAAGCTCTTCTTTGTGCCACTTTCAGAAGCAGTGGCCTTGACAATAAGAAAACACAGGCAATGTTCCCTGTCTTTGGCTAAACTCAGAAATCATCTTTCCTACTGGAGGGATCAAAGAAGACTAAAAGCAGAGCAGGCAGGACAGAGGATCTTACGGCTGGCAAACATCTGGGCTTTGGATCCAACTATCATGCTGTTAGCCCGTGTTGCTGGGGGCAGCGCCATGTTCAGGTCTCCCTTTGCACATTTCACCTGAGGCAATGACAGGTACTTAGGAAAAAAAAATAAATCCTAAAAGGGGAAGATCCCAGATCTGACTGCACAGGGCACAGAGCCCAGCTGCTCTGTGCAGAGCCGAGCTCCTGCTTTTCTTCTGTTTGTTCTCTGGGCTTTTCGCATCCACAGCCATGCTGTAGTGCATTCCCAGTTCCAGCAAGGAAAGAGTAAAAAATCTTTATCCTTGAAATAGCCTGCAACTTGGTGGTTTCTGCGAGGCAGTGGCGGATGTGTGCTCGGGCCTGTCCAGCTGAGCAGATACTCCAAGCGCCAGATGCCAGTCTCCAACATGCAGAGAAGCCAATGCCTGTTTTTTCCCATCCTTCACACTCCCTTTCTCTTTTCCTATGAACTGTGCAGAAAGATTGTGCTTTGTCAAGATTAATGAGATATATATTCTACATTTGATCTGTCCACTTAAAGCTTAATTACTGCCCTAGAAAGCTCCAGTCCTTGGAAACCGGCATCTTTGTGTAACAGAAAGATGGAGCCCTCAGCTATTTCATGCTACATGAAAGGAGCACCACGTCAGTTCATGTTAAGAGGTAGCTCCATTTTCTGTGAGTCAGTCAATCGTAGGTTTTCCTCAAGCATTCTCTACCCTCCACTCTCATCTTCCTCCTTCCTTGCTTCTCCCTTTCAAGATTCTCTCCTCCTTTGCTCCTTGACACTCCTGTAAGGACACCTAGCTGGGATGCATGGTCTCTGAGCTCTCAGAGATCCTTCAGTCCCTTGAAGAAAGGTTTCCTTCCCATGATGGTACTTCCCCATTCGGTTAACAATGCCTGTCCAGAGACACTCTCAAGCTATCCACATGACTTTCTATCTGTCCATCCCCTGAGATGCCTGTCTCCATGGGAATGCCTTCCCTGGCACATAGCTATAGGCCTTGGGAGGCGGCCCAGAAACCCAAGAGAAACAAATGCTGCAAATGCAGGGCTAGCTCCATGCAGAACATAGGCACTGTTCTGCAGGGTCTTCTAGCTACGCCAGCCTGGTACAGCACAAGCTGGGGTGACGGTAGAACTGAACCCTGCTGTTGCTCCCACTGGGACCATCACCCTACACCAAGAGCTCATAATGAGACGGCAACATTGTCTCTGGCACCTCTGTCCAATGTGGGTACCATGGCAGAACCAAGCCCTGTGGTACTGTACAGGGTGAAGGGTGCATTCAAGCAAGAACAGCGAATAACACATCAGGTCAGAAATTTCCACCAGGCGGGATGTGAAGTAACACAGGCCAAACCTCCAGACTGCGTCAGCAGAGCACATTACGCTGAGCTGCACTAATTAGTAGCCTAAAGAGAAACAGCATCAGCATGGATGAGTTCCCTCTGAATCAAGTCTCCCCACAGAGACCCGCTTGTGCATCAGCCCTTTCCACAGGCATCGCACCAGCTTCCAGCTCTGGCTCCAGGTCTTTGTGTTGGTCTTCTCCTATGCTGAGTTCAGGCACACCTGGCAGGCACCTTCTGGTGGGACAAGGAGAGCAGCGGGGTTGCTCAGGCTCATAGTGCTGAGATGTGTTGGGCAGGAAGCTGAGTGCTTTTTTTTGCAAACACTTTTGTTCTAGGCCATGCAATTTCCCAAGAAGGCAGGGTAAATGGGTCACCAGGAGGTGCTAGCAGTGACTCCTCAAGTGTCAGCAGGGAGCATTTGCACTGGAATGTGTTTCTGAAGTCAGGATTATGTGTGTTCTCTGAGCTTTATATAGCCACTTCTGTTAAGAGAGAAATAGCCATATGTGTGATGCGGTTTAAGATTTTAACAAATTATTCACCAGACAGTTACTCTGAACAATAATGTTTTTAGCATGGCTTATGAATATATGAATATAAATTATCATATTATAGAATCATAGAATGGTTAGAGTTGGAAGGAACTGTAAAGATCATCAAGTTGCAACCCCCCTGCCATGGGCAGGGACACCTCCCACTAGAGCAGGTTACTCAAAGCCCCATCCAGCCTGGCCTTGAGCATTGCCAGGGATGGGGCATCCATAACTTCTCTGGACAACCTGTTCCAGTGCCTCACCACCCTCACAGCAAAGAATTTCTTCCTAATATCTAATCTAAATCTCCCCTCTTTCAGTTTAAAACCATCACCCCTCATCCTATCGCTACACTCACTGACCCAGAGTCCCTCCCCATCTTTCCTGTAGCTCCCTTTAGGTAGCAAAACACTGCTATAAGGTCTCCCTGGAGCCTTCTTTTCTCCAGGCTGAACAACCTCAACTCTCACTCCCACTCAGCCTGTCTTCATAGGAGAGGTGCTCCAGACCTCTCATGATCTTCATGGCCCTCCTCTGCACTCTGGTAATAATGAAATTGTTGGGGCTCCATCAATAAGTCTCATTCATAGCTCTTTCCAACACACTCTGAAATTAATGGAGCAGTAACAACTCATCAAACAGACATAGATATTGCTGTGGGCAAGATAAAACATTCCTAAATGTAGCTGCATGACTCTTTCTTGTTATATTTAAGAGGTGAGTGTCCTTCCAAGGCCAGTGCTAGAGCTGCAGCTACTCAGAATGAAAAAATACGCAGCCTCAGTGTTTTAGTTTGAGACGACTTGGTGAAAGCAAACTCAAAGAATATATATAATATGCACAACTCAAACTTGCAAAACGTAATTTTTAACATTTCCTTTGACATAACATAGTTGTTCTATTGGTTGTTTAGCCCAAAATGATTCAAAATTTCTTGATTCCCTAAAGAACAAGTAAAGAGAAGAGCAGCCCGCCCTCTTGCAGCATCACAGAAAGGAAAGAGCTCTTTGGCTCTCTGTACCAACCTCTTGCCTTTGTTCAGGCTTACCAGAGGAGCAGCAGGTTATGACACTCCACATTTTCCATTTTCCTGCTGAAAATTGCTCCATTATTGGATAAAAACTCTTTTGTAATGCTTGTCCTAACTGTCTTTTGTTGTGCTACACTATTAACAGAATTTCCCCAAGCCATGTAATTTTAAACATCTCTAACCTGTGGTAGCTAGTGCCAAAGCCTCTATGTTTAATGCAAAGAGAAACAAATCTTTCTTCTAAAGCAGTCTGATTTGGAGCCTGCTTCTAGTTTTATAATATATGATCCTTGCTTTTCCCCATACCGCTCCGGTTTAGCTCAGCTGTAGTTGCTCTGAAGTCTGAGGTGGTGGCAGGGCTGCGTGGTCCAGCCAGCTCTGCTGTGAGCACGTGCTCTCGCCTCAGGGAACCGCTACCTGTGACAAGGTGCCCAGACTGTCTCTCCTCCCCATTTCTTTCTTCTGCCTGTGTATGGCTACAGCCTTTCTCATAGTGGCACTTCCTCCTTCCTTTTGAGACCAGAGGGTTATATGGTATCAGAAGCTGGCCCACAAAGGCAGCAGTTGATCCAGCGGAGGAGTTTTAGAGCTGAGCTTCCACAGCTGTGCAGAGGGAAGCTGGCATCTTTTCCTCCAGTAATGCTTTGGCTGTTTCATTTGCACTTCTGCTTTGGGCTGAGAGGTTTCATTTTCTCTAAAAAGAAGGCGGCAGCTCAGTGGCAGCCTCCTCAGTGAGAAGGGGCTGGTGCCCAAAAATGTTTGGGTACAGGCTTTACCATGGTATCCCAGGGGAAGGCACTAGTGCTCTTTCTGTGGGCTTCACACATAACAAATTTATCCAAACTTTAAAACAAAGAACAAGCCAGTAATAATCGAGGTGAGTCTTTCATCTGCTGCTGCAGTAACAAGGTTAAACCATTCCAGATGTCGTCACTGCCCAGAGAGGTGCCTCTGGTTACGACAGCTCTGACGCAGGGAGGGGAAACTCCTCTCCGAAGTGCCAGGACCTGCCCAGCAGAGGCGATGCGTAATGTTTCCTGTTATCACGGGATCTTTTCGTTAAACATGCCGGGAAAACAACCTCTGCCATGCTGGAGAAGCCATCCGGGCTGTGTGCTGTAGCTGCAGCCCGCGAGGTGGCAGGAGGAAGCGGGTGTCATCGCAGGCGCAGCCCCCTGGGGCTCTGCTGCTCTTTAGTGGAAGGACTGAGGATTTTGAAAAAGAGAGCAAAAGAAAAAGCAGTTGAGAAACAGAAGCATGTTTAACTTTCATGTAAACAATGTCCTGAGTAGAAGAGGATAAGCTGCTAAGAGGGTTATTTATTTACATCAAAAACAATCACAAGAAGTGCAGAAAATAAGGTGCATGTCTCAGCTCCCTTTTAGCACCATGCATTTCAAATAGGTGAGGCAAGTAATAGCAATGGCCAGGAATTATTTTATGCCTCCTTGTGAAGTGATGACAGCCAAGAAGATGCTCACAGACAGCTCTGCTGTGATACAAATTGGCACTTTATCAAACCAACTCCCTACCAAGCCCACCTGGCCTGTATGGTTATTGACTTGTTTATTGACCAGATTGATATCTGGTGGTAATGAGTTTAAAAAAAGAAAATTAGCTTGTTCAGCTCTTCAGTCTAATTCATATTAATATCCTGAAAAAAAGCAATACATTAATCAGGAACCAGCAATCATCCTCTCAAGCCCCGAGAAACCTGGGTCCTAGTGAAGCTTCTGGGGAAATCCCAGAATACAATTTACCCACAGAGACCACAGCTTTGCACTTCCCATTTTAGAGAAGTCATCTTATTGAATGGCATCCCCTATAGCCCTGTACTTGGGGGATTTGCTTCCTGGCAGAACTGTGCCTCAAGGAGAAGGGTCATATGTCTGTAGATAGATAGATATGTTAAGTTCCTGAGTGTCCTTTTGCTGGACTCCCAGCAAGTCCTGCCACCACTGGGATTGTCTGATGAAAGAAAGGAAGCTCATGCAAACACCTAGTCTCATTCTATATTGCAAAGGAGTTTAAAACCACAGCTGCAAGATACTATTCTGCCCAGTGTGATAGCTCAGCAATATGGCTTTGCTATTAATTTCTTGGAAAAAGGCAGAAAACAGAAAAAATAATCCACTTAATTCCCCCATTTGGCAGGGGGAGAGAGGTCAACATGAGCTCATCACATCTCAGACAGCAGCAAACCCCTGCAAAAGACCCTCTGTGTGTCTGCTGCCTCTGCAACGCTGTGTGTGCCCCAAAGGGAAGGCTGTGATGAGAGCTCACGCTGCTGCACCCAACCACACAGCACAAAGCCCGAGAAAACCGGGGTTTATTCAGCCTGCCCCTCACTCCCACACAGGGTGCTGCTGGGCTGGGGTCAAGTGTTGTGTTTCCCAGATAAAGGTGAGGGAGGTCAGCTTTGACTGTCTTTATAGTAGGTCTTAATTAGACTGCCCAGGGACCACGTGCCTGCCTTGCTACTGCTGCTCTGATGGGCTAGACTTGCTGGCCATTACCCAAGGAGCTTTGCTTGCTGAGCTGCCTCTGCTCTGGCTGCCCTGGAAGCAGGGTCCACAGAGCTCAGTGCTCACCAGCTCACCCTGCAACACCAGCCCTGCTCACACAGCCCACAGAAAGCCCTTGAGGAAGGGGTTCATTTTGCTATGAGGCTATTGGGTTACTTCTGCTCTATATTCCCTTCAATAATTTAAATCTCCATAAAGCTTCCCCACCAGCAGGCTAACACCACTTCCTGAGGAACCTGTGGTGCTTCTCGCAGATCCAGCGAAGGATCAAGCACCCACTGCTGGGAAATGTTTCTGCTCTGGTGTTCTCTGGGTACCAACGTGGGTTGTTCAGCCTTTGGAAACCATAAATCCTTCCTAGTGGGGCCTGCCTGGTGATTTTTTACCACTACAGAGTACAGTACACTTACAGCACCACTGTTTAACATTGATATCATTTGCTGATGATCCTCATTTGTTTGTCTTGTGCTGCAGCTTTGGGCAACCACAGATATTCTCAGCACACAGATGACTATAATGTCACCTGAGAATTACTCTGGACTTAGCGCCACTGCTCTTAGTTGTAACAAAAAGCCTTACCCAAAAGAGTTAAGCAGCAGCTGAGCAGCACAGATAATGTATCTTTTCCCATGGGTCTATAGTTGGATTCTCTGGTGTCCAGCAAGACACAAACTCCCACCAAAATTTGTGCAGCGTCTCTTCCATGTGGGTTCTGTAGCGTCTGAGAGCAAAACCCGCAGTGCAGCTTGCAGGGCCCTGGGAGGATGCTCTGCGCACGGATGGCTGCCTCTGCTGATTAACTGCTCCCTCAGATTTTGACTGAAATCAGCCAATGGGCCCAACATTCTGGCGGGACAGACTGACTGGTTGCATAAGCCTCGCTTCCATGGGAAAATGCTAGAGAAGAATATATGGTCAGGCCAGGAACTGTGCTCTGAATAAGCCAATTTAACTCAACCAGCCTGATCCTGTCAACAAAATCTAACTGCTAATAAAATAGGAGCCGTGCCAGTGAAGCCTAAGTAGCTCTGATAATGGTGTGTATGGAACAGAAAGGTTAAGATAAAGTCCATGGAAAAAATTTAAAGCTGGGTGAGGTGTGAGGCTGAAGCAGAGCCCTGGAGTAACTGGGAGCCCTGTGCTCAGCTGAGCCTTTCCATTTCTGTGGCAGAAGTACCCCCTCTGCTCGTAAAATGTCCTCCTGAAAGGAGAGACTGCTGGAGACCAATTGCAGGGTGCGACACTCCTCCTGAAGAGAAAGCCCTTAAGAATGCAGTGATCGTCTTAATTGCTGCCTCTCTCTCTTGGCAACAGAAGAGAATTCAAAGCTACTTCTGAGTTAGTGAGCTTGCACAGGCTGGGCCATCGTACTGCAGAGGCAAAGCCAGCGGATGTTGTGCTAGAAATAAATTGGACTCTATAGCATGAATAGATGCCAAGGAGCAAGTTTGATCTCCAAAACAGCAGCTAGCAGACCATGGAGAGAAGCTGGCAGGAAAATGCAGCGATCAGCTGTCAAGAGCTGTGAAACCTCCTGCAGATGAGGAGCTCAAGGCCAGGTACCTCATTCTTGTACCATGTTCAAGCTGCAAATGAACCACTGCACCTCTTTTAAATTCACTTGTGGGCCTTCTGGAAAGAGTCAAACACAGGCAACGACATCTAAGCCAGCAGAGGTGGGCTGGATTGCTCCCAGTGTTTCTATACCATACGTAAGACTTCATTAAATAGAGAGCAGAAGCAGAGAGGAAGCCAGTTACAGCTGTTTGAGCGTTTGCCATGCACCTAATGCCGATGGAGCTGTTCCCGTCAGTGCTGGCGAGCAAGGCAGCCCATAGTATTACATAGGATTAGCTCTTAGGATGGCTTGCATGCAAATCCAAGTACAGAAATTCTTAGTTGCACCCTCCTTAGATGTTAAGGAATAATGTTATTCGTAGCTGGCATTATCTGTCACTACCTGTCATTATACTACTTTTGTCCTTATTCAGACCTGGGCTGGCTAAGGCTCCACTGTGGCATGTGCCATTCAATTGCTCTGAGTCCCATTCAAAGCCAGTGCCTGAAGGGCAGCAGTGGAGAATTGACTGGACAGCAGCTACCCCAAATGGGTCAGAGCTGAACTTCTCTCAAGAGTTTCATACCAGGTTGGAACATGTTCACTAATACCAGGCTTGTCCAGCCTGGAGTCAGCCTTTTCTTTGAAGAACAGATATCGGATACTTTTTGAGGATTACTGGTATTGTGCTGGATATCATTGCCATGGTCCTTCTGTAGCAGCACAATGGAACAGCTGTTTCCCCCTTGGCATCTGAGTAATGGGATCTTGAGGCCTTTCCTAGAGGCCACCTGACACTTTTGGTCAGAAGGGCCATGACTAGACTGTGGCAGGGCAGGTTACCTCAGTGCTACAGTCTGCTGTCTCCCTCACCACAAGGAGCTTAAGAGCTGCAGGCACTCGGGAGCAACCAGGATTTCTATGATGTGATAAAGTTGGTTCATTTTTGCTCCAGTAAATCCCACCTAAAATTCTTCAGGATTCAACTAAGGTTAGATGAGACACAACATGCAAATATGTGCAGTACACCCAGACTGCAGGCACACTGAATCACAGAATCAGAAGAATCATAGCATCATGGAACGGTTTGGGTTGAAAGGAACCTTAAAGGTGATCTAGTTCCAATGCCCCTGCTATGGACAAGGACACTTAATGCCACCACTGAGATATAAGAGTGTAGAACATCCCAACATGAGAGAGCCGAGAGCAGGGGATCCAGCATCTGCAGGTGGTGCACTCTGCGGAATCAGAAAAACCAGAGGTGAATAGTGAGCCTGCCAGCTGTGCCCTTCACTGATTCTACAGCATTGTCATATAATTCTCCCCGAGAGCCCTGAACAAATCCACCATGACCTGACTAAAGCCTTTTCTCTTGCCTGGGCTGTGCTAAGTGCGAGGGTGACTCCTTCTACCTCCTCCACTTTCCCAAGACAAATATTTCCTCTTTCTTTGCAGGTGGGTGTGGTAAAAAGCCACCTCCAGTGCTGAGCCAGCAAAGCCATACGTTCTTCCCCTTATCATCACTGTTTGCCCAAGCACCTCGCCCTCCGCAGCACCTCTCTGAGCAAGGAGAGGCACAGGCTCTCGAGCTGCACAGAGCACAAAGGTTGTTTCCTGACCCAGGCCAAGGTCTAATTAGTGGAGTTAAAAGCCTCAGTGCCTGTGAGGAGAATTAGTCAGTGAGGCTCCGTGTGGGCACAGGGCTGAGGGTTTGGAGCTATGAGAAGGTATTTGAGCTTCGGAGTAGCTACATCCGCCTGAGCCTTTCCATCTGTCTGTTTCACTTGCACAGCTTGGAAGCCTCCACAGACTAGAGGCTTACAAATCGAAGGTGGTGTCAGGATATGCACGGTGGTTAGTGAACATCAGGCTTTGCCTTTTTCTTCATGGAAACTTCTCCTGGTGTATGTGAAAGGGCATCCAGAGAAAGATTTGGGGAAAATCCTCAGGACTTCTGGGCACCCAGTAAAGCAGTCAGGACAGTGGTTCCAACAGGATTGCTGGACACCAGTGAGACCCAGGCCTGCTTACTCTGGGGAGCAGGTTGACTCTGCAGTGTGTGTATGTCCACCCAAGTCCTGCACGTCCGCAGCACAGTGTTGGGAAGCCAAGAGAGAAATACAGGTGTCCTACTTATACAAACTAATGGAAACCGTGGGGACAGACTGGGACTTAACTATATAAAATCTCAAAAAATAACTGTAGATGAGAAGCCAACCTCAGAGCCAACCTTTTTACTAGTGTTGGTCCCACAAGGACTCGTTCATAGCAAACCACTACTCAATATGAGAGAGAAAGGTAAAAGAAGGATCTGATCCTGATTTTAAATATCTGAGGAAAAAGATTTCTCTCACCAAAGAACTCTTTACAGTATCAGAGGAAAACATAGAAGCAACAATGCTGGGAGATCATTTCCAGTCTAAATTTATCTTGCTTAAAGGTGCAGATTTTTAAATAGGGAACAGCTGGAAGTGTGAAAGGGCTCAGGCTGTGCTGCCAGCCTTCCGTTTGAGATTTGCACAGCTGGAGTTACTTGTTACTGTGGGTGCTGGGACACAAGGGACGGTGCCAGGAAAAGCTGGGACAGCTGGTTTGAGAAAGGTACACTGGAGATGTGGGAGAAGAAAGGCTCAGGTGCAGGATGGTAAGGACGTGTCTTGATTTGGGGATGGGGAGAGAGTGCAGCAGGCAGGTCTTGAAGCTCTATACCTGCCTAAGCATGGGCAGGATCAGGCCTTTTTTTCTATCCTGGTCTTTTTGACTATGAAAGTTTTGTAAAAGACACTTCCCCGCTGGAACAGACGTGCAAGTCTCCAGCACCAGGCATTTCCTCTTCCATTTATTATAATTTTTAGGCAAGTTGCAACAACACAAATTTTCAAATTAGATTCCCAGTCAGATTAAAAGGAGTCTTTTTTTTTTTCTTTTAATCAAGTAGTTTAAATGAGAGCTTTAAATTTTTCTAGCCTAGTAAATACTAATGTGCAAAGTCTGTACTTAATGTTACCCCAAAACCAGCTTCTGTTTCTTTTCAGCTCTGGGACTCTCCTTTAAGTGTTATTCAGTCTTGCCTGATTAGAAATGAGCACTGAGTGTTTTCACAGCAGCATAATTTCTCCTCCCTGGTTTTCTCCTGCAGTTTCCAAGCAAAAGCCAGGCTAAAGGACAGAGTGAAAAAGCAGCCCTCTGCCTGTGCTGCTCAGACACCATATAGCAGGGAAAGGGATTTCCGTTCCTCCATCCGTGGCAGTCTGTCTTAAGAGTAAACTTATGACCATGTACTGAGACATGACTGTGGGCTTCATATATCCACTGTAACTCAGCTGCAGTCATTCTGACAATCAGCACATATCTTCCACCTCACTGCCCCACAAGTAATGTCTTTTGCCTCTACTTAGCTGCAGTGCTTTGGCATTGCTGGCTGCTTCCAGAAATGTGTGCTCTGTTCTGTGTGCATCCCACAGCACATTGCTCTGCTGCTGCACTCTGGGATCTTTTGCAGAAAGCGAAGGGATCCAGAGGCCTGGTGCAAAACAAATCATTCCCCTGATTTCTCTTGCCAGGTCCTATTTATCCACCAGTGTTTGTGAGCTAGACCTTACTATGTTCAAAGCACTGTCAGCAGCTGGCAGGAAACACTGGCAATCAGAGCAATCCTCACAGCTCAGTTTGCAGCAGGCTCTTTGGATTCCTGCCCTTAAGTCATGCAGTGACTTCAGACTGAGTGAAACAGGGCATCTGAGAAGGAAAAAGTTGAAATCCAGCAGCTATTTCTCATGGATCTCTTCCTGAAGCAGCAGAGTGCTGGGGCTGAGCCAGCACTGCAGATCTGGGAAATCCAGCAGTCCGTGTGTGCAACTTTCAGATGTCCAGGGCTGCTCTCCTTTCATGGGGAACGTCCTGCAGCTGCAGAGCCCTTTCCTGTGTACTGACGCCCTATGTGCTCGTTCTGGGATGTGTCATTCTGGGATGCATCCTTGGCCTCCGCTTCCTTACCCAGCAAGATTTCACATGCTATTGGGACAGCAGGAAGAGCTTCCTGCCCTGGCCTTAGCAGCTCCAGAACGGCAGTGAAATCTGCAGGTGGATGACGGAGAGACAGAGAGGAAGCCTGTCTGGGGATGAGATGCAACTGCCATTTCTGCAAGGTACAATAAGCAGCTACCAACATATTTGCTAGTAGGAGGGTGGAGGCTTGCAGGTGGGCTTGAAGAAGGAAGCAAGCAGAGCTGGAGGATGCTTTGATCTACCTCAACATAGGGTCACCTCTGGGATGTACAGCCACTCAGAAGCACAGAAGAAGGGATGTACTGCCCTCCTTGAACCTAGAGGCAAGTTATCAACAGCGCTGGCATGTTTGTGAGAGGTTTGAATCACACTTGCTGCACACATTTTAATGCGCATGACGTGGTGCAAGGATATTTCCATGCTTTATACATGCATTTAACTACATCTGTGAAGAGGAGGGAAATCTAGATATTCTGAATTATGAAAACATGTACAGATATATTGGTTTTCATGGTAAGGCAGGGACTTGAACATGGACTAGACTCAAAAGCATGAATGGAGGGCACACGCAAAAAAGGAATGAACACATCAGATTAACTGGTTTGTGTTTAAAAACAGTAACTGCACATAATGCTGTGCAAAGCTAACATCTATTTTAAATTGTTTATACAGAACGGAAGCGTATGTTCTCAAGGTCTCCAGTTTGTCTATGTGGGTTGGTCAAAAAAGTTGTGACATGCTGAGAAAGGCATTTGCACCTTGTTGTTTTTAGCAAAGGTCACATCCAACAACATGGATTTAAAAGAGAAGAGACTGAAAAATACTTAGAGGTCACAAGGCAATCTTTGCCCGTGCTCTCCAGGAGGTGCATATGCCTTGCCAACCTTTGAGGAACTGTATCTCCAAGCTTCTGACTGCCTTCCTCTCTGTCATTCTTCATTCTTTACTCAAGCCCTCTCTTTTTTTGTCTCTCAGAGGATGTGGGCAGCTCCGTGTCACATCCTCCCTTGAATATTGTTTTGCCCTTCCAATGGAGAGGAGTGGTCACTGAGTCACTGAAGAAGCTCTGTCCATGCCTGCCACAAAGGGTCAGGAGCTATGGGAGGAGTAAAGAAAAAGCAGAGAGAAAGGACAATTAGTTGTAGTCTCTGTGCCAGCAAAAGCAAACCAATATAACACAACCTACCATCAGCTCTGGGACACCCTTCTCTGAGTTTGTCCTAATTTAAGGTTTGGTGACAAAAGTATTTCCACAGGCTACCTCGTTGCACGGGATCCCAGGCCCAAGGTAGGGGTGAGGTGGAAGTGCAGATTGTATTGACTTTTGGAAAAGCTTAACAAATGTGAAGGCACCTGGCAGGCCCTCACAGCTTACTTGGGGTGTGAAAGATGGGGGGATTGTCCTGCTAGGAAGGATAATGTCACTCCTGTTTATGTGCCTCTGAAATCTGCTGATGGGAGCATCAGTATGGTGAGCGGGGAGGCTGGCAATATGGTGGACATCATGTCAGGTTGTCCTTGTTCTGGAGGATGTCACCTATTGGGTGTCCCTGTTCAGAAAGGCAGCAGGCAAACTAAGGAAAAATGCTGCATTGCTGCTAATGGGGCTGGTCCTTCAAAGCTAATGAGGAAGTGGAAGGGCATCGCAAGCTTGAGAAGCCCTGCCAGGAGAGCTGCATTGCTGTGCCGGCTTCCTTCCAAAACACAGCACAGTCTTTGGCTTTCCTTCTCATTTTGGTCGCTTTTCTTTACACCACCACCACCACACCCCCCCTTCTTTTTCCATTTTTAAACCTTGCAGCTCAGCATACTGTGCACTACAAAACACCTAGTTCTACAGTAACACACAGAAAGAGGCATACCATCACTTGCCTTAGAGTATTTCTTTCTGCAGTACGTATGTATTGTGATTCGGTCTCATCTCAGAGCAGTGCAGAGCTACGAATCTATTGAATCTGTGAAACAAATATATGTGATTTAAGATCTTACTCTTTTTTTTCATTTGCCACAGCAGCAGTAATGGCAAGCTTGTGAGGCCCCAACACCCCCACTGTGGAAAAGCAGCGCACGGCAGCCAGGGTCAACGGAGGGACAGGAGTTAATGTTGTGTCAGGGAGGCGTGAACTGCATGTATGGGAGCTGGAGCAGTGCTTGTGAAAAAAATGCATTTACAGGGAAAAGAAGGGTTTGCTAGGACATGGGAAAGGGAAGAGGTAAACATCCATAAAGCTGCGAAAGGGTAAATGAGCAAAGGGCTACCCTGCCAGGCCCCTGAGCCAGGCTAAGTACTGTTGCACGATGTTTTATATCCAACAATGCTAACTGTAGAGGATTCCAGCATGTCTGGAGTTCTGCCTGGGACCAAATCATCTCCTCCCTGAAATTCAGCGATACTGACTCTGATCTACGATCACATCGGCTTTGAATACCCTTCCAAAGGATATTGGCTTCTAATTCTGTCTTATGACCTTCGACTGCAAAGTCAGTCTCTGCTGTTCTGCCTTCTTGTCAACGTCGGTCTGCATCTGCAAAACCTAGTGTGAAGATCTCTGTCACTTGCAACGTCCAGGGCATGTCCCCTTCCCTTCACTTCTTCAGACATGCTGAGGGATCACAGTGGGGCAACCAAGTAACATCACTCGATAGCCAGGCACACGATGCTGGCACACGTACTCCCTGCATGCGAATGGCAAGGGGCAGCCCTCACCACGAGCCAGCGTTTGGCCTGTGAGAGGGTGTCTGATGGATGCAACGTGGGATAATAGCGAGCACAGGAGCAAAGGAGCAGGAAGAAGAGGCAGGCAGCGAGCTTGGCAGGGAACAGCAGTGGGAGGACCTGGCAGGAGGACAGGAGCTGATTCAGGAGGGAGATGCAGCCCCACCTATGCTGCTGTGAGAGAACCTGACCTGCGCCTCCTAACAACTGCTTTCAACGTGGGTTTCATAACACATGTCAGAGTGTCAGCTGGTTCATAGCAGGGATACCAGGGAGAGAGCTCAGACTGACTGGCTACAAAATTCAAGCGTCAGCAAGTTGCTGTGGTGGAGCAGAACAGGTATTTTGATCCAGTGACAGAAATTGCACCTCTGTGCAAAACCAGAAAATGACGGGGGGCTGGAATCCAAAGAGGTGGGAAGTAAACATGAGAATAAGGAAGACTATTTCAAACCAACCAACCAACCAAATAATCCCACCTTACCTTCCCGATTCCTTTGCTGCTTTTTCCCTGAGTAGACCAGCACTTTGCTTTTGCTGATCATGTTGTTTGCTGCATTCATGCTTGCCCTTAAATTGGAACCTTGTTCTCATCAACTGTCTTATCATGAGAAGATAATAATGTATTTAAAACCAAACCTGGACTATTTTTAGGGGCTCCATAAGAGCTAAAATGCCCTACCCATACCCACATGGAGCTGTGTTCCCATGCATGTGCTGTCGCTACAGATCAGTGAACTGGTTGGGTTGGGGATAATGACAAACTCCTTGCAGTTGCTCTACCCTTAACTACTGAGAGGTATTCTTCATTTCACTCTGTTTTAATGCAGAATACTTGGTAATATCTGTGGGGTTTATGAGATGTTTTTAAATTAGAAATCGACAATTAAACAAGAAGCAGGCAGAAAAATGCTGCAGTATATTTCTAGCAATTTAAAGATACATTTCAGTCTAAAGCTTGCATTTGTTTTTCATTTTAACTTCTATTTATACTTTCATTCATACACTCTGGCTTGCTTCACCTCCTCTGGGAGCCACACAAAGCAGAGGAAGTCCGTAAATCTGATAAACTGCAATTAGGATGGGTCGTTTTGTCCGAGCTATGCAAGGCATCCAGCACACAGACCAGCCTCGCCTCTCCACATCACCATATCCACCCCGTGCCTCCCTGCGAACCGCACACGTGCGCGGAAACAACCACCCCTTTGGCGGGAGGAGTAACTGCATGCAGTGAATGAATGTTGGAAAATTATCTAAGAGCAAATGGGAATTCTTCCTCATTCTCTTCGGAGTAGAAATCTCAGCTATGGGGACCTGTACTCTTCTTTCACGCTGGGTTGCTGTCTTCTAACAGTCTCTTTGGAAGCTCCTCAATTGCAGAGCCATGATCTGGCCAACGCAGGGACCGATGCTGTGACCAGGATCTACAGCACAAAGGGACAAAAATCGGAGCAGCCAGAAGGAAGGCTGTGGCCCCCTGTCCTGCCAGATCCTCTGTTCTACCAGAAGCAGAAGGTTCAGAGACCAGCTCAATGTGCATTCAAGAAATCTGCTGCATTTGAAATTCTTGTCCAGCCCTTGAAAGCTGTCCCCGGCTCCACACCTGAGGCCAGCAGCCTTCCTGAAATAGCGTCAGCCAGGAAAGGGGCTACTTTGTCACTTGGTGATCATCTCTCTGATCAAAGTGAAACCTCATGCTGAAAGCCACCTGCTTCCCAGCACAGAACCCAAAATGCCCACCTCTCCCCACTGCCCTGCCAACCACATGCACGTGCACTTTCAGTGTTTTTTATAGTTGCCTATTTCTGTAAAGTGCAGAATGTACTGACAAGATCATTTTAATGCATTTTGGATTGTGCTGCCCAGGTATAAGCGTTTTCAGTGCTGTCAGGTTAATATGGAAGAGATCATTGAAAACAGGAATGTTTGGAAAAAAACTGTGATAACAAACGGAGTTCTATTACGCTGGACTGTGTTAGAAGCTGTCACATCCAGACCTACTTCCAGTGACTTAGGTGTCAGCAATCTGCTACACAGTTTCCCTGTGACTGCTGTCATGCTCTGGGCATGACTCATCACGGTGGCCCAAAAGTCTTGCCGAACTGCTCTGGGGACTTTTTTGGTTGCTTTTCTTCTCTCAGATCAGAGGGAAACGTTACAGCCACCTAGCCTGAGCCTGCAAGATGCCTAGCCAACACCTAGTAATTCCTCCAGTAAGCATATTGTATTTGGTGTTGTGCCCCAGACGCAGAACTGTTCAAAACTCCAGGTTTATTTTCAAGCCACAGCAGTTGCTCAGAGTTGTAGACCGTCATCTCCGAGCAGAGATGCTGCCTTCACTTCTCCTTTTCCTAACAGATGTATAAACTGAGAAGGCACAGACATTCAGCCTTCCTTTGGGATATATGAAAATGTCGCTAGAAAACAAAGTGCTCCTTTAGCCTTCTTTACAGGAGCCGCCTACATCGCTATTCAGGCGACTCACCTGCGCTAAGTAGCCCGTGAACGGCTTCCTCTGAGGCCCTTGCCTTAAAAGACACTGTTCAAGATCTAGTGAGTGCGCTTTCAACTTGAAGCAAGTTCTGCTTCTCATCTCGGGCGGTTTCCTTCTGCTTCCAATCCATTTAACCCTTCTAGCCTCCGCACAGGCCTTCTGTGTGAGCTCCTACCTGAACAGAAGTTCATCCTCTCCAGGATCCCTGCCCGGCCTCATCCCCAGCCCCTTCCCTACCCCATTTCCACAGCCGTTTCTCCTTCCACCGGGGAGGAGCAGCGACTATTTTTAGGCCGCGTCGGTATGCTAAGCACAGAGGAATGTGCCTGCGAGCAGGGCTTGCTGGGAAGAGAGGCGATGGGCTGAGGGAAGGCGCCTACCGCAGTCCCAGCGGCGCGGCGCTGCCCACAGCCAGCCACCCCCGGACGGGGCTCCTTAAATCTACCGGCGGCTCACCAGGGGCCATGACCCTGGGGGATAGCGCGGTCAGAGCTCAGCCGCATCTCTGGCCCCACACTCTCCCCGGCACCAGGCCCCCGGCCACACCGAACGATGGCCCCTGGGGCGTGGGGCACGGCCCCGCCCCACAACCAGCGCAGCCCCCTCAGGGCCCAGGCAGCCTCCTCAAACCTAGTTCTGCCCCCAAGAACGGCCACTGCCAGCCCCACTTCTCCAGCTGCTGGGACCGGAGGCTGGCGACAGACATAGCCCAACCTTCCGGGGGTCCCCTCACGGCGGGGCTGGCAGGGGAGGGGCGGGGAGGGCGACGTGCGGCAGCGCCCCCCTCCCCTTGCCTCCCCCGCGTTATGTAACGGGCAGGCGCCGCCATTGGCCGACGGGCCCGGGTCGCGCGCTGCCGGGCCCTGGCAGCG
>VZTM01002056.1:93853-176616 GCA_013400555.1 Jacana jacana
GGCCGAGCCCACCGCTCCCCTGGCCCAAACCCTCGGCCGCCGGGCCGGGGGAGCCGGGGTACCTCAAGCTGCCTTTTGTGTCTGGAGGTGACAGCGGAAGCAGCTGTTGGTGTCCGCTTTTAGGACCTGAAACTCCGCTCAGGTTCTGGTGACTTAGAAGGAAATGACCCCGTGTGAGGCATTAACGTGCGGCGAGCTCCAGCTTGACTGCCTTGTAATGCCCCAACTGCTGCCATTGTGATCCGGCAGCGCATTTTCCTGTGTGTTAGCCTTCCTATGTGCTTACGCGTTTTTATTTCAAAACAGCAGGCCGGTTTGCTGGACTCTGGGAGGGTGTGCCTGATAGGGAGAGCAGCACTTATCTCTGTTGTGCAACCAAAATACGGATTTAGCCTTGTAGATGAGCTCATCGTTCTTTTAAGCGAACTTTTAAGATCATTTTTGTCACTTAAGATACTGATAGTCCAAATAATTTTGATTTTCTGGTAATTGAGTATTCACTCTGTGTGTTTCAAATGTATTAGTGTAATTTGCAGTATTTTTTAATTATTACCTTTGGATTTTTGGTCTTGGGCATCACATGGAGGGTGACATTTTTAAACAGATGTTTTTGTTCATGTCGTCTTGTCTTAACTAAAACTAGCAGTTGCCAGATATGTAGAAGTTCAGTTTGTTTGGCTGTTGCAAGGTTCTACTTAACAGGCTCTTATCGAGGGACTAAAATACAAAGTAATATGTAAATACGATGAACAACATTCTTTTTTTTACTACATCTGAGTATTTTCTGTCAAGAATCCACTGACTTCTGGAGGATTACTGTAATGCTAGTAAAACAACTGAAATAAAACCCACAGTTCTTTCTAGTGTATGCAAAACTATTGACCATGTCTGTTCTTTCTTTTCTTTTTGTGTTTTTTTTTCTTTGTTTTTTAATGGGAATTCAGTGTTCAGTTCGGTGGTGTTGTTTAGAAGTAGGAGGCCGTGGTTGGGACTTTCCTGGGGAATTAGCATACAGTGAAACATAGATTAGTATTTTCAGTTGTGTTCAATGCTGTATCTTGTGGAACCTGTAGAATGCCTCGTTTATTTCTGTATGATTTTTTATAGAATTTGTTTTCTTGCATTAAATTTTATTATCCGTATGGACCTCTAAACTTTTCTTTAGAGAAACAAAAGGGGGGATGGGGGAAGAGGAGGGAACACTGAAGGTGTGGTGTAATACTTATGCAAAGGGTTTATGTGGTAGTCTTGAATACCATGAAAGAACTGGACTCTGGCCTGAGAAGTGCCCCTCAGTCTGCAGGAGCTGTTTTGTGTCTTGGGACCTTCTTTCTGCTCAGTGTTAAGTACCACGATGTTTTATGTCCAGAAATTCGTGCTATACTAATGACTTTCTAGATGTGGGTGTTTCAATGAAAACTCATTTTCATAATGTTTTTAAGGGCTTTTCATGCATACCTGCTGTAGGTCAGTCTTTGTTTGGATAGGCTGTTCTCCCTGTGGCAGTGGACAACCATCTGTTCTTGTGGAAAGGACTGCATGGTGGACCTGTGGTAGCCATGCAGTGTGTCTCTTGAGTACCAAACTTAGAGCCGATGTCCAGGTTGCATGTAGGGGCAGTGCCCAACCAGCCATCCCGAAAATGTTAGACTTTACGCGTTGTCCTGAAAACAATGGACTCTGCTGGCTGTCCTGCACTTGCAGAGCAAGCCTTGTGCTTCTGTGAGAGCCGCACAACTGGATTGTGCGTGGGCTGTGAGGGACTGTGTGAAAGCTAATAGTGGAAAGCAGGCTGCTGGATGATATAACCATGCTCTGAAGTCTGCGCTATTGGTGTGCCCAAATCCTGCCTGGCGTCTGCTCTGGGGGTGGGGTGTAGGCTGAATTGGGTGGCCAAGTGGGCTGCATGCAGGTGGAGCGTTGCTTTTGCTCTCTGAAATGTGATTTTTGTATCTCATTTCTTTTTGTGGACCTTCTAATGGCAAATGGCAGTAGCATTTGCTTCCTTTATGCTACTGTGTTATGTAGGGTAATGGTTTCTGATGGGGGCAGTGCTACTTCTTTTGAAGGAATATGTATTCATGTAAAGTTGGCTGAAAATCAAAATGAATGGCCACTTGGAAAAATAGCCTGGAATAAAGAGGGATGACCTGTTCTTGGCATTTCCAAAGCCAGTGCAGCTCACAAGCACATACAGCAGCAGACGGTAATACAGCTTGGGTAATACTTGATCTGTCTTTCTTGAAACATGTTTCAAGTTCTAAAATTAAAGGTTGGGCCTTAACCATTTTGAAGGGGAAAAATAAAACCACCACCACCACCACCCCCCACATTTTAACATACCTGTGGAAATAGAGAATAAGTTTCTATTATCTGTAGAGGAAACTTTAATTATCCTGACTGTGGAAAACATTTTTCAAAAGTAGATCTTGAAGCCCCTTAGAGAGGAAGAAACCTTAGAATTGCCAAATCATTTTGGTATGTATTTTAAGAATGGCAGTAAAACCAGAGCGTCTTTACATAGTAAAGAGCTTGTACAGATGTCTGTTGTGTATGAGTTATGGGAGTTGTAGGCCTTATGGATAAAGCACATGACCACTCTTTATGTAAAAGAGAGGTTATGGCTTCCGAGTCAGCTAGCAGCAGTTCTTTCTCACATTTCTAGACTAAATGTCATCTTTTTGTTTGTAGATATGGCTCGTGGACAGCAGAAGATCCAATCACAGCAGAAAAATGCCAAGAAGCAAGCTGAGCAAAAAAAGAAACAAGGACATGATCAGAAGGCTGCAGCCAAGGCTGCCTTGATATATACCTGCACTGTCTGTAGGGTAAGACAAAATATTATTGTAGGCAGGTCTGTCTTCCAGCCTAGAGCAGAGTTTTTAGCAGATTATGCAGTAGAAACTAACCCACTTCTTAACTGGCTGTATGGCTTGTTGCTGTAAGCATTCGCATCTGTTACGCGAGTTGCTTACAGGTAACGTGGCTGTACTGAGAACTGAGATGTACAGAAAGTTGAGAGGTGACCTAGAGACCTGTTGTGGGCAGCTGCCCTGCCTTTTGAATTGCAGGGGTCTGTGTGTGCTGTTACAAAGTGTGGTGTGTGAGATGTAAAAAGTGCGAGGTCGCTTCCTGTTTAATCTCCAAGCATCTTTTCTTTGTGATGGAATTGGCCTGTTCTAGAGTGGCTGGTTAATGTAGAGAGGAGAAGCGGAGGTGCCAAAAGCTTTAGCGTAAGTCTCATAGGCGGTAACTTCTGCTAGAACAAATGACTCGACAAGAGAAGAGAAATGTGAGTGCTAATCAGAGAACGCTTTCCTTCTGCCTGGTTGTTCTGACCGTGCTTGTTTTGGAGCTGAAGGATAAACTTGCCATTTTCACTGAAATGGTCAGTCCTGGAATAGATCTGTCACTTCGAATGTCTTAAATAAGATTCCAAATTCAGGGCTGCTCACTTGTAACCAGCTCTGCTCCTTGTGAAATCGGGCTGCAGCAGCACTCAGTGTCGGGTGGTAGCAATGGTCTCAGCTTGTGCCAAGTAGAGAATTGGTCTATGCCATGTAATTCTTTAGCCTGTTGATAAACAAAAGAAATAGCTTTTGTAAAGATTTAGTTCTGAAAAGGATAAATATTTGTCTTTTAGGCATTGAAAAAGAAAATGGTCAGGTGGTAGGTTTTCCATCAAACCAGCATAGAAGTGTAAGGTCTGTAGGGAGATTTCTAGCAAGAATAACACCATCACCAACATGCCAAAACAGTGTGATACTAGCGCTTAAAAGCACCTCTCTGAAAATCTGAGGTTAAATATTCTGTCTTAATCTGCAGCTAAATTAATGGCTCTTCTGTCACTGCAGCAGTGCCTTTGAGCAGACAATTCAGGAAAAAGAAAATGAAACAGGGGGTGGGAACAGGTTTTGTAGCATCGTTTCACTCTTGTACTGCGCATAAAGTTACATGTCTCTCTTTAATCAGACACAAATGCCGGATCCCAAGACCTTCAAACAGCACTTTGAAAGCAAGCATCCTAAGACTCCACTTCCTCCAGAATTGGCTGATGTTCAGGCATAAAGTTGTCTCCAGGTCATTACCTTATTTTTTTAAATGATTGTCTGTGAAAGTTATATGATGAATCAGGTTTGGTTTGTTTGTTTTTTTTTTTTACCACCAACAACTGAGACTTAAAACTTGTTTGTTTCCCTTTAATATGCAAAATACCTATAGGTTAAATTTATGCTCTTGAACTGTTAGACGGGAGAAGTGAACTAGCACTTAGGTAGGTGAAATGTCTGGGGCATTTCATTGTGTGTAAAGGTTGTTTTGAAAGGGATTAATGTTATTTCAACTGGTCATCCTTAGAGTTGTAGGAATACTTTATTATTTAGTTCTGGCTTTGAAATGTCAGTTTTGCTTTGAAAAAAAGATATGTAATAAACACAACATGTCTGTTGCTACAACCCATCTAATGGCAGTAGTTGTTCAGTTTATTTCCAACAATTGAGCCTTTTTCTTCCTGAAGTTATGCAAGAAAACATAGATTTTTCTGCTTTTTGCTACATTCAAATATAAAACAAATACTTTTCATTTACTCTGCTTTAACTGTAGAAGAGATCTTCCAATGGCCAGTTGTTGGGCTGTAACTGAAAGTGGTGATAATAAAAGACTGAAATGAGTAAAGCAGTATTACAGTATTTCATTCGCGTGAACAGCTTTTTGTAACAGTTCAGCTTAACGGAGTTATTCTTGTTTCTTATAGGTGAAATCATGGCACCTATTGACTCTTCTACTGTCAGACCTTACATAACAAACCTGCAGCTGCTTTTCTAAAACTGTTGATCAGCAAAAATGAAGGGGCTACAGAAACATTCATATTTTTATGCTGTTCCCTCTTGGGCTTCACGCAAAGACAATTCTGTGTAAATGTACAGTTGTGCCCTATTTGGAAATCCTGAAAAATCAGTCCATACTTGTTATAAAAAATTTTTTACAATTGTAATTATATTGATGTTCATATTGTGTAAAATAACTCATTTAATAAAGTAGTACTTTGATTTTTACAATATCACAGATTAAATCCTTGTAGAAGTTCTGTTTCAACTTTCTGCATTATCTGCCTTATAAAAAAAGACAAAGTGGAATTTTCCCCATCCTGCCAAAACACGAACGGTGTCATTCCACTGAGAGTAATGTACATTACAGTAAACTAATCTGAAGTGAAGAGGGAAGCTGCTCAGATCTACAGTTCAGTGTGCTGCCTGCTTGAGCCTGCTCACCAGTGCTCAAGTAGTTGGCTCAAGGGGCAGCAGACTCCTTAGGAGCTGCATCAGAATCATGAGACTTCCCTCTGCATTTTTGTCCTGTGCATTGGAGTCTCATACTGCAAGCCATGTCGAGTGGGATTCCTTTTCCTGTCAGGGGTCACGTTCCTTGCAGTCCCGCACTGGAGAGGCTCCTGTTACGCTTCGTATTTGGTAGATGGCTGAGGAAGCTGAGATTGAAAAGCAGGATTGAAAGCTGGGTATGCTGGCTTGAAAAATGCTCGCAAATATTAGGTTAAAGCAACTCTGCTCTTAGTGGAATAATTGATATGGAAAGATTTTTAATAATGTTTTGAGGAGACAGCCACATGAGTTCCCCCACAAATGCATCTGGTTATTTCAGTAGCTGCTCTTCAAGAAATATGTAAAGCAGCCAGCCATTAATAACCTATCTTCACAACCAGCTTAAAATAAGCCTGTTGGAAAAGAGCCAAAGTAACTAAAATAATATGGCTGCTTCAAGAAATCGGATGTGATTAAAGTTGCACTGACAAGAAAAAGCTGGCTAATAACTCTCTGGCCAAGAACGTTTCAGCAGCTAACCATAATTACCCGTGAAGTGTTCTGGGCTCGGTTCTAATCCCAGATGTACAGCACAGAAGTAGCGGAGAAACAGCGGAATTGTGCTAGAAGAAAAGGTCTGGTCTGCCATACCAAATCCAGTCTTTGGCGTTGGGAGGGACCTTCTTTAAGAGCGTTAGTTTTGACCTTGCATTAAGTAATGATACTGGAATGGCTGGGCTTTACTGAGGTTAGGATGGGTGTCAAACTTGTGGCGGTCCAAGTGACCTGTGCTCCGCAGCAGGACTGTACATCTGACCTTCAAATGGCTTCCTAAAATCTAGGACCATAGTCTCAAAGACTCATTCACTTAAAAGGATGCACTTGGTATTTTATTATATAAAGTCAAAGCCTTTGTCTTGTTTGCTCATCTGCTCTTGATTGGACTACTTCTGTGAGACTAGCTTCCTGTCCTCTGCTGTGACAGTACCTCTGTAAATACTTACTTTGGGCATAAGGTTTCTCTGTATTATAGTCACTCCGGGGTACCCTGTATACCACTTGACTTTTATAGATAATGTTGTTCTCCTCTGAGAGTAATCCACTACTGCACTTGTACACCTGACATCAGAATGTAACGCTTCATTTCTTTTTCTTTAATGTTACCGATACGTATGTCCTGACAGACGGGCTCCCGCGAGGCAAGAGATCTGCTCTCGACCTCTGTGCTGTCTGGGGGAGAGGCTCTTCGATGTTCTGATGCTGTCCTTTGTCTGCAAATGCTCTGAGTGCAAACGGATAACCATGTTTCTTGCACTGATTGGTATTCGGTGATCTGCTTTTACTTTGGAAAGTGTTCTGGGATGTGTCCCTATAGCTTGGTCCTGAGGTGAAATATATGTTCTATTCCTTCAATTCAGATTGTGTAGCATTAAATAAAAGATTTTGTTTCATAAACGATCTCTCTTAATGAGCACTGAGAGCTGGAAAGCTGCACCGCTAGTGGGGTGGTTAACTTCAAGTTTATTTTCAAAACTTTATGATGCTCGAGTTGAAACTACTCTGTGAAGTGGTGGGTTTGTCTGTATGGGAATGCAAGGCTGATCCTCAGCTCAGGAGATGCCCGGCTGCAGCAGCTGCAATCTCAATGACAAACAAACGAAAGCTGTGACTGAAATCTTACCAAGGCTTTACAAGGACAGGGGACACGCTGTACTAAATTGGGGAGGGGGGGATCATCCTTCTTTAGAATATCCACAATATTCCTTGTACCTAAAAGGCCAGAGGAGGCACTAGGAGTTCTCCATCATCTCTTCCCGATGGGAAGGATGGCACCCTGTTACCTGCCTAAAGACACAGTTGTGCATTGTAATGTGGCTGATTAAAGAGAATTAAACAACTAAGATGTAAAATGTCATATTTCCTGCCTGCCTTTAAAAAACAAGCATTACTGCACTTAGCAAATTGATTTCCTGGCTGTGGAGCTTGAAGCTGTCAAGCTTTGCAAGGAAAGAGCAGTAGGCATGGGAAGTTTGCCGTGTTCCCTTGA
Source organism: Jacana jacana (assembly GCA_013400555.1). Classification (NCBI taxonomy): domain Eukaryota; kingdom Metazoa; phylum Chordata; class Aves; order Charadriiformes; family Jacanidae; genus Jacana; species Jacana jacana. Next base: position 101,219 of record VZTM01002056.1, read on the forward strand.
GAAGGCTCCGTCTTTGTGCGGGGGCAGCGTTTAGGTGACGGGTTCTGGTGCCGTCAGGATGGGCTCAGCTGTGACGGGTACTTGCAGAGCGAGTTAGAGAAAAAGATTCTGGATCTTCCTAAGCCTACATCTCTTCTGGGAGTTTCTTTAAATGGCACCTGAAACAGGCTTAAAATGCCTTGGAAAATCTGGCTGCAGGTACTTGGAGTGCAGGTTATCAGGGGTGACTGTGGCGAGGCCATCCCGGGGGCTGCCAAGTAATGGGGAAGAGTTCTGCCAGTGGCGTTCCTCGGGCGAGTCTCTGTGCTCCCCCTCAACCTGCCTGTAAGGGTTGCTGCGTTCTTGCTATCAAAAATCTGTGTGAAAAGGCTGAATAGAAGTTGAAGACAGTTGCTGTGTAGCCTTAGGGAAATAGTTGGCTGTATGCAGAGCTCTTGAAACAACCCCAGAGACTATCCCTTTTGGTTATTTGCTGTTGAGCTGAAAACATTTCAGCTAATAATGACCACGGGCTGTTTGCAGGCCACACAGTAATGAAGGAATTTGTAGCATTGCTTTAAACTATATTGAACTGTTTTCCCATCTTGATAAGAAAAGCTCATGGAATTTCTTTTATCATCAAATACTGCTGGCTTGAGGTCTGTTTTGTTTCCCATTTTCTTAGAAACAAGTTAGGGAGTTGTGGTTTTGACCAATCGGACAGATGATGACCCCTCCTCCCCCGCCCTCGGAAAAGAGAGAGGAAAGGATTAAAGAGATTCAGGACTTTAGATAAAAACTAAACTACTTTAATGAAATATAAATAATAATAATATAATAAACAATAAAAAGAAAAATTTAAAACTATAAAAGAACGGGAAAAAAGTATACAGTCTATACAAAACCGTATCAGGCTCCCAGGCCGACGATCACGTCACCAGCAGCACCAGTAAACGTCCCAGGCTGGACTCGGTGACTGACAGGAGCTGGATTCCGGATCAGGATCAAAGGCAGACCAACAGACAGGATCCTCCTCAGACATCAGCCATTGAAGGAAGAAGCCAATGACCCTTTGATCCCTCAGCTTTTCTACTGAGCATGATGCAGATGGGATGGAACACCCCAGCTGGTCAGGTTTGGGTCACCTGTCCTGGCCGTTCCTCCCTACAAGTGTGACCCCTCTCTGCTTTTCCGCTTCCGACCCTCCAACGGGGCAAATAACCAAATTCCCTGACCTTGGTTGTTACAGCAATTTCTGTAGTTTCTGAACAATGTGCTGTTAATTTCAGACTTTAGTTAGAGGAGGCCCAGCTAAAAAAGTAAACTACTGAACAGAAAATTGGTTTGTTTTACCTCAAACCAGGACAGGAGTATTTGGCTTTAATAAAAGTGTGGTCTTCCCAACTCAGTCCTGCAGATTCCATAGCCATAGTAAGGGTCGGTTTGTATTTCCGTCTGCTCAGCCTCATGCAGTTTGGGGGCCTTTGATTTACCTATTTGGAACCTCATGGGTTTTGCAGCAGACTTGCATTCAGCCCCACAACTCAGCGTTGGACTGGTACTCGGGATGTGATTTTCCATGTTCTGCGGCAGCATCAGCGATGCTGTGCCAGTCCAGAAAGTAGGAGGGTGTAAAGTTCTCTCTGGAATTTTGCAATTTGTTTGGAAAATTATTTGGAATGTTTGTAATGCATTGTCTGTTGTGTTACAGTTTATATATGGCTAAAGCACAACAGAGATTCCCTGAAGGAATTACCTGGGTAGCTTTAAAATATAGGTGAAATAGGGTGGGTGTATATTTTTTAGTTCTTTTATATGGCTTTTAGTGTTGGGGTTTCTGGAATGGGAGGAGTCTTGTAGCTGTGCCAACACTGTTACCCAACAGGAATCTATGCAAGATTTTTCAGGAAATATGGCACAGCTTTCCTCTGAGAAATACTGTCCATTAGATACATTGAGTTGAGGCCCGTCCTGCACTTTGCATGGCAGACTTAGTTGGTGTTCCCTGTTGGTAGCTGTTAGAAAATCACAAACAGTGCACAACGCATTGCTGAATGCTGGAGAACTTTCAGTGAAGCAAGGGAAATCTGAAAAGGTTTTCTGGTCCACCTCCTCGCTCTGAGATTGGGTCAAACCTGTCAAGGCTAACAAGCCTTCCTCTGATTTGCTCTTGAAAGCTTCCAATGAAGACCTTGTAAGCATCATGTGCCACTGCTGAGAGGCACAACTGGAGAGTTGTCACAGCAAGAGTTTATCCCTGCAAAATAAACCAATGACTGTTCTCGCTGGCAATAGATATGGTGAATAGTGCCCTCATTTGAACATTACTATCATGTTCTTCTAGTCTGCTCTCTTCAGTAAACCCACTAAATTGAATCACTCCCTCTTCATAGGTCATGTTTTCTAAGTCTAGCGGTTGTTGTTGCTCTCTGTATCCTCTCCACAGTTTGATGGTGCTCCTAATTTGTGTGGTCCAAGATGTGACCCAAAGTGTTGGCCGAGGCTAGTGCAGAGAAGGTGGAACAATTAACTTCTGGCCCATCCATACATTGGTTCTGTTAATGCGCGCTGGAATGATACTTGCCTTTTTGCAACAGCATCTCATTGACATGTGCCCAGTTCCTGGTCTGCAAACATCCCAGATCCACTGCAGTACCACTAATTATCTCCATTTTGTGCCTGTGTATTTAGTGTCTGCCTACCTGTCTCTACTGGATCTCCGACCATCTCTGTCATGATGCCACCAATCTGGTCCCATCCCCTGTGCTGTTTATACGGTTCCTGCAGGTATGGTAATGTGGGGAAGCCATGTGGATGTCCTCTCCTACTCTATAGTCCCAGTTGTTCATGAACACACAGAATAGGATGGATCCCAGGCAAAGCCTCGCAGGACCCTGCTTTGAGTATCGTCCCAGCTTCCCAGTAAGCCTTTGCTAATTACTCAAAGGCATTTTGTAGTGCTGTGATTCTCTTTATGGTCGATATGGAGCAGGGTCCCCTGTTTCAGCTGTGAGGGCTTCACAGAAAGACCAGGCCTGTACAGCAGCAGGGAGACTTGGGATCCTGTGTGCCCGTGGCCACAAGCTCATTTTCCACACCGAAGGAGATGGATGGTGGCAGGGTGCAGCATACTTTGCTCCTGACAAGTTCAGGTTGGCTGCCTGTTGCCAGGTTACCCTTCCGTACGCGTTTACAAGTAAGATGTTACAGAAATTACTCTAGCCTTTTTCCAGGTGTAGGATGACTGACAGAATCCTCTGTTTCTTTTCAAATTCCTTGTGCTTGTCCCACTGCTCTCTCAGACTTTTCAGTGTGCTGTGAGTTCTCAGAGCAACACTCAGGGTCCACACTGATGTGGCTGATCACTGGAGCATGCTAGGATGAGAGTAATGAGCTGGTGCCAGCATGAAATACCATCTAAGTCCTCTGAATACTTAGACTTCTCTTTCAGCTTCTTAATGTGCTTTTAGTTACCTTTTGTCTGAAGTACTGTTTATTACTTGTTTGTAAATCTTATCTTTCATTTTCTTTCCTTCCTTATCAAGTAATGTACCCACACTGAACTTTATCTTTCCCTAGCTATTTATAGGCTTTGTATCTCCTTTTAGAACCTCACCTGGTTTTTGACCCTGATAATGAAACTGGTATTTGTTGACTTTTGATCCAGCTAAACCCCAGTCACCCGTCTGCCCCCCAGGCCCCACACTAACTCCTGCACTTACAGCACACTGCACAACTTTTGAAAATCCCTATTAGGTTTTTTGTTGGGTTTTTTCCTTTTTTTTTTTTTCAGGGTTTGCCCACCATGAAGCTCTCAGAAGCTCTATAGACTCTGTCCTGATCCGTTCATGGTCCCAAGCGTGCCAGAGCTGCAGACTTTCTCATTCAAGTTGGAGCTGTGCTAAATGTTTCCGTACCCACAGGTTGGCAGCGAGAGAAAACGCTACAGACCAGGCTGGCCTGGTAAATCTCCTGAATGTGCAAAAGCCATCATGCTGTATGGAAATCTATATAGCACTAGTAGGAGTAAACCACTCGAGTGACTTCTCACCAGGCATCATCCTGACCATTTCCTCCTCTGGTTTTCAAGGCTGTCCCTAAGCTTTAATCATTGCCAGCTGTTCTTTTCCATATGGATGCCGATGCCATCCAGCCCCTTGCGGGAGTAGATGGTGTCTGTCTGCTTTACCTTGTGTTTTCCCATAACAGGGTAATGCCCAGACTGCCTTTTGTGTCTTACATGCTGCTTTGCAAAATGGAACTACGCCTGGAAAACAAGTGCATGTTGGTTGCACAGCGTACTCTCAGGCCAACAGGATGGGCCTTCATTTTTAGCTTCTTACTCCTGATGTGCCTTCAAGTTCCAGAAGCCATTACCTGCTGAGAGTTGTACATCCTTTTTGGCTTATGTGTTTTCTTTACCAGAAGATGGTCACTACATATTTTCTAATAAAATAGTTGCTTGATTTTTAATTATTTGTAGCTCTTTTGAAGGGTGAAAACTGCGTATTTATTTCCAACCAAAAGAATAATCGAGGAATGATCTTGTGAAAAAAATAATTTCTAAAATGTTTAGATATGTTCTGCTGGTATTCAGAATTCTCCTTACAGTCACTGCTCACTTTCTGTTACAGCACAGCAGCACTTTCTGTTGCTGAAGGTGATACAACTCAGTGTTGGTATCCCAGCAGGCTGCGTGCCGGATGAGAACTGAACACAATGGTCTCTGTGCAATGGAGCTCCTTTTTCTGTCCATGCAGAAACAGAGGGGGAAACAATTTACATTTGTGACTAGATTTCATTTGCTCTGTTTTGTAAATGTAGATTGTATGTGATTTTAGGGAAAATTGCTTAATCCTTAGATACATTTTTTTAAAGGGCGCCTCCTGCTATTAGCTCATACCAGATCAATGCTGAAAGAGAATATTTTTCATAATGAGGTCTAAGAAGTACTGTTTACTAAGGATGATGTTAAAAGAGGTTAAGAAATCATACACAGCTGCTCTTTGCTGCTGCAGTAAATCATTCAAAGAATTTGCTATTTTGCAGCTGAAATAATGTGACACTGTTTGGATCATAACTGCCAGTAGTGAATGAGGACAACTCCTCAGCTTCTGGCCTGCTTTCTGAACAGACAAAGCGTGCTTGTGTTTTTCTGAAGTTATAATTGAATTCTACATCACTAAAGTCAGTAGGAACTTAATTCTGTCATTTGCTAAGTATTTGTATGCGTGTGCAGAAAGCTGCTACTTTTGAACACCTTTGTAAAATCTATAGATCATGTTTGTTACTTGAATCAGTTGAACTGACCTCTACATCAATCAGAAGACAGCATTTCTGTGTGTCAAGGAGACAGATGCACTAGTCTGGCCTAGAAAACAGGGCTGTACCAAGACAAACTGTAGCTGATAAAGTTCTAAGATGTTTTTAGACCACAGGCATTGTCGATCCTCAAAATTTCTCCTGCTATTTTATCATAAGCCTTTTAATTGGATGCACTGTGTGGGCAGTATGACTCTGTGGACCACACAGACACTCATGCCCCATGGACCCAGATTTAGAAACCACTCTCTTAGACACTTCTGAAATTAATTGTCTCTTGTGCTCACTCACAATTGTCTCTTGTGCAGTTCCAGGCATTTTCTCAGGACCCAAATATCTCTATGTCACCCTCCCCAGCTGGGATGGATGGATGGAAGGGTAGGAGCACAATTATGTAACAATAAAATTCTCCAGTGCGAAACTACTAACTGCTAATGCCCCCTTGATTGCACTGTCTATTTTTAGGTGGTGGTGGCCACACTTCACCTTTCACTGCTATGAAGGGATAGAAGCAAGAAGCAACCTGGCATCTGCAGAGATGCTTAGTGGAGCTGCTGCTCCTGGGCACCAGCCTGCCTTCCTCTCGAAATGAGGGTCATGGAGCCACATGAGCAAGTGAAACCTGTCGTGTCTAGTTGGCCATAGGTCCAAACTATCAAACCCCTTGACTGAAGACAGAAAAAATTGTCAGAAACATAGCTATCTTAAAGGCAATCCTTTAAGATAGGCAGCTGGTAAAGTCTCTCTGTTGTCATGGGAGAGCAAGGTGGGTTAGAGCTGTGAAGTAACCTCCTGCAATGCTGGACATCAGAGAAACACCTAAGAAATATCCAAACCACAAGACAAATTTCCATTGGTGCTTTGTATTTCTTTAGTCAGGAAGGGGAATTCAGGCTGAAGCACCTGATACCCAGTGCCTGCACCAAATGCACTCAGTGTTAGAGTGGTTTGGTCATGGTTCTGCGGGCAGCAGAGCCATTTTTAGCTCTTGTTGCCTTGGACAAAGGTGGACCTTCTGCCTCCCTCTTCTCTTCCCCGCTCCCAACTGCAAGCACCAGCATCACCCACATAGGGTGCTTCTTGGGTATTTTCATGAGCCAAGTCAACACAGCAGCCTGGCAGAAAAACATCCTTTTGACTTTTGCTGTGAAAGTGAGTGGAGTCAGCCCCTGGAAGAGCCTGACAAATGAAGGTGCCCTCGCTGGGGAGGTTGTGGCTGGGAACAGGAAAGTGGCAGGGAGTCTGTATTTCTCTATGAGATCAGCAAAGACAGAGCTGTCCCATGAGAGATGCTCCGTGTGAGGGAAGGAGGAGAGGTAGGATCCCAATTAGAGACTGTACAAAGAGTTCACTATGTGTTTGCTTTCATTAAATGTTTGCTTTTGAGCACTTGAGGCTGGCTCGGAATCGATTGATTGCTAATGATGGTCAAGGTCTGTTTAAAGGCAGTAAACCAGCAGTATCTCGGAGAGATTGTGCTTTAAATGGCACCTGTGACAGATACTTTGCAAGTAACGACATGCTATGCCTCTAACTAATGTGGGAACGAATGTGCTGAGTGCTTGGGTGATTTCTGTGCCTCTTCCATCCCTCCTTGTTGTGGGGTATGTCTACACCAGACCTCCACGTGGTGCGTTGATCCTTACCCAGATACCTCTCCAAGTACTCTTGAGCAGGCTTGTGTGTAATTGGTGCCTCATGAAGGGAAAAACTGGATGGAAACTTAAACAAAGCTGATGCTGAGGCTTCATTGTCAGCAGGGGTATTTATGAAGGATGTTTTGATGAGAATTTGACTCCAGTAGATCACATGCTGTAGAGCTGGCAGGGACACAAAGGAAGTCCTTCCATTTCCAGGGAGCTATACGGGAGGAAATGACCAGGAAAGCCCAACGCAGCAGTCACCATTCAAGAGGAGACTAGAAAAGAGAGATGGGAACACCAAAAATGCCACCAAACCCACAAGGGTCAGCCATGATCTCAACATCCAAAAACTCTGCTGCTTCCCAGAATTTCTTTGAAAATGGCTCGGCTCTCAGGCAGGTATAAGCTCTACCAAGAGCTCAATGGCTTAGTTGCTAAAACTGATTACAAGAAAGTATTGAAATGTTATTCCTGCTGAAGGTTAGTTGTCCAGCCTCTTAAAACAAGTAAAGCTATTACTGTCCCCCAGGAGAGTGAAGGGAAGCGGATTATAATGAAACAGATGGTGTAGAATTTAACTTAAAATCAAGATTCTTCGTCATTGAAACTGGTCTGTCTCAAGCTACACTTCAGACAAACTGGTATGCGGAGACATAGAACAAATAATCCCAGTGGTTGCCCTTGGTTCAGTTTCTTAGTTACCAGATTGCAGTGCCAGGTACATCAGTTATTTTTGAGATAAGGTATAGTAAACCCCACCTATTTCAAGCAGTGGATCCCAGTCTGAGGATTCATATTGCGCAGAAACAGCCCTTCTTTTAATTTAGGAAGGTATATCAAAACCAGCATTATTTATATTATTTTTCTCTTCCAATGGCTACCATTTTCTAGCCTCTCCATTCTTATGGCAGACTTTTCCTCATCCCCATTTCCAGCCAGCTTCCTACGAGAGCTGTATAAGTCTTTGCTCTTCAAAAGCATGAGTCAGATACCTAGTTTTTACTCCCAATAACTCCTCAATCTGCCTCTCTACTGTGGAATAAATCTCAGCCCCTCTCTCTGACATTTTCATGTGCCAAAAGCTGTAGCTCCAAACTGCTGGCAGAAAACTCTTACCTTCTGCCCAGCTCTTCAACCCTTACTCCTGTCTCCATTGCTACCACTGTCTTGCCTTTCCCTTTGGACTGTACACGAGCCCTTGGCTTGGTTTGGGTCTCCATCTAGATCACCTTGTCCATGTTGGAATCTTGCTGAGTCTTACGCCTTCCTTAGGAATGCTTTTTTGCAGGACCTTGATATCTCCATCCCTTCTTCTCATGTATAGCCTTCACATACATTACCTGGTCCTGCTCATTGCTTAGAGAGCAGCCATCCAGAGAGCCGCCCAAAAGGTCATTCTCCCCCTCCATTGCTTTCCCATATTCACCTTCTCTCTGTACCATCCTCGCTCTCCCTAGATCTCACTGTCTTCCTTCAAACCCTTCCGCAAATCCCTGCTTTGCCACGCTGTCCTTTTTCTCAGGCCACCTTGACAAGCCTTTCCCTGCAGAATAGGTGTCTTGCTTTGACAGAAGTTGCCACAGCTGCTCGATGCTGGAACAACTCTTTCTCTGCCTCTCTGTTTTCTTCCCTGGATAAACAGTTCATGGGCAGATAAGGGGCTCTTTTGCTCCTTCGATGAGTTAATCGTTTACTCTGCAAGGCCTTTGCTTTTCAGACTATATACTTTTTTAATTAGGATTTACTGTTTTGGCCCTTAGCATCCAAATTCAAACAAAAGCATCTTTTTAAGACCACATTTCCCTCCGCCATGCCTCCTTCTCCTTTTCTGCCTTCTGTCACACACATCACCTTGTGTAGTGACAGGCAACTGGCCAGTCAGAGACATAAGGGCAAGGTTTGGGACCAAAAGAGGCCAAGAGCAGGACTGCACATCCATGGTCCTCCCCAACGATGGCCTCTGCTCTTGACCTGCCGCATGACTTTCAGGACGGTGGTGGCCAGGCAGCTTTTTTACTGCACTGTGAATGTTCATGTGGTGAAGAGTTGCCCTGGAGGGGAAGGCTGAGGAGCAGTGCTGACCCACTCTCCCCATGTTTAAAACCACTCTGGTACTGAGCAGCCCTCTTTCTGAAGTGGGAAACCAGACAGGTCCTTAAAACCCCTGGGTATGTTTCACCACTATTTATTTAATGTCATTAGTTTGCAGGGCAAGGCTTACCACTCCACGTTTCACCTCCGCTGAACCCTGAGCTGCCTGCACCTTGCAGATCGGCTTTGCAGAATTTCCAGCACCTCCTGCCCAACCTGTTTGCTTCTCCCTCTTTCTCGTGATTCCTCATCTCATTTATTTTTCATTTAGTGTCCTTCTGTCTGGAAAGACAAGTCTTGTGTGAGAGGAAATAAATCCCCAGCCCACCTGCCCCCCCCCTCAGCACAGTGCCAGGTGAGAGCGAGCAGTATAGAGTCCATGTGAGAGATCCCAAGTATCCAGCTCAAATGATGAACAAATCAGAGGCCCTTAGGTTTTGTCCATCGGGACAAGAAGCTGGTCTCTGTTTTACAGCCATTGCCTTTATCTATAGTGGCATCACTAAAGTATTGTTTGCATGTATGTCCTGCTGCGTCCTGTACTTACACAGTTACTTTTTTGGGCATGAACAGCCGAGTCCTGACCTTCCTCAACTCGACTGTGGCTCTGCATAAACACAACTCACGTATGTCTTGATACGGGGCCGTGAATTGGAAAAACCATACCCTATGTGCTGATTCATCTTCAGTTTTAGTAGGATTAGACCAAAATTTCAAACTTTCTTTGCAGGTGGCATCTCTTCCTGCACATACATTTTCTCTTAAAAAAAAAATAAAATCCAAGCTGTTTCTAGTCATGATTTATAAAGCTGTATTTTCAGTCTTAATCTTTTGTCATTTCAGACAGAGCTACAGGGATACTCCTTCCAGCAGCTACCAGTGTATTCCCCTTTCCATGCTGATTTAAATTAGCCAAACAATAACCCCTTCAGTAATTAAAACACCCACAAAAATCAGGACAAAAAGCTTCCCATTTAAGTCTGTGTTAAACCAATTCATCGGAGTGACACGATTAAAATCTTTGGGCCAAATCCTCCTTGTCCTCTTCATGTAAGCAGTGCTTTTGAGAGCAAAGGGATGAGTGAGAACAGCATTTAGTCCGTACATTAATAATGTATATCCTTTGACTGACAGGGAATGGGCTGGCAGAACAAATGAAAGCACCCTGGGGTAAGAGGAAGAAAGCCTCGGCTTTGCTGCTACGAACTGCACAGGCATAAAAGTACATTTTGTTCCACTATTAAATAAGGAGATTTGGGATATAATACTGTCTCCTTCTGCAGCCCTTCCATTTTCTGCTCACGGCAAAGAGGATAAAACTGTCCACAGCTGTAATTGTTCCGTCCGGCGCTCACATGCCTGGGAGAATTAATCGTCATCTGCAAAATCTACTCCTTGTAGTTGCAGAGCAGCACGCTTTTGTACGGTAAACATCTGCTGACCTTCCAGTCCGAGTACACCAAAGACTCTGCCTTCTGTGTCCCAGCTGCCAGCTTCACAGCTGGGATAGCTCGTGGTGGACATCCACAGCCTCCACGTCTCACCTGGCTTTTTCCTGGTTGGGAAGGCACTGCTGTCTTGCTTTTAATTAAGCCCCTGGGGAACAGATCTGTGGAGGCAAGAGCTGCAATCCCACATGAGTGGCACCGACCCCCGTGGGTCCAGGATGGCCAGGACACGCTGGGTGGGTGTCTCCGGTGGGCAATGTGGGGCCACTGCTGCCCAGGGGCAGATGGAGCTGCCGTACAGCTTTCGTGGCTCCATCTCTATGTTATGTCTTGAGGAGGTTTAATGTTCATTGGAGTTGGATTTACTGCTTTCCTCGGTTTGTGGGTTGTTTATTTCTTTTTGCAAGAGGAATTCTAGACAGACATTATCTAGTGAGTTCAATAATCTGAGGGAAACAAAACAAATTCCAGGAACAAATTACCTCAAATTTTGCACGGTGTAATAATGCTGCACTTCTGCCATCCTTCCAGCCATTTGCTAGTGATTGTTGTAGTTAAAATGAATTCATAATGCTCTTGTCTAGCTTCTGCCAAGCAACTCTTCCCTATTGGTTACTGGGCTGTTTCTCTGGATGATTTTTGTAATCTTATTGTACCTGGTATTTCTCATGCCTCCAGAGAAAAACCAGAAACTCCTGCTTCAGTCCTGAAGGTGGTCAGGGACGGGGAGTCAGCTTTTCACTTCCAGTCATAAAAGTAAGGCTCAGAAACCAACGAAGAGCTGCCAGTCAGGGTAAGCACCTTTCCATTTCCTTGGTCTTGAGCACCTAGTTTCTACCATGATCTAATTCTTACAGTAAAATACATTAAAAGTAGCTTGTTTGGATTCTTTGTGGCTCAAAGGCAGGATGATGCCTTCAGGGCTGGGCTCCCCTTCTGCAGGGCAACTGAGCAGACCTGTGCACAGCTGCGTTTCTTACCTGGCTTGCATCCATACGTGGCCATTGCTGGGACATGTGCCCAAGGCCAGCTGGTGGCAACACCTGCAGCCATCAAGCCCTGCAGGTGGGTTGGGATGTCCACAACCGGGCAAGCCCAGCGTTGAAACCCAAGAAGACAAGCAAGGGCAGCAATGTGTGGAGCAGGGGTGCCCGTGGTAGAACAGATCTCCAGGGTGAGATGAGAACTGTGGTGAGAAGGTAATACCCCAGGTGGTTATAGGTGAGTATATTCTTTATAACACATAAAGAACCACTAAGGAAAAACAAAAGTGTGCACTAGTTTCCATCCTGCCATCTGAAAGATTTCTTCTTCAGTGGCTGAAAAGCAAAGTGCCTGAGTCAAGCTCCTCTTCTGAACAGGTGAGAGAAGATACAGACCTGAAAGGCTCTGCTTCCCACCCAAGGTGGTGTTTGGGAGGGGTGATGTTTCCTCACGGGGGTTTCAGTCTTGTATTGGTTTGGACAAATAGTTTAGAAAAGACTTGATTTTTAGAAAGTCAATGTACATCAGGGCAGTTCTGATCCTGAAGTTTGGGTTTGGAGCATGACCCAAACTCCTGGTCTTCATATATAGGCAAGTACAATGTAGTTTTAAAATATGATTACCTTAAAATATTCTTTTCTTTTTCTGAAGTATTTTTTTAAGGCTTTTTAAATCCTGATCATCTGCCTGGCTGAAGATTCAGCAAAGCTTTTGTGCCACCTAAGCTGCTGCTCAGCAGAAAGAGGGAGACATTGCAGCTCAGCTCTGCAGTCCCCAGTGGTAGGCTGAAATCCAGGGTAGGCGAAACCAGCCAGCTACCGGTGACCAGTGCCCAGGCCATCCTCAGGACAGTACTGCCTCTTTCCTGGCCATGTGGAACAGTGGCTATGCAGTCCTTACCCTGAGTTTTGAGGAGCCTGAGGCTGGTTGGCAGGAGACAAGGAATGGCTGAAACAGGGTGAAGAAAGTGGAGAGGGGACAAAATAGCAAGGAAAATTGGGATAGCAGTGAGGAGAGGGCATGACTGACCTAGAGGAGAGCAAGACAAGAGAGTGGCATGAGCCGGGGGTTGAAGGAAATTGGGTACTACTGGGGACATATGACAGCACGTCCAAGTACACGATGCAGCCCAGGAGTCTCCTGCCCTGAGCAAGCCCTTGTGAAACCAGGTGCCCATGGCAGTGGAGTGGTGCCAGGACCATGAGCTGGACACTCCATCTACACCTGCATGTGGCCCCAACAAGCACTGAGGGGGCTTGCTGGGCACATTGTTTTGGGGTGGAGGGGTTAATTCCATGTATGAAACCCTGTGGGAAGGTAGCAACGCCAGACACCTACAGCTGGGAAATGTTCACCACCTACACAAACTTTAATTCAGGCTCTGGAAACCAGTTACTGTGATACAGTCTCTAACGGCAGCCCCACCAGCATCCTTCCCAGCAACACAGGGCCCAGCACCCCTCCCAACAGCAAGAGAAGATGTGCTCCCCCACTCCCAGTCTCAGTGTGGACACAAGTCCTCTCGCTCAAGGGACAAAACGCCATTCTTTCATGTTCTGTCTAACGATCAGAGGCAGCAAATAATTGACCTCGTACCCTGACCCCTGACAGACCAATCCCAAAATGTTCATGTTGGTACTGGTGGCCAGTGCCTACTTTGATAATTAGGGATCTAAATGGGTGCTGCCAGGTTTTCCAAACCCAAGGGTCAGAGGTGTAAATCCCACTGGCCCTCCCAGTGGGAGGGGACCTGGGAATATATTTTTGACCCAAAATCATGGCTTAATACCCCTTATAACTCTGCTTCCTTACCTAGCTAAAGGTGCAGTGGAGGTGATGCCCTCTCCAAGGGCTGCTGTGGGCTGTGCTGATCCCCACAGTTACTTGAGACTCCTTGTGTGAGGTGGCTGTGCTGTGATTTGGGGGTGTGTGGAGGCTTTGCTCCACAGACAGTTGGGGGGGAGATGGGGACACACGACATGTCGTACTCACGGCTGATTCACCAGCTGGCTCAGCTGAGTTCATTTGTTCTTGGTTTAATGTTTGCTTTTAGTGATGCTGGATGTATTGTACTCTGGAAAGATTAATTGTCAGGGTGCCAAGAGCTTTGTGCTCTTTACTACTAGCCAAAGCTAACTAAATAGAGAGTTCCTTTTCTGGACCTTGCAACTCTTAAGATCTGGACAAATTCCCCAAGTGTCACTGCACTGCAGTCAGCATTATGCTGGCCAGCATTTTGGCATCCTTCCTTATCCTTCCTTATCCTTCCTTCTTCCCAGCTCCTTCCTCTGCTGTGGAGACCCTCATGGCCCCTCTCCCTTAGGCAATACTTTCCTTTTTGCCCATAACCTGGTCAGGGTTTTTCCTCTCTTCTACCTTCTTTCTGCAACTCTCAAGCCAGGGATCCACTCCAAGCCACCTCTGCTCTCTTTCTGTGCTGCGCTACCTTTCTCACTTTCCTTGGTGCCTTGGGTGCCCAGGAAATCCCCTTTAATTAGTGCATGCCCAAATCCCTCTCCCTCTTCCTTCTGGAAACCATGGAGAACCTCACACCTGTCTTGTAAAGCACACAGCCAAACCCTCGGGGCAAACCAACCTGCGCGTTGCCAACTGGAGTCTGCAGAAAGGCAGGACTTTCCCTCCTTCCTGCCCTTCCCTCTTTTCACAACCCTCCTTTTGCCTCAGAGCCCATTTCTCATGGCTTCGTCATGGGCTCTGCAGAAGCATAGCTTTGCCAACGGGCCAGCACTTCAGAATAAGATGCAGCATTTTGGCTGGTGCCCCACAGTATTCCCCACCTTTGTGCGGGGAACATCACCATGGGCACTTCTCTCCATGCAGAAAGAACAAAAACCCCACTGAAATCCACTTTCCTTTGGCACTCCTGGATCACAGTGAACTTAGCGTGGCACTGGCAGAGCAACCAGGAATACATAATGCTACATGAATAGGTACCAAAAGACCAAGAAAAAGCCAGCAGTGTTGGACTGATTGTGTCAGAAGTGCCTTGTGGCAGCCTGATAAGATGTACAGTATTTCTAAGATTCTTTCAGCTCTTTTTTCCTTGGTTTCCATGAGTCAGTCCCTCCTGTAATTGTCTCATCCAGTCCCAGGGCTCTGCCTGTGGCTGGGGCTCATCCTCCTGCACAGCCAGCTCCTCACTGAGAAGCTCCTCCGACTTAAAGGGGCTGGGAGGTGCCAGCAGTAGGTCCCGTCCCTCTGGAAGCTCTGAGGGGCAGTCCTGGATCTGTCACTGGCCTCCTGGAGCACAAATCCAGGCTCAAGGGAATGTATAGTGCATCTTTTCCGCTAAACATATTCCCAGGGGGGAAGCGGCGGTTTAGCACACTCTCAATAAATACCTGCAGACGGAAATGCAGCTTTGGGCAAAAAGGCAACATCAGCTCTTTGCAGTCGGAGGCTTTGATTAGCAGGCAAAGATAATGGCACCAGGCTGCTGCGTAAGCAGATGCTGAGGGAGAGCATCTTTCACCTCTGCAGTGAGGGCACGGGCTGGGATCCCTGCCGAGCCCATGGATTACTCAGGTGGCCCCGGCCCAAAAGCAGTCTGGATGACAGCAGAGAGCCAGCAGAGAGCCAGTGTTCACACTGAAGGGCTACCAGCAGCACGCTCCAGAAAAGCAGCTTCCTTCTCTTTGCATCCTGAGCTCAGAGAAGCTGAGCACACCTCTGCACCATGTGTTCGACAGCCGGGGCGTTGCTTCTGAAGGCTGCCAAGCAGATAACAGCAGCAAAACCCATTAACCCACGTTCGCTAGAGCCAGGCTCTCAGCCCAAGTGCTGCTGAGACACTTGCTGGTCTGACTCATGGAGTTTATCACAGGGTCTCTCCTCTGTCCCTGTGTTTCTGCAGAGCAAATACCAGCTCCCTTCAGTATCCTGTCTCTTTACCAACCGTATCTAATCCATATTTTTCTGACAAGATTATTTTAATGTTGTGAAAGGTCTCTGTCTTAGGAAGATCTGTGTATCTACCTTTAGTCTACCATAGCAGCTCTTCCCAGCCTCACCTACTGGAAGTGCTTGTATAGCATACCCAGAGTTTTAGCAACATTAAGGCCTGTACATATTTGTTTTGCCACTGAGCTTTCATAGCTGTAATTAGTTTAAAGAAACCAAGGGTGTATGAAGTGGCCCCATGAGAGCAGAAGCAGCTTGGCTTGGACTATAGCCACGGCCTTTTGCAAACAGCTCCCCAGAGCATCTCTGCCAGCAAAGCACAAGGCCAGAATATGGAGACTCCTCCAGACCCACTTAGCTGCCGGTTTCACCATCTCCCGTGCTGCTCAGGGACACATCTCTGATCAGGAGATGCCTCTTCCCACCAGGATAGCGGAGTGACCTGCAGGCCAGGGTGCTGGGACAGCCATGTGTCTCAGAAACTGATAAGCTGAGTTTTATAACCTGCATTCAATAAGTGCCTTTGCATAAGAAGGTGAGGTTGGTCACTCGGGGTCAGGACACCCAGGCACAGGAGCTGCCGGCAGCAGAGCCCACGTGCCGACAGGAGGGAACAGGGTGCACATGGGGGGCATTTCCCCCAGCAGTCCTCCAGTTTCCAGCCACTCAGAGCTAAACCAGGTGAATAAAACAAGCCACAGTTGGCTTACAAAGCCTTTTTTTTTTTTTATTCCTCGTGCAAATTTCCCCTGGGCTGCACACTGTTGTTATTGTGCAAAAAGTAGAGCAAGATATTTATTAACTCTCAAAGGAAGCAAACTAGAAAAGCAAGCAGGAGCAGGGCACCCTCGTTCGCTCTGGAGGCTGAAAGTGGGGCACCCATCTGCAGCAGCAGCAGCCTCTGCCCAGACTGCGGGGACAGCACAGGGGGGACACTCACCCACCACCAGTGGGCAAAGAGGGGATAAGTGACCTACAGAGATGACAAGCCACAGCCCTGCTGCAGTACCAAAATGTGAGGGACCATGAAGAACTGTGGCCCACCTGAGGGTCCCACCAGGTGTCACGGAGGGCAAGTCCTGGGCGTCTAAAACCCTATCATCACCCCAGTGCCAGAGGATGTGGTGTTTAAAAGCTCTTGAATATCCTCTTCTTTCAGCTGAGCAAGAATAAGGGGATTTTAGTGCAATGAGGGCCTCTGTTTCATGCAGCCCCTGCCTGCGAGCCTGCCAGCAAGGGGGCACCGGGCATCCCCATGGCAGGACACTGCCACACTGCCAGCTGCACAACTTTGCTCACCATTAACCGGTGACGGTGCTGCTGACAAAGCTCGCTCTGGAGGTGTGTTACTAAAGATACATGCTCGGGCTGTAAGGCATGAGGAGCTTTGGCTGTTCCCTGAGACACCTTCAACACCCCATGGCCACCTGCCTGCTCCCCTCTCCCTCCCATGAAGCAGGAGCCAGGGGACCCTCAGCTGGCTTTGTCTGACTTCCCTTATTTCCAACAGAGTGATATATTAAGAATATCCTAAAAGCCTTTCCTACCCTTGTTTCCCATCGAGATTTGAGAGGATTGTACTGCCGGGAGAGCTGCAGCCCGCACTTGAGCCAGCTCAGCTCAGAACTGGGAAATTGATACTGGCTCAAATTTTGTACAGGTGCATTAGCAACTGCCCTGTTTGGTGCTGTGACAGAAATAACGTGGTGTGCTTAACTGGTGAGACCTTGCATTGTTTTGTGCTGAGGTCAAAGCTATCATTGGCTGCATTCATGCTTTTGCTTGATAATGGCAAAATGTTTAGCATATCTTATATATTCTGTGCTCAGCTTTAGCCCTTGGTCACAGACAGCCCTTCCAGGAGAAGCAGCAGCCTTTGAGCAGCCCAGCGCGACGCATCGCTGCCGTCCGAGCGGGGAGACAGAGAGCGCTCTGCTGAGCTGGAACAGCAAGAGAAGCCTCAACAGGAAAAATAATTAAGCTATAGCACAGTTCCCGGTTATTACCCAGGCAATATTGGGCTGGGGTACTGGAGCTAACATGGTACCCCTGTGAAAAGAGCCACAGGCCCTTTACTTGCATGGAAATTGTCCATCACTCAGAAACCAGGAAAACACCACTGGGGTATCACAGAGGAGTGGAAAAATGACTTTGAAACCAGCAGAAGCCAACTGAGCAGCATCTCTGAGCTTTCTGGCTTGCTTGAGCCATCCCAGGGAAGAAATGGTTCAAAGACTGACAGGAGGGGTTTTAACACCCTGCAGACCTGGGAAGGCTCAGTGCTGTCTGGTGGGATCCCCAGCCGTGGGCACCACACTCTCACTGGGGAGATGCAGGAGGGAGGGACGTGGCCCGAGGTGTGCTGGGAAGAGGCATGAAACCACTGCTCTGCTTTTGCGTAGGATTTTGTGGCTCTCCCCGGCTTTAGCTATATGCATACAAGCATTTAAGGGGATTTGTGTTTACAGCTGCCAGGCAAGCAGGTTACCACACTGGGACCCCTTGAAATTCATCCCCCAGCTAAAGTACCAGGAAATCCTGCTCCTGATGGTTCCAAAGACAGCACTGTAATGTCAGGGCCAGGGGCCGGTGGGAGGCACGGGTCAGGGTTCATCAGCATCAACCCCTGCCAAAAAATACAGCCTGAGAGCTTGCAGCACTGAGGCTGCAGTGCCTGCACACGCCAGGGAAGCCATACATTTGTTTACTGCAAATATCTCCATAGAAACCCCTTCTCCAGGGCTGAGGATGTGGATGCAGGCTCTGGTGGAGCGGGCTTTCTGCCCCCAGCACACCTACACCAGCGACCTTGACAGCTTTCATGGCAGAATTGTTTGGCAGGAAATAATTCAGGCAAACGTATCCCCCTGTGCTCCTGAAACTGTAGGGAGCTCAAAATGCTAAATTAATGAAATAACTTTAAATGTGCAAGCACTGTCACTATAAAGGGAGGCAAAGTATAAAGCCTGCCTCTTCCGATGTTTTCAGGCTATAATTCTTGAAACCATCAAAGCGGAGCAGTTTAAGGAGCAGAGAGACTGCACCAACAAAAGGCTGCTCCAGACTCTAAAATGCCACTTGAAACACTCAGGAGTTTTGAAGGACTGGGCTTCTCCAAAGCCGGAGCTAAACTCAGAAACAGCTGAAGTGGTTGAATTCCCAACCAGTCTTTGGGAAAGTGCAGGAAGGTCCCAGTTGCTGACGTGAGAGTGATAAAAGTGCCTTGCTGCCTCTTGACCTGTGATTAACCCCACCAACAGGGAAGAGAATACATAAAGCAAAGGAAAACAGCTGAAAATGAACAAAATACCTAGAGAAGCAAAGCTGGTGACTGAACTGAGAAAAGACTTTTGGCAAGGGGCTGCAGTGGGAAAGGCAAGATGAAATGTATGAGAGCAGGACATTTGGTGAGCAAGGCAGAAGCTTGGGCATCAGAGGGTGTTAGAGGCTGCAATGTCACGATGGGATAATGAGAGAGAAAAATGTGAAAAACAAGGGTGGGAGAGGGACCCAGTCAGTATCCCAGATATTTAAGAAACAGTAGGAGAAGGCACAGTCCCCTTCTCCTTTGGACTAGTGCCTTTAAATGAAAGGAAAATAATTGTGGACTTGAATCACACAGGACAGGGAGGGTCCTGGTGACAAGCGGCAAAGTCAAAGACGCAGGTAGTCCTCTTCTGTGGGTGGCATGGCCAGGCAGGTGCCATCCCTCTCCACACTCACCCTTTGCAGGGGCCTCCATCTGAGAAACTGCTTTCCCTGTTTCAGATCATCACATTTTACTGTATGGAGAGAGAAAATGAGGGAGCTTGTAATGCAGTATCCCGTAATGGTGCTGCATTCTTACACCAGGCTGCACTTGCATGACAGCTTTAAAGATGCTACCACGTGGCAGCCCTGAAGTGACCTTTTAATTCTACCTCCCTCTGTTTAATTACTTTTTTTTTAATGTCTCCGGCTTGTATCTTCTCTGAAGTCTCAGTTGCCATCCTCTCCTCTTCCAATGCTGTTCTGCCCACCCCCCGGTGCTGTCCATCTCTCCTGGAGCTGGGATCTCACCCTGCGACATGTGCCTCCTCCAGATACCTCCCCAGGGAGCCAGAGCTACCCCACAAGAGAGGTCACACAAACACAAGTGCTCGGTTAAAAATAAAGCAATAAATAATAATCATAACAACAAGTTTTGGCCTCTCACCAGTGCCTGCTGTAGATCACAAGCTTGTCTTTGCTGCAGCCTGAAGCAGAAGCTGGCCCAGCACACATGTCCTTCCCACCGAGCTGGTATCTCTGTTATAGTCTGACAGTCATCCAGCAGGCAGCCACAGTGTGCAAGGCTCACCCTTCCACCTCAGCTGGTATCTCCAAGGGACAAGTCCTGCCTGCAAGTCCCCAGGCCAGTTGCTGAAAAGCTGTGGAAGGGAGGGAGGGGAAGAGAGCGAGAGCTAGGGAGCTGCTTCTCCCGGGAGCCCCACAGAATGCCACCACCACCCTTTTGCTGCCACCACCCTACTGCACCAGCACCTGGCCCCCAAATGCCCCTTGTCTGAGGGAACAGCACTCCCCCAGCACTGCGTCGGTGTGGGGATGCCAGGTAGAGGAAGCTGCAGCCCAGGCCCCTGCCAGCTGGGGGACAGCTAAAGTGATATTCCCTCCACCAATGCCAAGTCACTCCCTGCCCCTCCTGGTGCTGGGAGCATCAAAGGCACAGCAGAGCCCAGTGTCCTGCCACACCTCGGGCACCAGTGACAAAGGTGGATTTGGCAGGACATGTTGGGGCAATGGCAGATGCTGCTGTGAGCAGCTCAGCAGATGAAGCACAGCCAACAACCCTCATGCTTGCTATGGCCCCAGCACTTGCCAGCCTGGGGCAAGGGAGACAGATGTGGCTGCTTTTATTTTGGTTCCCTGTGGTTCTGCTGCTTTTGGCTTTTACCCTGATCACCATGGGTCAGGGGGGCAGGGATTAAGCTCAGCTGGGCTTCATCTTCCCCTGATGTAGGTTACGTACCACCACATTTTCCCAGGCTGATCCCTGGGGATCTCTAAGTGTGAGTCTTTGCACCTCAGGAGGTGCCACGCTTGCCCCCCACCCCACTTTCCCATGCATCTCACCAGGGCCAGCCCTGGCAGAGCTGCCACCGGGTGCAAGTGTCCCCTCTTCACGAGCCACATGGATGTTGACAGCATTACACATCCCCTGTATTGCAAATACATTTATTTGTGGGCCCAGCCGCCCTCTCATCAGGTTCTAATGAGTTTTTTGTATATAGGCGCAGTGCCTTGTGCGGCAGATGGTGTTGGGTTAGATTTGGATTATTCCTGTTCTGCTGGTTTGTCTCTCAAATGTGCTAACTCATGTGCTGCTTGGCTGTGCTTATTGCAGGAGCCCCATCCAGGACCCTTTCAAAATGCACCTGCCTAGATGTCTGCTGGGAGCTGCAGCTCTGTCTAAAATGGAGAGCGATGCCTTCTGCTAGGCCTGGAAACAACCGTTCGGCCCAACGACTCCTTGACCGATGCAGCACTTGGAAAATATTGATTTTCATTTCCACCTAAAACAAACAGGGGGTTTTGTACCTTGGGGTTCCCTTGCCTGGAAATCAGTGTCATGAATGGGCCACCAGCATCATGCCCAGCTCCAGGACCAGGGCAATCAGCGCATGTCCACTCCCTCTGCTGGCAAAGAGTGCACAGGCAGAGCACAAAACTGTAGGTCATACAGAAACTGATCTCGGTGATCTCTTGGTTTTGACCTCCTGGATCTCACTGAGTGTGTTGTCTCACAGGAGGGAGGGTGAGCACAACTAGCACAACCTGCTGTGAGGGACAACAGCTGACGGCACAGGTCACACCAGCAGGTCCTGCTGTGCCCTAGCCTTCCTGGTGCCACAATCCCCATGCCACTTGAAAGTGTTTGCTTGCTTGTTTCTCTGCTGATGGATCATCCATCTCTGCTCAATGGATTTATCAGATCCTTGTGGCAGTGCCCTGATTTTTCTCTGGTTGCTGCTGCTTCCAATTTGGAGAAGGGGTTAATCAGCCCCACAGACCTCATCTGATCCAAAGCTACTGCACATTGCAATTAACTAATTAATAATCAAATCATAGTAACACTTACAGTCATCAGTCTTCTAACCAGCATGTACAAATAGTATTTTGGCAAACAATGAGGATATTTGAACTATAAGCCCTATTTTTTCAGGGCCTATTAAAACTGTGCTGTAAACTGATAGGTAACCTTCAGAACCTAGGAACCCCTTTAAATGTGTCCTCCTCTGAAAGACCTGTTTCTGTTGGAAGCTCATACTTATCCTGCCATGAGGCTCTCCTTTACTTTTTATTTTGCTTCTGGGTTGAATAGTGATGGTTAAATACATGAACTATCGAGAGCTTTGGCTCCTGACAGGTGCTATTCGAATAGGTGCAGTGTGATGTGCAAGACACGGGTACAGATTCTTGGGAGATCTAAGTCCCTCTGAAGATGCTTTAAACAGGATGTGCCTCCCCATCATGTTTCCCTACAGTAATGATCTGTGTTGTTCAAACACCAGCCTTGCTCTCCAGGCTCTCAGGACTGTGTCTCTCTGCTGAGCTGGCAGAAACGATGGGCAGGTCTCATGCAGGTCCCTGGGAAGCTCATTAAAACCCAAGCAACTAGACTCCCTGCAAATCATCATTACTCTGAGATGCTACCACCTATGCTTGGTTTGAAGTGGGGACCCAAGTACCCAAGACCTCAGGACTGTGTCTGATCTCCCAACCCCACCCCCTCCCCTTTCCTCCATCCATCTCTCATTTGAAAGCCCGATTTTGGCTTTTGCCACTGCAGTTCACAATCACTTCAGGATAAACATCTATTCATTATCATTCATTCCAGGTTGCTCACTCTGAGAGGGAGGACAAACTTTTGCATCAAGAGATAGTTTGCTGCTTGGGTCATGTGACTTGCAAGGAAACTTTTCTTCTGTGAAAGGAACCCAAAAGTCATCTGAGACTGCTTGACTTTGATTGCGCAAGTTACCACCACTTGAAAAACAAGCAAATATGCCCATTTAAAAGGAAACTTTTCCTGAAGGCAGACATAAGGCAGCATGTGGTTGGAATAAAGCAAGATACACATTGTTCCAGAGCCCTAGAAAGTCTCCCTGGTCACTGCATTTGTCTTGTAATTGGTCCACCCAAGTATTAGAAGTTTTGCAGGCTGAGTAGTGAGATAAGAGGTGCTCTTGATTGTGGGTGGAGGGGAACTTCAGACACACACCTGGCAAAATCTCCATGGGAATTCTGCACCCTGCACAGCAACAGCCTTTGCCTCCTGCAGGAGAGCCAGCCCGCTCCCCCAGGTGCCTCCTGCACCAGCACGGCCGCTGAAACCAGCAGGCAAATGCCAGAGCAGGCCTACAGGCTGCCCATGCTGTACAGTACAACATGCCCAGAGAGAGCCCTAGCACGCAAAGCCATGAAGTACTACCATGAAAAGAGTCTGCTGGCCCAAAACATGCTCTAGGATTGAATCAAAGCTAAACCCAACTCACAGGGCAGTGTCAGCCAGCCTGTGCAGATTAAATATATCTCATCACACTGCAGGCTCAGCAGGAAAAAGTCAGGGGGCAATTTTCTTCACTCCTACACAGGCAAAGTCAGAGGGACCTACAGTAAAAGCAGTTGATTTTCTCCAGCATAAGTAAAAAAAGCCTGAAATGGTCCCATAGCATGAACATTAGGCAGTATTTCAATTCCAAGAGAGTTTTTTTCTGTTCATGGGAGAAACCAAGGCATGGAGTTGGGTAGCCATGGTGCAGGGCACCACTGCATCCCTGGCCACCACAGGAGCCTGCAGGAGAGAGCTGCTTCACTCAGCAGCACTGAGCAAGAGGCTCCATACCTCAGGTCCCTCAGCTCCTACAGACATCTGGTTCTGCTTGCTTGATCATCTTCTCTGCCTTGCTTTTCCTGTAGCAGTCTCTCCTGCTGCCCCAGTGGCATCCAATGCCCTCCCCAATGTACCTGAGAAAATCCCATGGACCGTATGGTTGTGTTTCTCCACGTTTGCCTGCATGTTCAGAAAAGCCTTCGTTATCTCACTGTATGGTTTCATATGGGATTTAATTGTTCCCTGTCTAAGCTGAATAAAGGTGTCCTGTACAAGTGCAGGCTTTAGCCCTGGCAGGGACAGCCTCAACATATTGCTGTGGTGCAAACATGGACCAAAGGCTGAAGTCTTTATCCAGGTACAGGCAGGGCTTTGATCCCAGCAGGAATTTTGCCCAAGCACCTACTAAGAGTTTCACTGATCATTCCCAGTAAAGCTCCACAGGTATTTCACATTGGGATAAGCCTAAATTGAAAACACAGGTAAAAATTAAGTGTTGAGACTGAAGAGAAAATGGAACAGGCAAGGGAAATGTAAAAGAGGACAGACAGTAATAAGTACAGGCAGCTGTTGTCGTGATGAATCCCACATGCCTGTAATGAAACGGTCTTAAGGTCATTGCCTGTTCATGCTTTAACATAACTGGAGACAAGAGGAGGCTGAGCTTGGCAGGATCTGGAAGAGGTATGTTTTCTCCTCCTGATCTACCTGGGAACAAAGACAAAAGTTCTTCTCATTCAAACAATGACAAATAAGTTCACCTCGGTGTAGTCATGGAAAACTCTCTCATCCTATGTCAAGACCAGGCTACCACAGTGTGTTACACAGCCTCTGGCTACTGAGACAGACTCTCCAGAAACTGAACTTGCCAGTATCCCAGAAAGCCAGATTGTGGGAAGCTCATACCTAGTCTTGAGAGACATGGATAAGACTCTGGGCCTGAACTTTCATATTTAGTTTCACTATTTCCAAGTCTGTTGCTGGAAATAGATTATTCCTGCTCATGACGCCACCATCCAGCAACTCCAGGGCACTATGAATGGGGTTGCAGGGCCATTAATGCAGGATTGCTAATTACAGCTGGTGGTTAATGCCATAGCCTCCAAGTTACTTGTTTTAAACAATCACTGAGTGCAAAAATTACAGCTCTGACTATGAGAGGCCCATGAAGTCATGAGCATGTCCTGCAAAAATCAGCTATCTAATTCAGAAATGGTGACTCTAAAGCAGCCCAGCTGATCCTAGAGCCTTAGAGCTTTGTAGCTAAGAGCAGCTTCTGAAAAAGACCAGGCCACTCTGTGGCATTTTTAAGACTTTTTATTTACTCTTGAGGCTCATTTCAAGAAAAATAAATATGGAAAAGGACCTCATGGTTTTAACAATACCTTTAAAAACATTGTACAAAACCACAGGGTGCACATGTGGTGAATATCAACTTGTATACAAGTGACCTGCCCAGTTCCCCTA
Source organism: Jacana jacana (assembly GCA_013400555.1). Lineage (NCBI taxonomy): Eukaryota > Metazoa > Chordata > Aves > Charadriiformes > Jacanidae > Jacana > Jacana jacana. The sequence continues at coordinate 125,947 of VZTM01002056.1, forward strand.
ATGCTGATCAACACTCTGTCCCTGGTTAATTATTTTTCCACCCCATTAGCAAGTAAGGAGGACAAGTGTTTTGACCTTGCTGTAAGTGGTGTTTTGTTTCTCGCCTACAGCTTGATATAGCTTGGGCCAATGTGATATCGTCATCCAGGTCTGACTGTGGAGCTGAAGGCCAAGATACTGGGTGGCATGGAGCAGAAACAAATGCCCCAAAAGCACAGCCTGGTGGCCACCCCAACACACAGAACTGGGGTTTCCCCTGGGACACAACAGGAGCTGGGCTGCTGCAGTGACCTGTGCTATGCTAGCAGTCACGCTTCAGCCTCTGGTTGGCAGCTGTGAGAAATAAAATCACTTGATTTTCCAGTGAAAGCTCCGTTGCTGGTGATACCAGGAGCTGGGGTTAGCTCTGCAGCACACACATGCATATGCATACAGACACATACACATTTACCACCAACTTTCTCTTTTTCACAGTGTTATCCCACCTGTGCAGAGAAGGAGAATGGCATGGGACATGCACACCAGACCTACAGGCAAGCTAACCTGAGCCTCCAAGGTGTTAACCATAGCTTGACAACTCTCTTGAGGTTAATTCCCTCCCTTAATTCTGTATAGTTCCAATGGGGTTTGTTTTATTAAAAAAAATAAATGTTTTTCTTGGTAAACTAGAGATCTTGGACGCAGCATCTCTGTGCTTATTTTCCTTTTTCACCTGTCACACTTCTGCAACTTAATGCTTCAAGCCTCTTTCTCCCTCTCAGTTCCCAGGTGACTCATCTAAGCAGGTATTTTCTAACCACCCTTTGCAGCCTCCTAAGAGACAATGTTCTTTCCAGGTACCAGCTGAAAAGTGCAACTGCTCAGAATAGAGCAGAAATGGTAAGGAAATATGCCAGTCTGGAATGAGTAATTCAGTTCTTTGCATAGCAGAGGTTGTTTTTGTTACAAGAAAAAAAGGGGGGAAAGATTCTGAAGGCAGGATAACTTCACAACAAGCTATACATTGCTTCATTTAATTCACTCTTCAGGTGGAGCCACAAGCAGCTCTTAGTCTTCAGCGCTCTACAGCAGTAAAACAGTAAGTATCCTTAACCTCTGTGTCATTCTGCCTGCCCTTAACATCTCAGGAATATTATTTTAAGGGGACAGATTTTCTGGAAAGGAAAAAAATAACAACCCCCTTATAAAATCTGAAATGCCAGTTCCACATGGTGAAGGCCACATTTGAGGGTCTCCTCAAGGCACCATGCAAATGAAGGGTACAACCTTCATTCTTTACATATCATATTAAAAGAGGATCTCAAGTACTTGGTTTTCTGGTGTTCTGGTCCCAGCTTGAGCGTTGCTTGTGAGCACCACCCACAGCACCGGCACAGGGAGGACTCCTGCAAACTTCATCTTAGTTTTGAAGGGTTTCTTTCTGTAGGACGATATAATCCAAAGTAGCATGATACCAATTATTTCATAACATATGCTGACATGTAACAGGAAAGCCAGGCCAGCATCAAATCCAAATTTGCTTGTCTCTGATAAAGTGGAAATAAAAATTACTACCAAGCTGTGAGGTTTTCTTGCATGGGTAAATTTGGATGGTTAACAACCACCAGTGCGGAGGTCCCAGCCAAAGACTGAGCTCACACTTCTGATTTATGGCATCTAAGTGACTTATGAAGCACTTGTATTGTTTGCCTGTCCATGTGTTGCTGTCTTGCTTATTTTATTTCTTTATTATGGGGAAAAATTGTAAAGGCTCCCCAAGTAGAGAAAATTACATCTCCTATTTCCTGCTGGCATTCAGAATGAATGAGATTTTCTCATGTTTTTTAAATTACAATGTCTAAACCCTGAATTAAGAGTATTCAAGAATGTTCCCAGTGAGGTAAAGGAAGGCAAAAGGGGTAATCTTTCTGCATCTAACCATCTTGGTGGACTTCAGTGCGCTTGCTCTGGAGGCGCTTGACAGCTGAATTGAATCCATCCAGTTGTGGCCTGTCTTACATACCAGGTAAGTTCTCCACCTCATTCACTATCCTAATAAACATCATGCTTCTGAGAGAAACTATTTCAGCCCTCTGAAGATGCAGGGGAGCCATGAAAAACTTTAATAAGGCTCTTGCTTTCTTTCAGAGCTCTCTATCTCTTTCAGAGATAGGGAAGGTTTCCAGCTCCCTGACTAGCAGCTCCCTTGCAGAGTTGAGATTTGGCACTTTCTTCTCCTCTTTCTGATGAGAGGCAGCCAAGAAGGAACCAGCCTGCTTCTGCTTGTGGATCAGAGATGCCTTCACACACTCACACACACACGTGCACGCACACTTGCACGCTCAGGCACAGCTTCCCTTCCCCCAGCTCCTCCTGGTGCCTTCTCTATACATGGCAAATGAATGAAGTGAACAACTGCTGTTGCTGTATCCACAATAAGGCAAGAGTGTGGAGATGGAAGGAGCAGCACAAACAGAAGCAATAAGGGCACAGTAAATCTGTGAAACCAGGCCAGGTGCAGGGATGGAGTGGGGCTAGCCCGGTCAGATTAGTCATTTTGGTTCCCAGTGCAGCAGCATGCCCAAACCAGGGGCTCAAAAAACCTCGCACTGGAACAGCACAGTCCTGAGAGAGATGTTGGTTTTTCCATGTCTGGCCACCACCATCACACCACCTTCCATTTTTGGCCAGATTACCCCAAAGCTGCCCCACTGGTGATGCTTTCTCTGCAGAACCTGATTGGCCAGCCCAGTGGTCACGTCCACACCACAGCCCAACTTCATCAGGGGTCAGCAGGGCCTCCAGGGTTCTTGTGGGTAGCACCCAACAAACTGTTCTATAACTGCCCGTTCCCACCCAGGTGGAGAAACCAACCGGCTTGCATGGGACTGCACACCTCCATGAGCCATAGGCTTTCTGCATGGGTGTGTTTCACCTGGAAGTGGGTTGTGGAAGTTGTTTTAGATCAGAAGGAGTTTGACACCAGCACACAGGGAGGGCCAGTGTCTCAGTCAGGCCAGGAGTGGGGCACTGAGGTTGACATGAGGCAGGACAGTCCACAACCCCCACACAAGGACAGCAGGGCAGGGCCCTCAACCATAGCCAGGGGCAGCCAAAAGTCTGGGTTCCTGAAGCCTAAAGCTTGGGCCACCAAATCCTAGTCATGTGTCTCGGGAACCTCAAATATAGGAAATTCAACTTCTGGCTCTATCTGAGCAGCCAGCCTTCTCACTGGGGAAGGAACAGTCAAGGCAGCAGGGTCAGAATGACAAGATGCAGCAATGACAGTTGTGACAGGCTGTCGTAGATGCCTTCAGAAGCAATTCCCCTCCATTTCTGTCACAGGCAGGTCCAATCAAGGAAACACAAAAGACACTGTTTGAAGGGACCTCAGAAGGTTTTTGTCCATCCACCTGCTTGAGCAGAACTGCCATTAACCCTAGACCAGGTCAGCTCCGACTTTGCCTGGGCTAGTCCTGAAAAACTCCAAGGACAGAGATTCCACAGCCTTGCTGGCTGGACAAATCCTTCCAGTACTGCACTCCCTCCTCATGGTTTCTACTGCTTTTTTCTTAATGTTCAGCCCAAACCTCCCAAGCTACAGCTTGTGACCATTTCCCCTTGTTTTACCTTCTGCCACTATAAAAAAGTTTGTCTTCACTGCCTTTGTAACTGTCCTTCCAGTAGCTATAGGTTACTATTCCTTCCTCCACATCTCCTCTTAAAAACACACCCAGATCTCTCAGTCCCAGACCCCATAACCATCTCAGTAGCTCTCCACTGTCTCTTCTCCAGTTTCTCAACCTCCTTTTGGAACAGAGATCCAAGAGTGTCACAGCAGCATAGAGTAAAAGGAATGATAAAAAAAAAAGTCTAAAGAAAGCATTCGACCAGTACTGGTTGAAGATGGTCATCTGACTAATAGGGATAAAGAGAAAATGGGGGCATTCAATGTGTTTTTTGCCTCAGTCTTTAATAATACTGATAGACCTTGGGCTTCCTGGTCCCCTGAGTCAGAGAACCATGAATGTGGGAGTAGTGACTTTCCGTTTGTGGACACTGAAATTATGAGACCAGCTGTATCAGCTGAATGCTCACAAATCCATGGGGCCTGCTGGGATTAATCCCAGAGCACTGAAGGAGTGCTCTGAAGGACCTAGTGGATGTTATGGCAGAACCCTTCTCAATCATCTACCGAATGTCTTGAGAGTCCTGGGAGGTCTCTGCTGATTGAAAGCAAGACATTCCAATTTACATAAAAGATGTGAGGAAAAGAGCCAGGTAACTACAGACCTGTTAGTCTGACTAATTTATGGAGAAGGATATATTGAGTAGTATTGAAAAACATTTGAAGAATAATGCAATCATCAGGCACAGTCGTGGTTTTCACAAAGGGAAAGCCCCATTTAACTAACCTGATATCCTTCAATGATAAGGTCACACACTTGGTGGATGAAGGGAAGGCAATGGATGTAGTGTTTCTGGATTTTAGTAAGGCTTTTAACACTGTTTCTCACAGCATCCTTCTAGTTGTCCAACTGCAGAAAGAGTGAGTTCGCAGTGCATGGGGTGAAAAAGTGGCTGAAGGGCAGGGCTCAAAGGCTTGTAGAGAATGAGGCCACATCTGCATGGCGACCAGTCACCACTGGTGCTTCTCAGGGCTCAAGACTAGGGCTAGCCCCGTTCAACATATTTATCAACAATCTGGATACAGGAGTTGAATGCCTCATTAGCAAATTTGCTGATGATACCAAACTGGGAAGTGATGTTGACTGTCTTGAGGGACAAGAGGCCCTGCAGAGGGATTTCAACAGATTGGAGCACTGGGCTATGTGATGAAATTTAACAAGTCAAAATTCTGCACCTGCACTCCGGAGTAACACTGGGAGAGGAATGGATGAAGAGCAGTCCTGCAAAAAGGGGTCTGGGAGTGCTAGTTGACCGCAGGCTCAATAGGAGTCAGCCTATGACTGTGGAGTGTGCATCATCCTGAGGTGCTTCATGCACAGTGTAACCAGCCATCAATAGAGGCAATTATCCTGCTGTATTCAGCCTTGGTGTAGCCTCACCTGGAACACTGTGTGCAGTTCTGGCCTCACAACTGAAGAAGGATGTGAACATCCTTGAATGCCTTGAGGAAAGCAACAAAGCTGGAGAAAGGGTGGCTGGGAGGAATGTTCCATGAGGAGCAGCTAAAGAATTTGGGCTTGTCTAGTCTGGAGAAAAGGAGTCTGAGAAATGAATGTTAGTGCTCTCTCCAGCTTCCTGAGGAGGGGAAATAGAGAAAGAGGTGCTGATCTCTTCTCCCTGGGATCCAGTGACAGGATGCATGGGAATGGTTCAAAGCTGCACCAGGGGAGGTTTAGACTGGACATTAGGAAGTTTTCCTTTACCAAGAGGGTGGCCAAACACTGGAATAGGCTTCCAAGAGAGGTTGTTGATGCCCCAAGCCTGTCAGTATTTAAGAGGCATTTGGACAATGCCCTTAACAAGATGCTTTAACTTTTGGTCAGCCCTGAATTGGTCAGGACAAGATAATCATTGCAGGTCCCTTCCAACTGATTTATCTGAGTCATCCTATGCTATGCTATGCTATGCTTTGCTATCCTGCCCTGTCCTATCCTATCCTATCTCCCTCTAATCTGCTGGTTCCACTCCTCCTGCTGCAGTCCAGTTTGCAGTTTGCATCATCTACAATAAGAGCACACTGTTAGCCCATATTCTTCTTTGTCACCATGAATTTCTGAAATTCTCTTTGTTACCAGCATACTTCTTCCTACCTTTTGTGTCCCTTGATAGTTTTACCTCCAAAGGGACTTTGACCTCCCTGATTTTGTTCCCAGATGCCAAATCAGTTACTTTCCACTCTTTATTTCCTGTCTCCTTGTTTCTACTTCATTGCACTCCCTTTTGGCAGTGTAGTTCATTGAAAAGTTCCTTGCTTAGGCAAGCAGGTCTTTTCCTGAAATTCCTGGCCAGACTTCCCAACAGGACAGTTTGTTCCTCAGCTCTCAATGTTTCATTTAAAAATAAACCACCTCTCCTGGGTATCTTTTCCCCTTGTGGCAGCTTCCAAAGCAACTCTTCCTAGCAATTCCCTAAACAAGCAAAAATCTGCTCTCCTGAAGTAGAGTCCTGATTCTGCTGCTTGCCTGCCCAATCGTGCTCCAGACCCTGAAGCCAATCATCTCAGGATGAGGAGGTAGACCCATGATCTCAGCTGTCAGCTCATACACCATTAATGAGATTTCTTTCCTATTACAATTACTCACGGTATTTAGATGCAGAGCTGCTTTAATGTTTGGCATTTCAGTGCTGAGTGAAGAAGTGCCTTTCTGAGCACTTCTCAATAGACACAAGTGGTTGTGTAATGCTTTATGTCATCAGTTTACCAAAGGAAGCCTAGGCAATCAGAGGTATGACGCTAGAAACTACTACAAAATATTAAAGGTCCTGGAGTGGTTGGGCAAGAAATCAAGTAACAGCAGCTCTACTCCCACCAAAGTTTCAAGGGGAAATAAAGCACCGCCATTTTTCTCACTTGAATTCTCTGCCCAGGAGGAAGAAACATTTACATTACAGTGTGGCCAGTTTTGCACCTTTCCTTTTGCAACCTAGATATTCACACCAGGCCTTGGGGACCTACCTTTGATGGTATCTGCTCTCAGAGGCCTACTTCTGGCAGAGGCTGCTGAGGGCTAGTCTGACTCAGAAACCAAGGCTTGCATGGTGTCCTCTGACTGCTGTTAGAGTTAGCCTGGCTCATTCCTCTCCAGCCTTCTCCTTGCAATGCCAAACAGAGTGGTGACTGTGTACAGCTGCAGTACCCTGCCATAAGGCTCCATCATCTTTGCTGTCTTCCCTGCCAGGGATCACTCTTGCTGTAACTGCTTCCACCCGCTTTTATGCCAGTGTAAATTTGGGCCATAATTAACCTATTTTTATATTATGCAACCAGCTACACTCATGAACAAGAAATAAGTTGTTTTTTACCCAGAACCTCCTGCCTAAGAGCTTAGCCTCAAATAGCTCCTGCAGATCTCCAGGAAAAGAGCTTTGGGTGGTGCCATGCTCCAAGAGGCAGCTCCTGTCCCTGGCTCAAAAGGTGCTGCTGTTGGATACTCAAGCTGCACTTAGAAACCCAACTCTGCAAACCTTTGCAATCAATTGACCTAAATTTCTAGTGGCATTTGCTAAGGCAGGTGACTAAACCTAAGGGGCTGCAGCAGACAGCTGTTCGCCCCTGAGACTAATAGTTGGGGACAGCCTGTGTAGAAGTCCATGAGATTTCCCCACGGACATCCACTACAGCATAAATGGAAAGAAAGGGGAGGTGATGAGAGGTGTCAGAAAGACAGGCAGCCCTCTGCCTCCTGGGAGAAAAGTATCTGCTGGGAGGATGGCATTGCCCAGGGCAAGGGGAGGCAGCTTCTTTCAACAAACCTTCCAAATGGCAGCAAGCAGGCTGGCCCTACAAACCTGCCTCAAGGTGGTGAGTTACGTGCCTGAGCACCAGGCACAGCTGTGTCCACTTTTCTTTTAATTTTTATTACACCAGTGGTTGTTTAATTTCATTGGGTAAAATAGGAGTTTGGGCGCACTGACTCTCCCTCCACAGGAAGAGGACCCCTCCACAAGGGGTCTTTGTAGGCATTGGGGATTCAAAACTCCTCCAAAAGGGGCTTGCACCCTATTAGAAATAGATTGGAGAGGCATCCCCTTCCCTTCTGAAAGGCATGGTACCTCCTCTTGTCTAGGTTTGGAAAAAGGTTTTGGCACCTAACTTCAAGGGGAAGAGGGTAGCAAATCCCAATGCAGGCTCGTCTCTCCTTTTGTGAGAATCTTAACTCTTGACAATAGGCAGGCCCAGCCCCATGACCTGTCTCGCACATTTCCCAATGGCCACCTTTGGATGCTCCCTGCTCAGCACACTTGTTGTGGGGATCCTGTTCAGGTGACCCTCTTTCCCTGCATGCTTCTAGTGGTCTATAGTGCATATGTTAGTTCTATAAGAGGCAGAGTGCCCAGTAAGGGCTGAAGCTCATGTTGGAGATACACTGAGACTCTCCATAGCTTCCCAGCTGGAGGTATATATGGATCTTTACCCAAGTGAGCACAGCCTACCGCCAGCAAGGCAAAGTAAACACTATTCTACTTGGCCTGATGGAGCCTGCTCCCCATGCCCCACGCAACCCCTTCACAACCCCAGACACCGCATGACCTATTCAGCGGGTTGGTGCTCCACACACTGGGCCCCACCGAGGCAAACACCTTGTCCCAGCCCTGCAGAAGCTGCCATGTAGGCTGTGCCAGGATGAGAGAAGGTAAGCAGGAAAACATGACAATTGTAAAAAAGTGCTGTGAGTTCAAGATGTGGGATCTCGGCTTTTTCACCCATCTCCAGAATGGGAGCAGGGTGTTTGTAGAATTATGTGCCTCATGCGCATTTCCTCTGCCTTTTTTGATAGCGAAATATGAACATCATGTTTCTCGACAACACTTGTTCACTGTGCTGGAGTCATGTGAGCATCTTCAGCCTATAGCTCTGGGTACTCCATGTTTTCCATATAGGACACCAAGCTCAGACCAGCTTGGATAATTTGTCAGCAAAAATGCCACATTCCTTTTTGCAGTGTTCATTCAGCTGAGTCTGCAGCAACACCTCAAGACCTTGAGTTCAGGTTCTGCCTTGCTGCCAGGACTGCAGGGAGCCCATTTTCTCCTCCTTTAGCTTCAGGCTAAACACCCAGGGACTGAAATTTCACCATTTTTCCTCATGTTAATCCTCATGTCCATACTTAATTTCAGCAGCCCTTCTGTAATTCCACCAGCATGATTCACTTTCAGTCCTGAGTCAAGCCCTAGAACTGCTGCGTTGCAAGAAGGGACTTGTGTCCCTTGGGTCTCAGTTGTGTTTCTAGAGATGTAGTTTTCATTCCTGTCCCTGCTGCACAACATTAAGCAAATGATCTGCAGTCAGGATTTTCAAGCACACAGCATTCATCAGCATAGCTTACTCTTCAAGGCATACAGGTCTTGCTAATGCACCATGATGGAGGGGCTGATTTGAGTAGGAGATTTAGATTTTTTTTATTACTTCTTCTTTCTTTTTTTTTTTTTTTGCCAGCCAGAGAATGGACATCTAATGTTGAATGTAAGATTGGCCATCTAACCTACCCAAATGGAAATGACTACTCTTCCTGCCCTGAGTTTGGCTTTCCTTATGCCTCAGTTCTCTATCAGTGAAGCTCCACTGTAAATTCTTTACTGGGGTATTTGTTAGAGAAAAACATGGGGTTTTGAGGCACTGAGCCTTGTGAACTAATACTAGAGTATGTCTTGGGCGCTGGAACTGGATGGTCCATGCTGTTAAACTCCTTGAATGCCCCACAACATGCAAAAACTCTTCAGGAATTGTTCAGGACCAACGACAGGCTGGGGACCTTTCCTGACAAGGTGCCCTGTTCAGGAGGCTGAGAGAGTTTAATGGGTAGGAGCTGGGTTGGCCTCAGTGCCTGAAGTTGGTTCAAAGTGTCTTTGATGTACCCATATAAATGTCACCCCAGATTCTACAGTACAGGAGAACCAGATAAAATAAAATGCACACTAAAAGTACTGCTATTTGAGAGGCTGGTGTTTTAATTTATTTCACCAGCGGGTAAAGAAACTGTATGGTTAATCCTATACATAAGCCTGCACACTTCACACTCAGAATATGAAATAATACTGAGTCAAAAATACGAGTTTAGACTTTGTTGGTTTGAATGCTACTCTCAGGCTTTCCTGAACGTAATTGTTATTTGTAAGTGTTCTCAAACATTTCAGAAAAAAAGCATTTTTTTGCTGTGGGTTGCCTGCAAATGTTCATTTTGACAAGTTGCTGTCTGTTACTGGTGTTGGACTAGTCACACAGTGTGTCTTATGTTCCCTAACTGGATGACAAGCTTGTAAAACAGAAGAATAGCAATTGACAGATACTAGCATGATTTCTGGTTATTTTTTATAGTTTCTGATTTCATGGGCACTAGAAGCCGTATGAATATCATGAATATTAGGAATGAGGAGGTTATTGGAAAATATGCCAGCAGTGGCTAATCTTGTCAGAAAATGAAAGGCCTAATGATGAATCAGGCAGCTTCTCTTCATACAATTAGCATTCAGTTGCTGAGATGTACAATGAAAGGTTTATAGGAAACAATGGCTAGGACACAGTAAGGTTTGATATATGAAAGACTTGTCTAGAAATTCCTGGCACATCAGAGAAAATGCTTCACAGCTGTTTTGCTTGTATTTAAAAACAAGGGGGGTTGGGAATATCCTTAAAGCTCAAAACAACAATTTACCAGCCTATTATTCTTCTTACCATCTCAAGAAGTTCTCCATACCACTCTTTTACACTCTAACGAATTCAACACTGTTACAAACTAGAACAACAATGGTACAAAAGTTCCTTGCTCACAGGAACTTCTACCTAACATGTACACAGCAAGCACCTGGTGTCCCAATTAACTCATGCACAGAACTGCAGTAATTAACCATCTGATTCCTGGATTACATCTCAGTGCAAATTACCAGTCTAGCAAACAGACATATGCCATCCATCAACCAAACAAGCTATTTAAATTACCTATAAGTGTACAAACAGCTCAGAATTTCAACTGCTTTTAAAATAACATATTTCTGAATAAAAATTATGCTTAAAACGTAATGTTTAGCTGAAAGGATTATAATTTATTTCAAAGAGAAACTGGAATAGAGGGTATGTGGCTTTGGTAGCACTCTTTAGCTACAAGAGGAGCCAAGAAATTTGGCAGGATATTTAAAAGATGGTAGGATATTCCTCTGGAGCATCCTTTATTCCCCAGACACAGCTCTTCTCTGTTCAAGACTTGATGTTCTACCCTGGCACAACTATGGAAAGGGATTTTGAAGGTGAAACATGATCTTCAGGTCTATATATGAGTGTGTCTAAGTTGAGATGTGGATGCCAAAGGAAAATGTTCATTTTAGTCTTCTTTTCCTTAGAGCTTGTTAAAAAGAAAATAGGTCTCTTTAAGAGAGTTTGGACTATGGCATCAGCACAAAGTGGTGTGAACTTCTGGTTCATAGCAGTTGGTCCAAAAAGTATAATGTTGTGCACAAGCCCTTATAACCTACATGGTAGTAAGAAGTTTGCCCTGAACTAGGCCCCGGTTAAAAGCAGGTCTCTCCTGTAAATGCTTTCAGTTCAACCAACACTTATACAGGCAGCTCTCAAAGATGAACAGCACAGGCTTAGTGAAGTGAAGGGATGGAAATCTATATAAACTGTGAAGAGAAGTCAAATGAAAAAAAGAGGTTCCCTAAGGAACAATTTCAGCCTCAGTATTATCATTTAATTCAAATCTCATTAATCACTATGCCAACCATCCAGGTTTAAAGGCAGAATGACCCATTTCTGCTGGGGAGCAGTAACTGAGGGACTGCCAGTGTCATGCCCTCCCTGCAAAAGAAAGACAGAGAGGCCTGAAAAGTACAAAATTCATCTAAGTTAAGGTGGTTCTGGACTTCATTCCAGCAACCAGTGCTACCTTTACCACCACATACTCAAAAGGGAAGGATGGAGATATTATTCCTCCCTTGCCACCACCACAGACAAGGTGGAGTCCCACACCCATCAGCTGAGGCAGAATTCACCTAACACCAATCACGAGGAAGCTGGGCGGCTGCTGTGTGTCTGCTGTCTCCATCTCCTTTGCAATCAATGGAGAGAGATAGGCACTCTCATGGATGACTCACCGCCTCCTAAGTGAAGTGTCTAGAGTAGGTGGGATGACTCATTCTCGGGGTGGTCCTCTTCACGGATGTTCACAGCATCCTAGATCATAGCATAAATTATATGCCTGCCTTTCAGATGGGAAGCAAAATGAATTCCTGTCTTCCATGACAAGAAATTAATGTCTCTGTTTTCTCGCACATACTTATGGCCTAGGACTTTTGGAGGAACACAGAACCTGATGCATTTAGTTAAGGCCTTATGTATACAGGAGGCTAAAGTCAGAAAATCATTTTCAAAACTTTAGATAATTTGTACTTCAATTATATTACATCTCAGGCACTTTCTTTCCTGTGGTGGCAGTACAATAAAGGCCAGCGTGAGGGTAATGTCCAGATCCTGGCAGGTGACCAGTGTAGGCAGCACTGCACTGGTCGTCATGTTCTAGCCAGCAACGCAGTATATGTTATCATTCACTATGGAAAAACATACAGGACATTAAACACAGAACATTTTGACATCCTCTTTTGTGTTTTCCCATCTCCCCATGAATCCACAGCATCGTTAGCAGACATACTGTGGAGTGGATTGTCAGAAAGCCCGCAGTCTTATTTAAGAGCTCATTATGGAAAGACCAACATTGAAAAAAATAGCATGGCTTAATAAGTAGCCACAGTATAAGGAATTTTATTTTCTTGTAATATTAGAACCATGGAAAAAGTTCATACCTTAAGTCAGATGCAGAAAGAAATCCAGTAATTTTATAGAACCTGCACCAATTTCTCAGTTTGCCTGCACATCTGTCAGGCAGATGTCTCCTCTCTGCGTGGAGACTGACCAAACTGCCACCACAGGACCCAGAAAACCAGAAGCAGAACTCAGAAATAGGATATCCTTTCAGGGAAGTCCAGAGATCTGCCAGTTGGCTGCCTAGGATGCCACCTCTGCTCTCTGATCTTTGTTAACACATCTCTGGATCAACAGAGTAAAGTCCTCCTGAAGGCAAAAAACAGTTTGACTTCGTCGTTTACAGAGTCAGGCCTCAAGGACAGGATCCAAAAGCTTTGCTTTGCATCCAGATGCGCTTTTGTTGATATCTTCCCTAAGGGGATAAACATCTTCCTGTCTGTCAGGCTGTGGTTATGTTAAATGCTCTAAGACCGTATCTCATAATGAACACCACTGAGAGCACCAGGTCTGTACAGCAGATGGCTGCAGAACATGAGTGCCCTGAGAAATCCAGAGGATGGTCCTGAGCTGTGCTTTTACACTGTTTGCCTTCAGCCGGCACTGGAAACCCCAATATGTCACTGACACTGAGGGTGCTAAGCCTCCACCAGCGTAACACCTTAGCAGAGGTCCTGCCTTCTTGAGATGTGAAGGTTGAAAGTGTGATTTCACCTCTGGTACAGACACAGAAATACAGCAGCCATTTTACACCTGTAAGCATACCTTCTGCACATCTCATAACTAGCTTCTTTTTTTTCTTGGCACAACTTGAAATGATACCTTTCTGGGTATCTTGGACATCTAAAGAATTGGATAAAATTGCCAGTCTTTCAGTCAGGGAACACAAAATGAGCACTGTATTTCAAAACTGGTTAATAATCTTCATGGAGGGCTTGATTCCACCAAAGTTAGTCATGCTGAGTAGTTTCTTATTCTACAAGTAGCCTATTCATCTCAATTAGATTAGTCACAGCACAAGGAGAACAGAATTGGACTCTGAATAATTTCAATTAATTTTCTGCTGTAAAAAAGCGGTATTAATTAATATTTCCCATTTCCTTGGCATTTGGCAAATATGTTTTAACTGTGCATCAACATTACTCATTTTATACATTTTCTTCCCATAAAACATATCTTGATGATTTGTCAAGTTCCACTTAGCTTTTTAATACAGTTTTTGTCTAAGCATAATTCACTGCATAATGCAAACAGACGTGCCAGCCCAGAGCAGGCATAGCTTTGCTCTGCTAGAGTACTTGCAATTAAGGACACATTTCTCATGTACAGAATTAGAAGAATTATCTGACTGATCTAATGAAACTACTAACATTTAATATTATCTTTTCTGTGTAGGAAAGTGCTTAATACTTATCTTACCTGTATAGGGAAGTGCTAAGTTCTGCATTTACTCCTCGTGGTTCAATGCAATGCAATTTTTTGATAGGTAAATCAAAAGTCTCCTCCACTCTTTCATGCTGTGTAGGTTCTACTTCTTCGAAGGATAAGATGTCCTCTTCTTCTAAATACACTGTTGGTAAATACATTGCAGAATATCAGTATGCATCTATCTCTAAATATGGGTGAGGGGGTTCTTGTGGAGAGTCTGATCCAGGAATCAGAGGTGATAACCAGGATCAGAGGTGATGACTTTGCTCCAAAGCATAACTGAAGGAAGGAGCTGTGCTTCCAGAAAGGTGCTGCAGCTGGATGAAGTCCATCCATTGGAAGGTGGTGCTTCCCCTGCACCTAGGAAGGAGGGCAGGGGGCACTGGCCTCCAAAAGCAGGAGTGGGAGGTTATTGCTGAGTGTAGGCTGATTGGTCCCATGTGCTAAGGGCTCAGTTTTGTGATTTTGTGAATCAGTGCTTATCATAACCTCATAAAGAGGGAAATGGAGGGAAATTAATCTGCCACTGATAGCACCAGAGGGATATGGAAGAGGCCAGAGCACCCAGGTGAATTTTGGGTTTGAGGTTCCTCAGCTCTGGTCTGACAGAGAGGTTCCTGAACCATTTCTACAGAGATGTTCTGTGACTCGGTTCTGTAGGGGAGGAGAGGGTACTGCTTGTTTGCCTGATCTGATGCCTGGTAAATGCCAGTACTCGCTGGCAGTTAGGCAGGTTTCCATCAGAAGTATCTTTAGCTGACAAAAATATCTGGCTGGCTCTGCCCATGGGAGGCTTCTGCAAGAGCCTCTGGAAACATCTGAACAACATGTTCCATCTGCTGACCCCCATATCCCGTGTTTTTAGGTGGCATTTGACGAGATCCAAGTCTGTGCTCATGTCTAAGAGCTTGTCTTTGACGCACTACAAGCGAGCCATAAAGGTCAGAGGAAAATCTGAAAAAGGGAGCACTGGTTTTGCTGGATGCGTAGATATTTCCCTTTTTGACTTCTCCTGTGAAACTGATACCTGTCAGAAGCTTCACTCTGTCATTTTACATAACTATACTGATTCTCTCCTCTCTATCACCGCTCCTGACAGACACACAATCGTCCTCTCCTGTACAAGCAGCTGATCTCTATGAGGCTTAATTAAGGAACCAGATTGAGAACCACAAAGCAGACAGACGCCTCGCTTCCATTAATTTCTACGGGTATCAGGCTGTGTTAGATATCAGGACCTTAGTCATTCTGAACACAGAATGTAAGCAAAAGAAAAAGTCCTGTTATGAATGCAGAGAGGTACATTTGTTTCATGATGCTGCACTGGGTTATACAGACAACATCACAGAGGAGTAGCTTTGGGGAAAACAATGTTTGTCAGCAGCCTTGAATACTGAAAATTTAAAATCCATGAGCAGAGGAACTAGAGATAATCAGACCTCTTCAACCAGTCATCCAGAATGCAGTATTAATTTGCTGCTCTACCAAACCCTGAAATGCCATCCTTAATAGATGGGGACTGATTTGCTAAGTTCAGTGTTATTTGCCTCTGGGATTTATAGGGATAACAGCAAGATCAGATAGAATTAGCACTTTATCCTACAATATCTCATTTCTCTGAGAGCATCAGAGAATACTTTACAAATAGCAATGATCCTTCACCAATGCGCAGGACACCAAGTACGTCGTCACCTCAGAAGAATGGACGATGTACCGCTATTGCTCTCCTACTTAGTGAATATAATAATAAGGAAGAAACAAAGACAACTTTCCATAACTGATATGCTTCATGGACATTTCTTTTAGAGCATTTATTGTAAAATAATTAAAACTAAATGGGTCATATAGGTACTATTTTTTCTTACCATAGAAAAGATCTTCCCGTAGGACCAGTAATGGCACACTACAGCAGCAACACCATTTTCCATAATCTCAGAAGCTGCATTTTCTAGTTGCTGACACTGAACAGCTGGTCTGATTTGTTTCACATAACAAAGACAGTATAAATTAAGTTGCCATGTGAATCAAGAACGAATCCCACACACAAAGAGATATGCAATACCTTTTATTTAGCTTTGTGCACTAGAAGTATTCACATTACTGAAACCTACCATCCTGCAGTGAGGAAAAGGTACATATTGTGCCATGTCTTTGAACACCAAAGACTTTCCTTTAGGCTTTGATTTGAAGAGTAGGTGAATCCATATAAAATATATATTTTTGTTTTTACGGCTTTAAAGAAAATTTCTGCAGTGTGGTTGTTTTCCTTCAACAATTTAGGTCTTTTATCCTATTTAGCGTTCACACAAATCTAGTTATATCAAGGGTTAATGAAGATCCAGTTTGCTGATTGTTCCCCAGGGAGCTGTGTTTTATCACAGAGATGGAACTTCAACAGATATCTCACTTACCTGTCAATCTGGAGGTGCAAAAGTGAGGATTTCTATATTCTTGCCTCACTCATACAAGTACTGCCTTTGAAAGAAATTGTTTCTGGCAATGGTCAGCTGGCATTTCTGAACGACCTCATTCCCCCCTGAGGGACGATTCCTAAAATCACTTAATTCAAAGGCAGTGATCCTTACTTCTTTAAAAACACTGGGAAAAAGAATACTGGCCTCAGTGTGGTGTTTATCTGGCCAGCTCTTCTGCGCTGGCTCAGAAATACTATACTTTCAAGAGAAAGTTCATTTTTTGGCATATCCAATCAAAAAAGGGTTAGTGTCTGTCATGTGGGAAAAAGTATCAAGTAGGCAGCTTCAAAGAGTCATCCCACCACCTCACTCTTTGCCCATTTTTGCTTTAGAAATATTGGCTTTTTCCTGCCCTTCCAACTGCCAGCAATGGGAGGCAGCTGGGAACCTTGCAACAGGGACATATTCACCCTGGTTAGGCCACCTTCTCCTTTCTCTTCTTGGAGCAAAAACCTCTCTGAACCCGTTGGAGGGACAGGCCCTTTTCCTCAGATGTTTGAGTGTATCTCTGCGTCATTTGGTCTCCTGGAATACTGCCATCATGGTTCCCTTGTTGGAAGAGCCTTCTCAGTGTGCAAAGGCCCTACCAATGTGCAGCCCTTGGTGAGGAGTGAGCTGGTAGACATACTGCTTGAGGAACAGCACCACTGTAGTCCTGCCCACAGCCATAACCTGCTGCACAAGTGCCACCAGCACCCTGTAGGATCACAGGGAGCTTTCATGGAGTGAAAATTGTCGCTAAAATCTGCTTATCTAGCAAGAAGATTTGCAAAGAAGGAGCCCTCTGCCCCCTCATCTTGCACAGACGGTCTGACTCACTGGACTCAGGATTCCCATCTGGATGTCTCTTTGAAAGATGGGTGCAAGCCAAGGAGTTTGTCTATTCTTAGCCTTATCTGTTATAAAGATAGTTTTCCCCATAAAAATCTACTTTTGTTCAGCAACCTCAGAGAACACCTGTCTCTAAGCAAACACAGCAGCCATAGCAGTGTGAATCTTGTTCCCCAGCTCATTTTAACGAGGTGTTAATATCAGCGCCTGCTAGAGATTATGTAAGTGCTAACATTGCTAAGCACAATCTCAGAAGAAACAAAAATAAATGGAAGTCAAACAATTTGAACCTTGTCACCAAGCAGTGCCAGCTACAGCAATGTGAACTGTGCTTGGAGGCGGAAGAATCTTCTCCCATGTCCTGTGCTCCAGAATGACACCTCCGGCTGCCCAGCTTCTCCAACCGGCGCCTTCCCACTTCCCATGCTGCCTGTGACGACATGGCGTGTCTCAGCTGATGTCATCCATGCAACGATGCCGCTCTCCCGTTCTCTGCAGCCCTCCTTCCCTCCTGCTAGAGCCTGGCACCTGGCAGCGAAGCAGCAGCAGCAGAGAGGAAAGCCAGAGGGGGCACTGTATATTAAAAAACAACCACACAGCCTCTCAAACCGCCTGCAACAAAAACTGTGCAGTAACTGGCTTGTGCGCCCATGTGATCTTGTCACTGCGAGCCAGGGTTTTCAGAGGGAACTGAAAGGAGTGAAACACCCACCAGATTCTGCTTCAGATCATCTGAAAAGCTCGGCTGTTTCCTTCACCCTCCCCTCTTCACATTTTACATTTGCTGCTGGTGGTATTTCTCCCCAGGAGCTCCTGGGAGGCCAGGCTCGTTGCCAAATATGTTTGTACACAGTCCCAGGGTAGGTTTGGGTTGCTGGCCAGCTTCCCTCATGTCCTGGCTTTCCCTGCAGCTTGGAGCTGAGGCAGAACCTGGTCATCTTCCAATAAAAGACTGGTGAGGTCAGGCAGAGTCAACCAAGTGTGGGCTGGGATTGGCCCCAGATGTAAATGGCTCTGCAAACTTCCACCCTAATGGGGCTAGGGGTGCTGCAGGGAGGACCTTGAAAGGTGGTGTCTTGGGATAGGCAAGGTTGTGGAGACTGAAAGACCTGAAGAGAGTTAAGAGGGAAAAAAAAAAAAAAAGTCTGTAAAACCAGGAAGAAATCATAGCCAAGCATACTGGAGTGTTGGGTAGTTCCTCTGCTGGGTATACGAAGAACATTCAGGTTCAGTGAGCTTCTGATCTCTTTGCTATCCATTAATAATTCCTGACTCTTTTCCCACAGATGTACCTTGCAGTTCACCCCACCTTCAGTTGGGATCTCTGCTTGCATCACTCTGTATATCAGCCATGATTATACTATGGGGCCAACTGTGTTTGCTGCCCACACGTGATTCCTGTGGAAGCTATGATCAGCCAGGGATGCAGGGAGATGTGAGTGATGCAGGGAGCAGGAGGCTGTGGTGCTGAGACAGCAGCTTCAAAGCAAAGCGCTGGACTCCTCTGGGATTCAGTGGAGAGAAATCAACACGTCCGGAACTGGATTGCTCTTGTCCTTGTGCAGATGACTCAAGGAGATCAGCCAAAACACCTTTCAAGTCCCTGTTTCTCTCCGACTACAAAGTGAGCCTGGTTGCCCAACTGAGACAAGATGCCTGGAAAGCACTGAAGTCAAGTGAAATCAACCCCATCACATCTTTAGAAACCAGGGCAATTTAACGCAAGCGCTTGATATATAGCACTAACATGTGGAGAAAATTATGTGTGGCGATACTTGTGTGTGTAACATTATACCTATGCACATGAATGAGAAAAAATCATCTTCAGGATGACATAAACAGTACCCTTAATCCAACATCAGAAAGCTCTAACGCTATACGGTCTTTTAGTACTTAAAGCTGAGTAAAATACCAGAGTTACCTTAAATAGTCACCAGAATATCACCCAGGACTAGTTTGGGACCAGACTGACCCCAGAGCTGCCAAACCCCACATCGTCAGAGTGCATGACACTGGGCCTCAGCTAGAAGTCATGCATGTGCCACAATCACTATTTTTTTTCTTTTTAGTACAAACTGCCCTTGATTAGTCACCGACCTGGTTTAGAAGTTGCGCCACTACCACTCAAGCTGTGAGTGAGGTACATATTTCCATATAATGGGCTCTGCGATCATTCTAAAACTGGCCTAGATCTAAGCCCACGTGAGGCTATAACTAATTTGATAGAAACTTAGAAACTGTAGCTTCTAAGTGAACCACCTGAGACCTCTCAAGAGCTTGGCTATGGGCTTCACTGTTCCAGCACAGAGTCTCAGCTGAGCTCCCCTGACTGCTCCACAGCCCTTCTCAACAAACTGAGGCCTATCTGGGTGTTACAGCAGGACTGAGTTTCCTGATGGACATCTGTCCCCAAGGGAATTGTCCCCATGGGACAGTTGTCCCCATTTGTCCCCCTGAATCAAATGACAGGAGGGGAAGAATTACAGCTTCAGCTCCCAAAACCATTGAAAGGCATTTTTGCACAGTTTTGAGTCATGCAGTTCCACCGTTTTGGCTCTGTTTTGCCTTGCATTTTTTCCAGCTAACGGCAATAGTCACTGATCCAAAAGGTAGGAGTAAGTAAAGACACCGTATGTTTTAAACCTTCCATATTGGAATGTTTCATGCAGTACACAAGTTCCAGTTTTAATGTCAGAAACACTTCCCACCTGAGTTTTTGACTTCTTCAGCATTGACTAAGTATCTCTTCAAACTCAGGACTAAATATCTGCCTTTTGGCAGCAAGTGCAACACTGACAAGTAAATAGGTGTGTGTATCTGTAGTGAATTTGTTTGCATTAGCAGGTACTAATTTTTTGCATTAACTGGTACTCCTGTAGCCTCCAGACTGGAACATCACAGGTGCTAGATCTATATAAACAGTGAACAAATCTTTGACTGATGGTGGGTGGCACTTCGGTGCTACTGAACTGAAAGCATCAGCCTACGGAAGGTACCATAGCTGAGATTCCCTCACCCATCCCTGATGTCTGTTGAAGTGGAAATCAGCCATCGCCCCAGGCTCCTTCTTCAAATTTTATTTCTTTTATAATCCATCTCTTCTCTCTCAAAAAAAGGCTTTAATGGAAGATTTGAGTGAGAATGTTGTATAGCTGCTGTATTTGCCTCCAGAATCACTTTCCCACTTCAGTGTCATAGTATAAGAGCTACAAAACCCTGACAAAAGGGGCAGTAAAGCAAGTGTTGGTGATACTGAGCTCTAGGATCATCTTTATTCATTGCAGGTGACACAAGCGCATGCATTCTGAATCCAGTGCTACACAACTGACTGAATATCCTAGTGCAGGTAAGGCTCACCTGTAAAATTGTAAGAAATACCAAGTGCAACTTTTTTGCTAACTAACTTTCTTGCATCAAATGAAAGCAGACATTCCTGAAATGTTTATAACTTTATGCCTCCGCCACACCAGCACAATCAGTATTGCAAAGTCTGAGATATTCTTTATGAATTCCACATTCCCCTAGGTCCCAGTCATTAGAACTGTATCATGCCCTTTCTTGCCTGGGGCACAGGAATAATGTTCAAATCTTGGACATGCAAAGGGAGTCCTTCCCCCAGGATCTGAGGGAGGGAGGGATGTGGCTGACTTTGCATGCAGACAGGGTTAATTTTTCCTTTTTCCTGCATTCTTTCAAACAGCCATCCTGAGGGGAAGTGTCATGTTACCTCACCTCTGGGTTGAGGTTTCTGGGTTGAACCTGGATTTGAATTTCCCTGGCATTAGAGAAGAGTCTCACTCAGTGTTCTGGTCTGGATCTGTCTTACAATGGTAGGTGGGACCTTCACACAAAAGGAGTTTGGTTTGCTTATTTTCAATCCAGCCCATCTAATTTTGCATAAATCCTGGTGTCTAGTCTCCCCCTTTTTGTTCAGCTGTGGAAGATCCTGAGAGGAATCACTGCTTTAAAGAGGAAATAAAATATTGCCTTCCCATGGGAGAATTCCTAAAGACAAGGTGGTTAGCACTGCAGCCTTGTCCTGGCTTGTTTACACATGAAGGTTATTCCAGAATAAACTAGGGGTTGAATTAAAGCAGGACAGGCATTCCACAACTGCTGCATGCACACTGTGATGCAGGATAATTCAAAGGAGACAGTTCTGAATCTGGAAACATCTAGTCCATTTACCACATCAGCACAGATGCAATCTAAAGACAAACACTGCCTGGCATTTAGCCAGATTTCACCCAAGCATTCTACAATACCCCTAGGAATCACGGTTACAAAGAAAGGTTATTCTCTACGGCCTTTAATTGAGACTTCATGTCTACCACTTCCTTGAACAGTCTGGCAGTGTACCTTTAGCCGCCAATTCCATCCCTCCCTGCAGTCCACTGGCAGTCAAACGGATATAAACCCCACCCTGAAGGCATTGGCTGCTTACCTTTTTCCGGTGCCATGTATACCTTCTGCAGTGATGAGTGTCAGATCTTTCCTGAAACTAGATTCTGGTGACTGTCTGGACCAGTAGACACTCACTAATACACCTTATCTGATGATGATAACACCCAAGCATAATCATAGAATGGTCTGGGTTGGAAGGGACCTTAAAGATCATCTAGTTCCATCCCCCATACCATGGGCAGGGACACCTTGCACATAATGATTATGCTTTTTATAAGGCTCCTGTTTGCTTACTTAGGATAAAATTCTCCTTAGTGCTCATGTCACGGTTCTGCTGCACATTCACAGAGTGTCCCATGGAGGTGACACCTGCTGGCATTATTTGCTATTAACTCAGCACCATGGGTGAGGAACGGGCCTTAGGGTCAGGAGCGTAAGAGGCAGAGGTGATGGAAGCAGCTGGTGGGTTTGCTACAGCCTCTGCCCATTCCTACCACGTAAACATGAAGCCAACCTCCCCTCAAGGCAGAGGAAAGGAGGAGGAACAAGCTTCCCTCTGGCATTTCAACTCATTTTCTCTGTGTGCATAACAGTAATTCAAAAGCAATTGTTTTGCTTCTTGCTGCCACACATATAAGGAGTAGCAAAGGAGAGGTCCTCCCACACATGCTGAGGCCATCTAAACAAGTAAGGCAGACTCTTTCCGTTGCTCCCCAGAGGCCTCTGACCCCCACAGCTATCGTTCCTCATCACCAGGTCCTTCCCACCTCCACTAAAATAACCCTGGAGCTTCTCCCCTCCCTCAGCCCCACTGGGATGATTTACACTGCTCATGCCTTTCTCCTCGCAGAAACAGGAAAGCTGCCACCTTCTCCCCCCTCCAGGTGCTTCTTCCCTTGCCAAATGGAACCACTTCGGTCACCAGCCCAGCTGTCATATCCTGGTGCCCACCAGCACTGCCCAAAATGGCAGCGGAACCCAGCCCTCCCCTCCCTCCTGTCCTTGGTTAACAACAGTGGCTGGACCCACCTGTATCCCACCAGGCCTCACTCTCAGGGCCAGCCCTGTGCTTCAAGACTCAGATTGCCAATTAACCCAATTAACCAGCATCCAGCTGAGGTGCTAATTAGGGCTGCCCAAGCCCTCTCCTGATAGCAAGCTCTTCACTCTGGGGGGGTGTCCTGATGAGGGCAATGATGTTGCTGGGCTGGTGCAGGCAAAAATCTTCTGTTTTGCTGAACTTCACAAATTACCAATATTTAAATTCACCCAAGGAAATAAAGATCTGTAAGGTCTGTGGCTGGTCTGGATCAGAGCTTGTCAACCCTTTGGCTGAAGTGGATAAACAGCAAAGAAACAAAATATGGGAACTGGACACAAGGGCAAAAGGTGTGCTGCTTTATTTGGGGAGAGAGACTGATTTTTATGGAATTAAATGTAAGAAAGGGCTCTTAGATGTGAAAAAGCCCCAAAGTTTCAATTTGATCATGTTGGAATAAGATATTTTCAGAAAGGTGACTGAAACAAGCACAATTCAATGCATTCAGCACTTAAATATGTTTTTAACATCCTCTCGTCCTTCCAGTGTTGCAGACTCCAAAATCCCCAGCTGGCTAAAGCAGAAATACTTTATGCCCCTCAAATTTAGGAAATATTTCCCTTGACCTTAAGACGATGCACTGCTTTGTCTTCCTTGGAACAAGATGAGAGACTAATGAACAAGAATTACTTTAACAGTGGTTTAAATGCTCCCTTCCCTTCCCTTCCTTTCCTTTCACTTCCCTTTCCTTCTCCCTTCTCCCTTCTCCCTTCTCCCCTCTCCATTCTCCCTTCTCCCTTCCCGCCATAGTCCTAGGCTACGTCTTTATTGTGGAAAATAAGTATTTAAATATAGCTATAAAGTCCAAGTTGAGACAGGCATCCCTACTGTTCTGCCACAAACTGGACTGATGAAGCATGGGTTCGGTGCAATTTTTAGAGGGTCTTTGCAAAAAAGCACTTGAGCATTATTTTGAGTTTCCATGGAGAAAGCTAGGGAACAACATTATATTACCTGGGCCTCATCGTGTGAAGTATCTCCAACTGTAAGCAATAAAGTAAAAAAAAAAAAAAAAGTTTGAACAGACACACCATTTTTAGAGGGGGAAGAAAGAAAAGCAAAATAAATCACATTAATTTGATAAATCTGAAGAACACTCTGCAACACCTTTCCCCGTACGTTGGCAGGAATCCTGACATTTTCTCCTCCAGCAGCTCCCACCCGCTCCTCTCCCTGCTTCCCATAGTACTTTTTCCCCAGCTCAGAGGAATGCAGTCAGGGAACATGCTGATGTCTTGCTCCTGTTTTCTGCAGCAAGAATATAATTCTTTAGTCAAACACATCAATTCTATAGAGGTAAAGCTTCAAAAACAGACATACGCACAGTGCTCCAGTGAAGAGTTACCATCTGCCTTCCCCTCTCCTCCTCCGCCTCAAAGGAAGGAAGAAAAATTTAGCAGGGGCTTAGCTCTTCATTACCTGCTTGCACTGACATTCATGAGATTCCCTGCAGGATTTTTCTTGCTACCCAGGCAGGATGAACACCCACAAAAATTGGCAAGGAGATGACTTTTAACTCATTTTCAAAAGCTGGCTCTGTTTCAAGTAGACAGTGTCTCTGGTATCAAACCAGGAAGAATTTGGTTTTGCTTTTCTCTGAAAAATAGAAAAGGCAAGTAGCCATCCTACTGGTTGCCTTGAATACTAGCAGAGAATTATGATGTTTCAAGGATTAAAAGGAATAGAATTTCACCTGCCAGACCCTGGGGAAGAAGTTCCACGTTTGCCTGATATCTTCTATCTGAGCATCCTAAAAACCTGAAGCAGAGTTTACTTTCTGCATAGTCTGCTCCCCTGCCACTACTCTAGAGATGCAGGCGCTGTTGCCTATAGCAGGGAACACTCAAATGTCAAATTCAGAGCTCGGCCGTTGTGTCAGGAGAGAGCTGTTACTGCTTCACCAGTCATTACTGTGCAACGTTACACATCTGAATGATATTTCTGTGCTGGGAAAAGTTGGCTCTTGGTACCAAAGCAAGTAATTTTTTCAGGATAGGTTTCTTTAGATTGAGAAAAGTTAAACTAGCTTCCTTGGCAAAAAAATAAACCAAACCAAACAAAAAAACCCAACCAAACTTAGCCAGCATACCTCAAGTAAGGAACTTGACTCTCTCGGCAGAACTTTCCAAGGCTTGACAAGGCATGAGATAGACTTGACAGATGACTGAGAGTTTAATGGAAGCACAGAGAAGCAGTGGGTAAGAAAGGACTGCTGTAGAAGTGCAGCTGCAGAGTTACTCAGCATAGGAAGGCACATGAGTTCTCAGACAGTGTTAATAAGCTTTAATTTAAGTCAATTTATTGTATGGGCTCTACCAAGAAGCGTTATCCCTAACAGTCTATCCAAGATAGTTCCCTGTCTTGGAATGGCCGCCTCTGGGCTCAGAGGTGATTTGAGTTTCCCAGGGCAGCGAGTTTCTGCGATTGCACGTAGAAGTGGCAATTCTGAAAGACAGCAACCAAACTTTACTTGAACCTCGTGGGAAAAGACAAGCTTGCTGTACATCTCATGTGCTACAGACAGGGAATGTGTTTCTTTCATATGGCCTCTATTGCAAGCTCAGCAAACAAAGTGCTGTGAAGAACTAGTACCCGGCAGAATTACAAGACTGAGGCTTTTATCACTTACTGCAAGTCTTCCACAGCCTGAAGAAACAGTTGCAGTTTATTGCATCAATAAGAGTGCAACTTACATTAGAAAGTAAAAGTACAGCATTTATTCCAGTAAATTATTGCCATAGCTTGATGCCACTTACTGCCTTGAAGGTGAAGAGCAATATCACTACCTTGTAGTCATTAGCAATAATTATAAGCAGCTCATCAACCTTAATACCTCCTATGGCAAATAGGATTGACTGCAATCTCAACCATCTACCAGTATAGAAAGCAAGTAAACTCCTGAATATTGGCAACAGTAGGATGGATGACACTCTTACACTGCCACAAGTATGTTTTCCAAGGCAGCACAGGAGCCTGTTATCTTCCACCTCTTTGGATCAGGACTTCTCATAGACTGAGCATGAGTTTTATCCTTATCATAGGAACTTACGTGCTCTCCTTTCCCCTAAGCTTTTCAAACATACTATAATAATTTTTTGTGCGTTATGTTTCCTGGCTTATCTTATATTCCTCCAATGCTATGTCAAGTATGGAGTCTTGCTCCATGTTAATATCAGTTGGATCAACTTGTCTTGAAGGTCCCTAGGTCTAGATTGTCCTGACACTGCATCTGGTTTATCTTCACTTCAGATTCAAGATGGATTCCAGATAAATCTCTTCCTCAGATTTACCACCACTCCTGGCCTAGCTGCAAGAAGAGAATCCTTCTTTTCACTCACCTATAATGAAGGGTCAGACCCAAAGTTCAAATCCACATACTCCATTTGTCGTAAAAATTTGCATTTTGGTCTTACGCTACAGAAGCCTTGCTAGTAACCATACACAAAAATCCCCTACTGGCTGGAGAAACATTTTGTACTGGCAATGGAGACCTGTTGCTGATACAGTTAAACCACCTCCCTCAAAAATTCAAGCCATCTATCCTGTATGTGTTGTGTCTGCTTTGGGTGTGGGCTCCAGGAGAGGTGCTGGCAAATCTTTGTCAGTGAGAATATTGTTTTTCCTACTCCTGAGCCAGTGGGGCTGTGCCAGGAAATCTTGGTGTCCGTGCCCTGCCTAGCAGGACTCCAGTCCTCTTCCACCTCTCTCCGAGCAGGCTTTAAAACGAACGATGTGCAATATCTCACTTCAGGCAATTCACCAAATCTCCCTCCCCAGATCGCTGTAGCTGCTAGGAAAACCAGTATCCCTCAAATTAGACACCTACTTTAAAGAACAGTGTGCCTCACAGTATCAGACATGATAAATGCTATGAGTAATGACAGATCCATGTGCTAACAGTACTCTCTCTCAGCCACCTACTGGTTCATTTTTTCTTTTGATAACGGCTTTTCTCCTCAGGTTATGTATGAAATGCATACTTCTCGTGGGAAGGTGGATCTCTGCAGAAGCAGTGGGAGCAGAAGGCAGGAGTTCTTGAGTCCTGACTGCGGCTGTGAAACAGACGTGGTGCTGGTCAAACAACTGGCTCTCTTTGCCTCAGTTTCCCCACTTTGTAACATGAGTAATGTCTATGCTGCAATCACACACGCTGCAAGGCGCAGCTAATATTTGCACGGTGGAGCTTTGGGGATGCCAAGCATCAGATAACCCCAAGAGATAGCAGTATTGTCAGTATATCAGTTGTATCTACACAGTGAACAAAAGCAGGCACAGATGCTAGCATAATGCTATGTATTTTGGTACAAAACGAAATAAATATCTTGCCTTCTGTCCTCAGATTTCTTGTCAAACATTCACTGCTTCACATGCTGAAGCAGTTAGCAATACAAAGCGTATTTCTATCCTACTTTATTTTACATAAAAAAGTGAAGAACCATGATTGAATCTTAATACAAAAAAAAAAGGGCTTAAGTTACAATCTCCTGGGATCATCTGTAGCAAAGCATAATAAGTTTCTCAATATCTGACCTAATTATATCTGTCCTTCTAAGTTTTGTTTCCCATAAGAGCTAAATGTCTATGGTTAAAAATAACATTTGAAACTCCTCCAAGTTCCAACAGAACTTTTTCAGCCTCTCTCAAATTTAATATCTATTTTTAATTTGTTTTAATTTTTCACCCAACTTTAAAAGTTATGATTTTGAGGCTGGCATTCTGTTCTACTATCCAGCTCCTAAAAATGTTTGGGCTAGATAAACTGAGGAGCTGAGGGGGGGAATTATATGATGTGTTTATTTCATGTTGGAAACATACCACAGCTATCGAAACAAGCAACAGAGAGGCACAGGGAAGGAAGGGTGCCAAGGAATTGTTTCTGTTTGTTAGACGTGCATCTTCTGGGTCATGTTGAGGCCTCTTGACAGGCAACACCAGGCAATTCTGCCGTGGCTGTTTGTATCATTTGTCCCCGCCCAAGCACCCAGCTCTGCCTGCAGTCACTGCCCCAGAGCAATGGTGCTGGAAGGTGATACAGGCTCAAGCCCCTGTGACCCATCGGTCCTGTTCAGAGCCCTCCATATCTGTGGAGAAGCTGGCAAATTGTGCTAGTGTGGGGAAGGCTGAATCTTTCGTACTCATCTCTTCCTGTTGGCCTGTTGTTAGAGGGCTGGCACTGACCTGAGCCTGGATGCTTCACATCTGGATCCACTTCACACAGTAGTCAGAGATCCTGGTAGACATTTAAAACTTTTCTGCCTCAGTTTCCCTCCCATAATCCAAAGAAAACGGCACTTGCCTTCAGACACTGTGGGGCTGAAGTCCTAACGTTTGCCAAAGGCTAGGAAATGAGGTATAAGGTGTTTAAGAAATACAAGGGATTATTATAACTGGTCACAGTCCATTCACAGGGAGGTTGATCATAAATAACGTTTATATGGCACCCTCCATTGTGATGAGGCCAAGAAGAAAGGAAGTCTGCACACAGAGACCCAAGCAGGATTTTTGGATGGGAGATTCAGTTCAGCCTTTCTCTGTTGAGAGGCTTTTTTTTGGCCTTGTGGAGGGGGAATCTGGAGATCAGATTGGGTATTTGAATATCAAGCCTTGTCCACCTGCAGGAGTTCTGCATCCATCACTGTGGACAGGCCATAAAGCCTCATCCTGGAGCTTTATAAATGGTGCTGCCTGGTCACAAGAGCAGAGCCAGCCTCAGCTCTGTCTTCACGGTTCAGTTCACGGGAAGGGGGGGTGCAAGCTGAACAACAAATGTGGTTTATAATTGCCCAGCCGTTCTGCTTCAAGGGTCTGGGAGACTTAAATGTCACAGTATACAAATGGGAATTGTTGGGAGAAATAGAGCAATGCAAAGCTCAAAGTGATTTCAAAGGCATCCGAGTCCAGTGCTTTCTCTAGTTCACAGTACAGGTTCAAGGCTGGAGCAGATTGCCTAAATTCCCTCAGAAAGATGCAGCAAAGGGCCATGAGGATGAGGCAGCAGTTCCTCAGCAGGTCCTGCAGTGAAGAGATCCAGTTTTGTTAGATGGGCAACAGCACAGTTTGGTGGTTTCAATACTCCCAGAGGATGTGTGCACCCAGATCCCTGCAGGCTGAGACAGGTGAACTCTCTGGTTTCACTGACCTTGCCTTAACCATCAGGCTATTCTGCTGGTGCAAGACCTGGCTGCAAGCTCTGAATCCTAATTTAGCTAAAGCATCTGACTTTTTGCTAAGAACTCACACGAGGGACACATTCATACCTTTCCTGTGGACTGCCTTAGGTCCACAGGCTGCTGTGAGTCCCCAGCTTCAACTGTAGTCCTTAGCCATGGGGAATTCAAGGCAGAGCCAGTCCAAGGCTCCTCAGAAGAGCCAGTGGCACTGAATATTGCCATCCTGAAGGTAAGGGGCCCAAGATGGGTTGCTCCTGCCACAGGAAAGGGGAAGGAAGGGCAGCACTGTGACGGAAAACCAGGCTTGTTACTGTTGCCTCCACTGCAGAGATAGGAAGGGTGAAGACAGAAGTGCTGCTGCAGGATGGGGCCCTCCCATTACCCCAAACAGCAAGCGCTGCCCTGGCTGGCTGGACACTGCAGCCGTGAGCCTGGTTTCCCAGGGCTGAGGCACTGTGTCATGGTGACAGCCTGCTCTCCTGTGCCTGAGCTGCCCATGGCCAGCACTGGCCCTGTGGGGGTGTGCTCAGCAGCACACCATCCCCTGGGGAACCGTGGGCCATCATCTGCAGCACATCTGCACTTGGTAGCAAAACACAATCCAGGCCCCTGCAGAAGGCTCAGCCAATATCTAATATCTAGTTGGACTAGATGGTCATTGGAGGTCCTCTCCAACTGAACTATTCTATTCTATTCTATTCTATTCTATTCTATTCTATTCTATTCTATTCTATTCTATTCTATTCTATTCTATTCTATTCTATTGTACCACAGAGCCATCTTACTCTTCCTAGAGGTTGTATCCCATACAGCAAGCATTTTGCAAGATGTCTGGAGTTAAGGCATCTCTTCCAGAGAAATAAACCATCATGGGGTCGCTGGGGTTGGCAGTGAGCAGAGCATCCTGTGTTCATCCCCACAACATCAGAACCATCAGACAAAGAAGGAAAGAAGACAGCAGAGCTGGGCTTTACTTTGGATTCCAGCTACTTTAGTTGGGGACTGGGATAGTAGTGGTACTGTGTCTCACTTGTAATGCAAGGGGAGATTTTACATGTGAATTACCAGGAAAGGTCATGGAGTAGATCATATTGAATGTCATCACATACCATGTAATGGACAACCAGGGGATCAGGCCTACTCAGCATGGGTTTATGAAAGGCAGGTCCTGCCTGACAAACCTGATCTCTTTCTATGACAAGATGATCTGATTGTTGGATGGGGGGGAAGACAGTGGATATTGTATATGTGGACTTTCAAAAAGCATTTGACACTGTTCCCCACAAAATTCTCATGGAAAAGCTGGCTGCTCATGGCCTGGATGAGCATACGATCTGCTGGATCAAGCACTGGCTGGAAGGATGGTCCCAAAGAGTGGTGCTTCATGGAGTTAAATCCAGCTGGCGGCCGGTCACAAGTGGTGTTCCTCAGGGCTCAGTACTGGGGCCTTTCCTTTTTAATATCTTCATTGATGATGTCGATAGGGACATAGAAAACACTATCAGTAAGTTTGCAGATGACACCAAGTTGGGTGGGAGTGTTGATCTGCATGAAGATAGGGAAGCTCTGCAGAGAGACTTTGATAGATTGGATTGATGGGATGATGTTAATGGCATGGGCTTCAACAGGGCCAAGTGCCAGGTCCTGCACTTGGGCCACAACAACCCCATGCATCGCTACAGGCTTGGGGCAGTGTGGCTGGAGAGCTGCCTGGCAGAAAAGGACCTGGGGGTGCTGGTCAACAGGCGGCTGAAGCCAGCAGTGTGCCCAGATGGCCAAGAAGGCCAATGGCATCCTGGCTTGTACAGAGGTAGTGTGACCAGCAGAAGTAGGGAGGTGATTGTCCCCCTGTACTCAGCACTGGTGAGGCCACACCTTGAGTATTGTGTCCAGTTCTGGGCACCTCAGCACAAGAGAGATATCGAGGTGCTGGAGCGAGTGCAGAGGATGGCAATGAAGCTGGTGAAGGACCTGGAGCATAAATCTCATGAGGAACTGGGACTGTTTAGTTTGAGGAAGAGGAGGCTGAGGGGAGACCTCATCACTCTCTACAACTGCTTGAAAGGGCATTGTAGAGAGATCAGTGCTGGTCTCTTCTCACGGGCAATTAGCAATAGAACGAGAGGGAATGATTTCAAGCTGCAGCAGGGTAGGGTTAGGCTGGACATTAGGAAAAAATTCTTCACAGAAAGAGTGGTCAGGCACTGGAATGGGCTGCCCAGGGAGGTGGTGGAGTCACCATCCCTGACTGTGTTTAAGAGTAGACTGGATGTGGTATTGAAGGATATGGTGTAGGGGAGCACTTTGTAGAGTAGGGCTGATGGTCGGACTCGATGATCCCAAGGGTCTCTTCCAACCTAAATGATTCTATGATTCTATGATTAAATGCAATGTGCTTCTGTTCATTTTCTAGCTATTCTCCCCTGAATAAAGTGTTGCACTATGTTTTTTTCTTTTACCCATCTTTCCTTTTTTTTAAGAGTAAAGTAGAAATTAAGGATCCTAGACACTTCTGAAAGTTTTAATAGTCCCAATTTTGGGAAAGGGTTCATGTTTCACTAAGATCTTGTCTACTAAAAAGATGGTTTACAAGCACAGAGCACCTGACATTCTTTGATGAGATATCACAGCTCTATCACAACCACTTTGAGAAGAAGTAGATGGGAAAACTATTGCAGAAAAGCCAATGTAGATCTATCTTGAAATAAAAGGTCTACAATTTTACCAACATCTTGCATTGTCTCTTGGGAAAAAATGGATAACTTTTTTTCTCCCAGAAAATATTGATATTTCCAAAAGCAATATATTCATAGGTGATGAGACTGATTTACAGCAATAGGAACACAAACACTCCTTTGCCTCTAAACTATGAGGAGGAATGTCAGAGACTAATTTCTAAATTGGGCACTTGCACCTGCATGTGTAATATTCCAAACATAGTAGGCACTTCTGACTGTTTTCCAATGTCTGATTTTGAAAAATCTGATCCTTGCTAGATTGAACTCATTACCTCCCAGGTATCTTCTTAAATATGAGTTTGCATCTGATGTTCATCCTGGAGTTCTCTGCAGGATCAGTTCCAATGTTATGTTTTCAGATGTTATTTGTTTTCATTGTTCCGTAACATTTTTCTGTCCTCCCTTTCATTTTTATCTGATCTCCCGGTAAAGCTTTATAATCCTGATATGGGGTTTTCATAGTTTCTCCAATAATCTCTTTGAAGAGCCTGGACAAGACAGACCATCCTTCAAATGATGTAAAACATTTCCCTAATGTGGACATTATGTGTGCCAAGAAATTCCTGACTTCGTTTGAATGTTTCCATCCCGCATTCACGTATGTCAGCAGCAGCTGCAGGAGCTCTCTGTCCTAGCTGGGGACTGCTCATTCCCAGAGAGGCTATTTTCATAGAATCATAGAATCATAGAATCATTTAGGTTGGAAGAGACCCCTGGGATCATCAAGTCCAACCATCAGCCCTACTCTACAAGTTCCCCCCTACACTAGATCTCTCAACACCACATCTAATCTGCTCTTAAACACAGTCAGGGAGGGTGACTCCACCACCTCCCTGGGCAGCTGATTCCACTGGCTGACCACTCTCTCCGTGAAAAATTTTTTCCTAATGTCTAGCCTAAACCTACCCTGCTGCAGCTTGCAGCCATTCCCTCTTGTCCTGTCGCTCATTGCCCGTGAGAAGAGACCAGCACCAATATCTCTACAGTGCCCTTTCAAGCAGTTGTAGAGAGTGATGAGGTCTCCCCTCAGCCTCCTCTTCCTCAGACTAAACAACCCCAACTCCCTCAATCGATCCTCATAAGCCTTGTTTTCCAGGCCTCTCACCAGCTTTGTTGCCCTCCTCTGTACTCGCTCCAGCACCTCGATATCTCTCTTGTGCTGAGGTGCCCAGAACTGGACACAATACTCAAGGTGTGGCCTAACCAGTGCTGAGTACAGGGGGACAATCACCTCCCTACTTCTGCTGGTCACACTATTCTTTATGCAAGCCAGGATGCCATTGGCCTTCTTGGCCACCTGGGCACACTGCTGGCTCATGTTTAGCCTCCTGTCGACCAGCACCCCCAGGTCCTTTTCTGCCAGGCAGCTCTCCAGCCACACTGCCCCAAGCCTGTAGCTATGCATGGGGTTGTTGTGGCCCAAGTGCAGGACCCGGCACTTGGCCTCGTTGAAGGCCATGCCATTAACATTGGCCCATCTATCCAGTCTATCCAAGTCCCTCTGTAGAGCTTCCCTGTCCTCAAGCAGATCAACACTCCCACCCAACTTAGTGTCATCTGCGAACTTACTAATAGTGTTTTCTATATCCTTATCTATATCATTGATGAAAATATTAAAAAGGAAAGGCCCTAGTACTGAGCCCTGAGGAACACCACTTGTGACCGGCCGCCAGCTGGATTTAACTCCATTGAGCACCTCAAGGTCACCACGTCTGCCTCTGCCAGTTCCCTCACCAGGAAATATCCATCCCCAGCAATCACCTGCCCAAAGCCCCTCATAACAGATTCTTTTCAGCATCCTAAGAAACAATTCAGATAGATAACCAATGCTGGTTTATTTTTATGGTTAAATACTGCCTAGATGCCTCCTTTTAAAGAATGGCCATTGGTTTTTTGTTGTTGTTGTTGTTGTTTGGGTTTTTTTGTTGTTGTTGATATCTAGAGCAAATTCTGATCACCCAAGCAAGGCCAAAGCAGAGACACATTAAGCAGAGAGAGACGCAAAAATAGGACCCTCTCCCACGACAATCTTGTACTTCCAGCAGAGCTGCTCTCCAGCTGTTGCAACAGCCTTTACAAAATCACTGCTCCTCTGCTCCCCACACCCCACCCCGGCCAAGGCGGGTGCCAACCAGCCGAGCTCAGCACCCTGCCTCCCTCAAAACACAAAAGCTGTGCACAGGATGACGGGCTGGTGCCACACACAGCCCAGGTGCCAAGAGGGGGACCTTGCAGCTCAGTTGTGCGGCTCGCTGGGAGGACAGAGCCTGCCCACTGTGCCACTTTGCAGTCTGTTGACCCCTGTGTGGAAGAAGAGGGCTCCCCTCATTTCTGGCTGCTGCAGGCTTGCTAAAGGGAACGAGGGTTTGTTCTTCTCTCCCTATTTGTGAGAGTGTTCAAATGCCGAAGTTAAATCCAGGCTTATCCTCTCTTTTCTTTACATAAAAGCTCCCACTCAAAGCAGACATGTTCTCAAATCTATTATCCTCTATATTGTTCATAGTGGTTCTAATTTTTCCCACATTGCTCAAAGCTCTATCCTCAGGTGACTGTTCTCTGAGCTTTTGCAGCTCAGCTTTACCTTTCAAATAAGATTTATCCATTAAAAAACAATTCTACTGCTTTTTGCAGCTATCATTTTGTCACATATGGATTTATTCAATAAATGCTTTTAATAGCAACATTTCTAGGCTTTGTTTGTCAAGAGCTGCCAGGCTTTTACAAGCCAGGGCTGGCACAGACGCCAAATTGCCTCTCTGTACCCAGGGGAGAGTTCCCTGCTGGTCATGACAGAGGTCCTGCACACACAACTAAATGAAAGCAAATTAAAAATATGAGTATCTACATAGTTCACAGCCAGCAAGTGGTGGAGAATATCAGGCTTCCAGCAACTTCTGGACTTCAGCAAAGTTTCTAATAAAAGCAGGGATATGTGATTTTAATCTGCAATTCCAAGATCCACCCAAAGACCTAAAAGCCCTCCTTCAACATGGGCACCAGGGCAGGGAACTATATAAAAGCCATTAGCAAGAGCATATTCAGCCAGCCCAAGGGCGCTGGGACGTAACAGCTGACAGGACAGAAGACAGAGGTCAAGACCAGTATGCCAAAAATCCTTCCTCCCTGGGTCAGCCTGAAATTCAGCAGCACCGCGGTTGTCTATCTGCTGCCGGCTGCAGAGCAATGAGCGTCCAGCAATTGTGTCTGGGTGCGCATGGCATCCACGCATGCAGGACTCCATGCATGTCTCCTGAAGAACTGTACAAGGTGGGGGTTGTTGAAAAAGAGAGTGAGTCTTTCCTTTTGTTCTTTTTGCCAAGTCCCTTGCTTTTTCTGAGGCATTGACATGCCTATTGCTAGATCCTTGGCCCAAATCCTCCTCCTTGAAAGTGTTGCAGTACTAAGTTTGTCTAAAGCAAAATTGAAAGAGAAAAGAGAACATGTTGCCTAATATTCTTTTTTTAGTTTTTTCCACAAATTATAAACTCCTTTTGGTGCCTCTTTTGCTTTCTTTCAATGAAATATTTAATACATTCAGGCATTGGAAAGATTTCTTTTTTGCTCATCTTCCTCCATTCTCTCCACAGTCCCCCACAGTCCCACAAGGACTTATTAATTAAGCTCTCTGGGTACAGTGTTATCTCTCTCTGACTATCTCCATTTTCTGTACTGCAGCTTGTGTACATTGTCGAGAGGAATCGGAGAGAGCAAAGAACCAAATAAAAAGATCCCTCCAGGAATACAGTGTTCGATTATACAAAGAAAACCCACAGTTTAGATTGCTCATCCTTATTTCCCAGAGGAGGCCTCAAATGTCTTTGTTCTTTGACTTTTTAAAAAGAATTTCCTTTTCTGGTAAAATCATCTTACCTGTGAACTGCAGGCCAGGCTTTTGGTCACATTTGCCTGCTTTTCCATTATCAGCTCTTATATATTGTCCTTCCCCATGCTCTGCCTCCAACAAACAGCTTCAGGGTGTTTTGCAGCACTCCCCCACCACAGCTGTGTTCAGGCTCCAGGACCTTCCACCAGCTCTGGGTTTCCTGGGAGAAAGCCTGGCTGCACGCAAACACCACAGCGGGTTCTTCTCACAAACGACAAAGTGTCATAAATGCATTACTGTTGATAACAGCGATGATGAGGTCCCTGGAGAGGCCAGGATAAGAATGAGCGTGAGGCTCAAAGCCCCCTCTCATCTCCTGGAGTGCTGTACCTGGTTTATGGACAAAGAATAACTTCTGCTCGCAGAGCTGTCAGTCAAAGCCAGCTTCCTCAGTGCTAAAGTTGCTATAAATAACAGAATAACTCTTAAAAACATAAATGGGAAGTACGGCAGTATATATATAATACCCCGAGAGCTTCAAGCTGTGCACTCCCTGCCTCCTTGAAGGCCACAAATTTGTATGACTCATGGGTGTCGCACCTGTGTCATATGTGCACACACATACATGTTTTGATATGTTCAGTACTTTGCTTTTGTCCAAAAATAAAGCTGTCAAATGGAAGGGGAAAATCCGTCTAACCCCTTACACTTCATGCTGGGAACCTGATATTACCTCCAGTTTGCTGTCTTCCCAGCTGGCTAGATATTGTATCGTTTATGTTGGACCTCCTCCAAGATTAATGGCATCATCTGTATGGTTTTAACAGTCTAATCTTGCTAAATCTCTTTGTTTTGAAATTTGATTGTGCCTGATCTCCATTATTTTAATTGTTTAATGTATTATAATTAAGGCTCAATTAGATCTAACAGATCCCAATTCAGCCCAACATATTCACATCCGCCTGCAAGCTGCGGGAAGACAAACCAGGCTGATTCCGTGCTGTTTTTTCAATCCAGAGACCAGGTACTATTTTTGCCACTGATGTAGGTTTGACTGCAGGCAAGTCATCTATCTTTCTGTTTCTCCAAGGGATTCCAGCTTGCTGTGTTTATAACCTAACCGGGTCTCAGCACACGTTGACATCTTTATACACCAGTGTTATGGAAATAACAATAACAACCCACAGCCCATCCCATACGCAGCTGCCTTCTAACTGGGACTGACTCCTGTTTATATGGAGCACAGGAAGAAAAGTCGTGAACACGGAGGCTTGTAAGTATGCCTGTGATTTCGGTGTAAAATGTGGAAATGTCCCTTTCCTCCCCACCCACCTCATATCAAGTTCTGGCAAGATTTTGGTACTTCCCGGAGGACGGGCTCTCTGCCTACGTAGAGGCATACCTTCCACTTGCCGCGGATGACACAATCCCACCAGAGCTGTGACAGTCATCTCCTGAAAACACAGTTGCTGGAGCGTGCACAGGCCTGGCCGCCAGACCCCCTGCACCACCTCTCCCGTGGTGCATCTTCTGCATTCCCCCTGCACCCAGGTTGCAGGGAAGGATCTCTCTTTGCCAGAGGTTGAGCCAGCTGCTTCTTCTGAAGATGCAGCTGGGAGAAGAGCAAGCAGGTATCATGTTTTCCCTTCAAACAGTGAACAAAGTTGCCTATCTTCTCTTCTCCATCACCTTAACCCAGCACTTCAGTGGGAAGAGCATTCACCCAGGACATGCAGGACCCAGATTCATTTCACTCCTGTGTCTGAGAGAAGACAAGCCCATTACTTCAGGGCACTCTCTTGCTATCAGGCTCCACAAGGGGACCTTTAGCTCCTGCTAAAACTCTGTCATACTTGTCCAAGTATGTTGGCTCTGCTCTCTGCCCTAAGGACTACTTCTGTGTCTTATCTGGTGATTATTACTGTGCAGAACAAATAAACTCAGATTACCTTTCCCAGGAGTATCAGGGTTCCCGAGCACTTTCCTTGCAGCGGTAGGCAGTACAGGGACAGGCTGAAATCACGAAGAGATAACTAACTAGACCTTGACTTACTTCATCGTAAAAAAAAAACAAGATGGGAAAAACCAAACATGTGCAGAAACCTGCCATTTTCACCTCCACAAGGAAACCACATGTGAATGCCCCCCAGCCTGATTAAAAGGCATTCCCTTCAACGCTGCAGGCAGCCATGGGCACGGGATCGTTAACTTGACAGTAATGAACATATGCTCCAAGGAAGACACAACAGGTGTGACAGGAGAAGAGCACACACACTTGGTCCAGCAAAGATGCCCCCCACTGGGTTACAGACCAAGCCCCAACTGGTACCGCACATCTAACCAGCACTGGGTTTGCAGTACCCGTGGTGTGGGCTCAGCAGCCAGCCTTCTCTGGAAGTAGCTCATTCAGATTAATTAAGACCCTCCCCCAACCCACCCACCCCCAAAACAAAATACTATCTTAGGAAGCTCAGTATAAGAGAAGCAGAGAAGAGGACCTCTAGCAAACACGGAGGCAGAATTTAGATTCTAAAGCCCTAGGAGTAAGAAAGAGATGTGCCTCCTTTACTTTTAAAAGCCTTTGAACATTTTCAGATCCGTAAAAATATTCAGTTAGCATAACTGTCATCAAAATAATATACTGTGTATTTTTGCAATCTAGTTTGGGGTTTCTTTTCCACTCCCAAAACATAGCACAGCCTCGGTCTTTGGTAGAGGAACATTTTTATTTTTGCAATTTATTTTTTTCTCTAAGACAATGTGCTTTTAAATGACATGCCCCATAAATTTGGAGCCGTTTGCAGGCCGTTAGAGCTGAGAAAATAATTTGAGAGTGTGCAGTGTTGGGGCCAGGTATTCTCACATCTAGCCCATCCCACTGGAACAGTCCCGGTGGCTGGGTACCGTTCAGCTGATGACTTGCCCTTTGTCAGGCTGTCAGCGAGGCTGCTGAGCACTTCTGACTCAGGTGGGCAGAACACTTCACGCCCCAGTAGCCATGACCACAGACTGGGAGGAACCCAGCAGGAGCTATTGTTGCCAAGGGAGAATCTGTCAGAGCAAGAAGCTTGCTGGGGAAGGGAGGAGCAGGCCAAAATCACCAGCAAGGCTGGTCTGTGGGAGGAAGATCATGGCAGGGAAGGGAGTGAGGAATTTTTGGCTGGTGGCAAAGCACCAAGGCATAGAAAAAGAGCACTTTAGGGCCGTGTATATACAAATTAACGTATTGAAGATCCCTCTGAACATCCTTTGAGCTGCTATGCCTTATCTACTTGGAGAGGCGATATGCTGGAGATATAGATTGTTCTGTGAATGTTGGAGTAGTGCCAGGGACCACGTTGAGCCGGGGGCAGGACATGCCTAGCAAAATCCCATATCATCCTGGGAGTGGCACGCTGCACGGGTGCCAGGAGAGGCAGCATTTGCAGCTGAGGTACAGGTATGTCAGCCCAGCTCGTTATCCAAGAACCTGCAGGAAAGGTCTTCCCTGAGGTTGTGTTCAGGTGTTTGAGGTTTGGTATTGCAGACCGAGTCCCTGCGCACAGAGAGCTTAAAAGTTTTATCAGAAAGAGAACTCCAACCGTGCTTGTCTCGTCACCAGCTACCTGTGGGAGATGGAGAAAACAAATAGTTTGGAGAGCTTCTTGTGCAGTGCTGAGTAGCTGTATATACAGCACTGCCTCATGGATTTTACCATGCTCAATGGAGTTGAGGACATTTGGAGAACTTTCTCCCTGATCATCAGCCATAGCTCTAGCTGGGCACTTACACATCTCCTCTCCTCCTTGTGACCTGCTCATTAACAGCCCCCTGCCCCGTGTGCTTTCCAACAGCTGCAGGATGCAGTACAGATCACAGCAATCTATGGATTTCATCTGTGGTAGTGTTTTTTATTGCTTGCTTTTCTTCAGCCAAATTCTGAAACTAGATACGCCTCAGACTTCTTTTAATACCCTCCTTCCTTTTTGTTTTCACAGCAGGTAGATTATTTTCTACACTATGTTGTGGGGATTTAGGTTTTCTTCCCCAAATCTTGTCCCTCCACCTATCATTGCACATCGACAAAAATGTCCCGTTTCTCTGTAGGAGAGCACCCAATCTCTCTTTTGAGTTCTGATCTTTCCTTGTGCAAAGCATCTTCTCTGAAAATTGGCACTGGTGAGCACCTTAATCCATGGCCTAACAAGTCTTCCTGTGAGCTGTTGTCTGCATAAAACTTTTTGCATTTCCAGGCATAAACTGTATCCAGCTCTGGTGACAGTTTTTCTGTTAAAGATGAAGAAGAAAAATGACATTGTAAAATCTGGAGCTGATCAACAAATCTGTTGGTGGAGCTCAGAGGAACTCACAGCATTCTGAAGTTAGCCTGCCGCCATTACTGCTGCTCGCACGCTGCGTTTCATATCATAGAGATCATTTGGTTACAGCCTAGTTGCACTCTTAGCCTAGCCAGAAGCCTGCCAAGTTTGAAAAAAAAATAAATGTTTAACTGAGAAGTGAGACATTAACTATTTGAACGATAATAACATCCATAATCTTATTAGTCTCCTTCAGTAGTTTAACCTTCTTCTCATCAAAACCTCATTTTCATGTTAAGTACTAAGGGAAAGAGAATCCAGAAGCTGGGGGAGGGGGCCAGGGGGGGAAAGTACCTGCCCTGTGAGACCTTAGGCCTTGAGCTTTTGCTTTAAAACCCCTCCTCGAAGCCTAGGTTTCAAAGTCTGCCCCAGGTAAGTCACGAGAAAGATTGACTGGGGGATTCTGGCCCCAGCTTGCAAGTAACAGGGTGGGATCTCAGCTTCCTTGGCCACAGGTTTTCCATACGGCCACAGGAAAGCATGCATGTCCCTACAGAGCATGTTTGTCCCTGCAGAGCCTTCTCCTGCAGGACTGGGTGTAGATGTCAATTTGCTGCTGACCTTTAGACGACTGTAAAACTGTAACTTGGCCACATTGCAAGCACTCCCACTAGTTTTATACTTCCTGGGGCTTATCTATTATGCAAAACCAGACAGGTTTCACAAGCTGGGAAGCTGTGCAGAAGAGCAGCTTTTATCACAGCCCAGTACTATGTATGTGTCTATTCTTTGTTTTGACATCATCAATTGTGTCCTCTTTAGATATCTGACCAGAAAAGAGCTACCAAAACTTTCCATGCCGAATAAGGCATCCATCTTGAGAAATGACCTGACAGAAAAGACAAAAAGGAGACAAGGCATTTTTCTTTGTTTCTCTAGCTAAGCTAATTTGTAAAATAAATGGCTCTCACATGGGTTTTTAGGGCAATACAGACCCTGTGGGACAAACCTAAGCTTATAGGAATAGTCTAAATACATTGTGATGTCGAGTTGGATACACTATTTGAAATGTGTATACAGATTTAAAAAAATAAAATAATTTGCTTAATTCTAGTTAGCTTCTTTTAAACTAGGTTCACCAATCCCACAACACAACAGCTGGGTTTTAAAATGTCAGGTAGCTGGCAGGGGGGCAAAATAACAATCCACAAATGTTGGATGAGTATAAATATCAAAGCAGGAGATTCTCCAGTCAGGATGGAAAGGGGTCAGTACCAATTAGCTTTGTTAAGGCTATTGACATGAGCACATCCTAACAGCCCAGTTGAACTTTTTGGATGAACAAACAGCCTTCAACTAGCTCCCACCAGGGTATATCTGAGACCTCATTACTAAATCAGACAGAATTCTTGGGCCGGTTAAGTTACAGGAATTGATGCTGAGCCAGAGGAGCAAGGGGAATACAAAGATAGTAACAGACTCTGGAGATTCTGGGAGGGAAGAAGGTGTTCAGGGTGCGAAGGAGGAAGAAGAGGCAGGGCAAGAGAATCGAGTTGCTCTGCAAGACATAAAAGAAACAAGGCGGGGTTCGTTCGATTGGATTGATTGATTGATTTCATGAACTTAAGTTCTTTGCCTCCTAAACTCTCCTCTACCATAACACCCTTGGGTTCCCTTCCGAAACCCACCCTCCACAGAGGGCAGATGCCATGCTCAATCAGAAATCTTCGAGCAGATTTGGGCAGGCTGGCGGCTCTCAGCCGCTCTGTAAAGGCTGGCTTCCACCTGCCTTTGCCACAGCGCAGGCATTTAATTACGCGCTTTGTCCTCCGTACAGCTGCAGTTTTTCACAGACCTTATTTATCTTGAAATTTCAGCTCATCTTTCACATTTGGTTGAAATTGGGTCCCAAAGTTTTTAAGGGGAATTGCTGAATGTACAGAGGGATAAACAACACAATCTCATAAACCTCATTTCAGAGGCAACCAGGCTAAAAAATGCCAGTTTTTAATTTCTGATCCTGCTCATGCCAAATGTTGTCTAACATTTCAGCAGCAATCTGTGGCCCTGAGAGCCTCTTTC
Source organism: Jacana jacana (assembly GCA_013400555.1). Taxonomy (NCBI): domain Eukaryota; kingdom Metazoa; phylum Chordata; class Aves; order Charadriiformes; family Jacanidae; genus Jacana; species Jacana jacana. The sequence goes on from VZTM01002056.1 coordinate 167,715, forward strand.
AATATCCTATCAAGAATATAAAATAAATTGTGATAAATGTAGTCAGTATAAAATAAAATGAGTTGAAATTGGTTGCTGGGATGCAAAACTGAAGTTGACAGGCAGTTGAGAGGGAACTTGCAAGAAAATGCTTATTTTATGTATTTCTTTGGGGCTTAGCAGCCTGGAGCTGTCAAGATGGTTTTGCACATGCTCGGCAGCAAAATCAAGGGAACTGAGCAATTTTACCAGTGGAAAATGTAAGTTCCTAATGCATTAAGAAAACCTTCAAGGTTAAAAATGCTATTAAGGCCTATAACTTTATTCAGGTTACTTAAATACATGCTTAGAGACCTAATTTTCCCTTGTAAAACTATGTAATTTAATAGCCTGTTGTGATAATTTCAACAATGGTTTATGAAAATCTGATAGAATATGTTAGTAAGTTCTCCTTCATCCATACCTCCATTGAACCAGTCAGATACCAATAAGAGATTAACGTCACAGATTTGCCTACTCTAGAAATCGCTGTTTCTTAGACCAACTCATAAAATGACCTTGGAAGGGCTGTATCATTCCGTTTTTAAGTAGAACATCAAATGATCATCTAATACACAATATACTGTATTAATTATTCCTCGGATTATCTTTTAAAAATCCAGGTTCAGTACGCTATCCCATTGATCCTTTTAATGGCAAATGTTACAGTGAGCGTTTGCACGTATCCTATAGCAACTATGCGATTTTGGGTTTGAGGTCCTCCAGAAATCCTCAGTGTGTACTCTTACGAGACTGGTAACTTGGCACCTTGGCATTTTTTCCCATGCCTTCAACTCTAACACCTATGGTATCTTTCTAAAGAATGTAAAGAAGGTAAATAATTTATTATTAAAAAAAAAAGAGACAAATTCAAGATAAAGGCATGCAAGACAAGAAGCTCTAAACTAAGTGGCAGAAACAATTTAAAACAAGATATTACAGAGCCTTTTTCCTGACAACCAACATTAAAATAACATTAGCTAGTAAGCATAAATAAATAAAAAATAAGTCCAAAAATAAATCAAAGTAGGTATAATAAAATGATGTTAGCTTCAAATTTGCTTCAAGACATCCTGTCTCTTCTGGTAATACTTTTTTAAGTATTATCTTGTTCACTCAAGAGCAGTTACACATAATGGAAATGAATACAAGCTAAAAAGAGTTCCAAGTTCCCAAATCCCAATGGCCATTGTTTGCAAAAAGAAAAGTACTGTTTTCATCTATAAACCAAAAGAATTGCTCAGGATTTAATAATTCAGGGTGTAATTTAGTCCTGTGTGGAGGCCCAGGATAAGACCGATGCACAGTTAATTTACCAACACAGTATTAAATTCACTCCAACTCGTACTTCCAGCCCCAGAGGACCCACGTTCAACCAGTGCTCCCAGCAGAGGGGGTGGCTCATCGCCTTCCCGCATCCCAGGGCAAAGCACGCCCGCTTCAGCACCATTCATCTTGCTTCCTGTAGGGAGAAGTGGAGAAGAAAACATGTGATAATGCCCTTTCAATATGTCTTTGGAAGACACACGAATACCTCAACATTGGGCAATCAGTTAGGAATGAGAATATAATAAAATCGTCATCTATAAACCACATATATTGCACTTGCAGGCCTCTGGCTAGCCTAGCGTTTTCAAACACTTGTGTTAAATCTCCTTTTTGTTGCTGATGGCTGGGTATATTTCATTTGATTTCTTCAAGGTTCTGATGACTGCAGCAGCATCCCTAAAAGACTCCTTAGCTGCATCTCAAAATAGTCTGACTAATCAACCTTTTTGAAGAGCAATGAACTTTGTTCTTCCACGCTGCTTTTGAGTTTGCTTCTAATATTGTAAAATCAACCCAGGTACAACACAGAAACGAACTGAATTTTCCACGGGAAAGTAGATACACCCAAAGCAATGCCAGGTTGCCCCTTTTCAAAATGAGCTCTCAGCAATTCAAGAATTCGCACACTTTTACATCCAACACATAGGTGTGCAGATGCCACCGACGCACTCAAACAGAGGAGTGAAAGGAAGCAATGAGATCCATACAAGGACCTGCATTTTATACATCACAGCCTCGCCACCCAGACCCCTCAAACCCTCCTGCCAGTTAACTGGCAACTGGAAGTTATTGCAGCCCTTCAAGTGCAGTCAAATCCTGATCTCCTCCCCATCTCATGCACTAAATGCAGTGATAAAAGTTCTTTAGATTAAATTCAGCTTTTTAGTGATACCTGTGCAAGAATATAGTCTGCCATACCTTTCAGGAGCTTTTTGTAAACAAAGAAGAAGAGCATGTGGCTTCCTTTCTTAGAAAGGTCAGTAGGAAGTAAAGAGCTGTGCTGATTTATCTTCGTCAATTGGTGACAAGTTCTGTGAAAGAAGTTGCCGTTTCACATCACTCTTTTTCTTCCAGAATCAGGGAATGTGGTAACTTACAATTCATCACTTCTATGTCATTTATTTGGTGGGTATCCTGACATCCTTCTTGGATACCTGTCACTTGAATGACAAGATGTTTGCAAACATTTTTAAATTATTTTTTCTTTTAAAAAATGACCTTTGCATTTTATTGACAGCCCAGTCTGAGGAGTCATCCCTGGGGACACTTCCAATCCTGCAGTAACTCTCTAATATATATATTTAAACTAGTCCACACCCAAAATAATTCCATGATTTTAATCCAAGGTACAGGATTACTTAAGCAGGACTCACAGGTACTTTGATTTTCAGCTAAATGTGTCATTTTTTATTCAAATGGGCTATGGACAGGCAGATGAGGAGGTCAGAGAAAGTTGTCAGGACATCTTGGGAGAAGCAGAGGGAAAGGCCATGTGAAATCTAGTAGCTCTAACTACTTTCCACTCTGTGATGGAAAATAGCAGCCTTATCCGCTATTGATACGTTTTCTCACTGGCACTAGAGTCAGAATCTGACTCGTTTTAGACCACTGTGGGGAGCGTGGGGGAGAAACAAAGGGAAAAGACAAGAAAAGCAAAGCCAAAAACGCATCCACCCTTCACTAAAGTTTCTCAGTTGGGTCAACCTACAAGAGTGTCCTGTGACCAAAGGGTGTCAGTTGATCCAAAAGCACAATCAGACTACAAAGGAGAGGAACCGAAGATCTCATTCCCTTGTGCAAAGCTTGAAGTTTGGCTTGTAAATCACAGGCTGTGGCCAAGGGAAGAAATAAAGACAGCAGAGACATATTCCCAAAAATGTTAATAAACGTTTCCTTCCAGAAAGGTGGTGATACTCCAACAGTCTTGCTTTTGCTAAGTGGGAGACAAGAAGCTCAAAGCGCTCCAGAAGCACACAGAGGCTGCATGAAGGTATTCCTGTACACAGTATAATCATGCAGCCTGAGAATCTGCACAGAAAGCTATGCACGTAACAAAGTCACAACAGCCAGGATTTTGAGCAAGCAGCTTTCAGAAAAGTAGCTCCTGACAGGAGAGCACACGGCAGAGCTACTACTCTTCTTCCCCCACTGCCACCTGCCCGTCCCCTCCCCCCCTGCCCCTCTTCCCCCCCCACCCCGTCGTGGATTTGCAGAATCATCTCCTGGTCTCCAGAGAAATGTCCTTCGCTCATTTTCCTGTTCCCAGGAAAAGCAGTCAGTCAATTGGAACATCCTCATTTTTCTAGCAGGAGGCTGGTTAGCACCAAAAGCAACCACCGCTGCACCTTCCAGCATTCCCCAACTTAAGAGCTATTCCTGCAGACTCCCTGGACTGCCTTCCCCAGCCCGCCTGAGGGTAACCCCCAGAAAACCCTGCCATCCTTTTCCAGTGCACGGGCAGCCCTGCCTTGCTACCCACCTACTTTTAATTAAATATGGTTAAGCACAGGGAAGAATAACTAAGCACTTATGGGAGAAAGGATGAGAGGGAAGAAAGAACTAAAGGCTGTGATAGAAGGAGAATAAAAGAGACCTGGTGTAATTCCCCCCTCCCCATCCCTCAATTCCCTACTCTCATATATGAAAGTAAAGAAAGAATCACTGTAAATAAACACACATATCTGTACTTTTATATGCAAATGTGTGTAACTCTACAAATGAGTTTTTGCTCCTAGCTGCCAGCAAGTATGCCTGACAGTCTGAGATAGTGAAAGTGCAAGTCATCCAACAAAAAGCTGTGTTGNTGTCACTTGAATGACAAGATGTTTGCAAACATTTTTAAATTATTTTTTCTTTTAAAAAATGACCTTTGCGTTTTATTGACAGCCCAGTCTGAGGAGTCATCCCTGGGGACACTTCCAATCCTGCAGTAACTCTCTAATATATATATTTAAACTAGTCCACACCCAAAATAATTCCAGGATTTTAATCCAAGGTACAGGATTACTTAAGCAGGACTCACAGGTACTTTGATTTTCAGCTAAATGTGTCATTTTTTATTCAAATGGGCTATGGACAGGCAGATGAGGAGGTCAGAGAAAGTTGTCAGGACATCTTGGGAGAAGCAGAGGGAAAGGCCATGTGAAATCTAGTAGCTCTAACTACTTTCCACTCTGTGATGGAAAATAGCAGCCTTATCCGCTATTGATACGTTTTCTCACTGGCACTAGAGTCAGAATCTGACTCGTTTTAGACCACTGTGGGGAGCGTGGGGGAGAAACAAAGGGAAAAGACAAGAAAAGCAAAGCCAAAAACGCATCCACCCTTCACTAAAGTTTCTCAGTTGGGTCAACCTACAAGAGTGTCCTGTGACCAAAGGGTGTCAGTTGATGCAAAAGCACAATCAGACTACAAAGGAGAGGAACCGAAGATCTCATTCCCTTGTGCAAAGCTTGAAGTTTGGCTTGTAAATCACAGGCTGTGGCCAAGGGAAGAAATAAAGACAGCAGAGACATATTCCCAAAAATGTTAATAAACGTTTCCTTCCAGAAAGGTGGTGATACTCCAACAGTCTTGCTTTTGCTAAGTGGGAGACAAGAAGCTCAAAGCGCTCCAGAAGCACACAGAGGCTGCATGAAGGTATTCCTGTACACAGTATAATCATGCAGCCTGAGAATCTGCACAGAAAGCTATGCACGTAACAAAGTCACAACAGCCAGGATTTTGAGCAAGCAGCTTTCAGAAAAGTAGCTCCTGACAGGAGAGCACACGGCAGAGCTACTACTCTTCTTCCCCCACTGCCACCTGCCCGTCCCCTCCCCCCCTGCCCCTCTTCCCCCCCCACCCCGTCGTGGATTTGCAGAATCATCTCCTGGTCTCCAGAGAAATGTCCTTCGCTCATTTTCCTGTTCCCAGGAAAAGCAGTCAGTCAATTGGAACATCCTCATTTTTCTAGCAGGAGGCTGGTTAGCACCAAAAGCAACCACCGCTGCACCTTCCAGCATTCCCCAACTTAAGAGCTATTCCTGCAGACTCCCTGGACTGCCTTCCCCAGCCCGCCTGAGGGTAACCCCCAGAAAACCCTGCCATCCTCTTCCAGTGCACGGGCAGCCCTGCCTTGCTACCCACCTACTTTTAATTAAATATGGTTAAGCACAGGGAAGAATAACTAAGCACTTATGGGAGAAAGGATGAGAGGGAAGAAAGAACTAAAGGCTGTGATAGAAGGAGAATAAAAGAGACCTGGTGTAATTCCCCCCTCCCCATCCCTCAATTCCCTACTCTCATATATGAAAGTAAAGAAAGAATCACTGTAAATAAACACACATATCTGTACTTTTATATGCAAATGTGTGTAACTCTACAAATGAGTTTTTGCTCCTAGCTGCCAGCAAGTATGCCTGACAGTCTGAGATAGTGAAAGTGCAAGTCATCCAACAAAAAGCTGTGTTGTAGAGAGCAGCAGGGAAAATGCATTTGAAGAAAAGGGAAACTGATTAAAGCCTATCTTTTTAAGAGACCAAGTTCCCTGGTCAAAACTGCAATAAGTAAGACAAAATAAAACATTCCACACTGAGGGAAATGCAGGAAATACAAGAATAGAAGATGGCAGGAGAGTGTCTGTTCAAAAGACAGCATATGCAAAGGTGAGTAATGTCTAATGCCTTGGATCTGTTTCAAATGGCAGTGTTTGGAAATCCAGAGGAGTGGAAATGGTGTTTGGCAAAAATAGCCCACTTAAAGGGGAAGGAGTGCAAGAGTCTATTGATATACGGGGCTGTTAGCAAACAAAAACTATGGTTAGTGGCAATTAGGGTTGTTCCATTCACTCCAAAACCAGAAATAATGGCAAGAAGTGAATGGAAAGGCTGATGTTTTCCTTCCACAGAACTATTGACACTGCCTACAGTACTGCAGCCTACTTCACAAGGGGTTCCCCTGTATCTCCGGGAGATATCCAAAAGTAATACATTCCTGTGCTTCATCTAACATTTGCTCCAGGTGGGATTCTTTACACACTCCTAAGGGTTATTATTTTTTCCTGTATCAGTTAATTTTTTATCATGCTAGTGAAAAATATTCCAGTACCTCTGCAAACGTATAGTCTATATTTGGGTGGTTGCCATTTCAATGAGACTTTTCTACAAAATAAAGGTTTAAAGCTTATGTTAAAAATGAACTCTGTAACATAACTTGAAGCAAGTTGCAGCAAATGCTGTGCCATCATACCATCTGTGTTCAAGTACAGCTCTCAAGCTCTCCTCCTATTGCTTCCTAAAGTGGAAAATAATGATAAAAAATAAAAACAGATAAAATGAAGAAGCATTGTGTATTGGAATACATTATGGACCTGAGCATTACGATGCTCGTTTCAAAAACTAAGTCCTCTGTACCTGTATAGCCTAAGAAAGCATAATTGGGGATGTAAAAATTAAGGTTATATTCTTCTTCACATTTAAATTAAGCAACAGTGATGTTCTCACCTGACACAGCTAGTAAATTCTGGTGAGCTTTGCTATATCCAATATTGCCCGCTTTGCTTTTTTTTTTAGCTCTCTTCACAAGTGTTCCAGCAATATTCCACAGGAACGTGAGTGAAATTCATTAAACCTTAGAGTAAATGGAAGGCACTAGAACTGATGAGAAATCAAAAAAAATAACACTCCACAGCTAAATTGATGTCTAAGATAAGAGAAGCTGCTGGACAAAACTTACACAGAGAAAAATGTGTGTTATGACTACAACAATCCCCAACAAACCCCTTAAGCCCAGGAGAATTGGTGGTAAAAGATCCATAAACAAGCCTTATAGATAAAATGCCACCACAGAAAACCTAACTGCTCTTTATATAATACAATTTTATGGGTAAATGAAAAAAAAAGCCCTATTCTTAGAAAGTCAACTTTGTCATGCAGAGCATAGAATAGCACCTTTCTGATATTCAGTAGAAATACAGGATCATTGTTTTGCAGATTTAGGAACAAAACCGCCTTTCTGGTCACTTTATCGCACTGTCAGGCCCACAGTCACTTCATCAATGCAGGGTGGAAGGAAAATGAGGAGCGTGTCAAGGAGCTACCCTAGAAGCACCTGGAAAAAACAGAGGGGTGTGCAGGCAAGACTAGGAGGTGTGAGGCAGAAGGCATCTGCAGCAGAACCTGTTGATGCCGCTTTCTCTGGCCAACCTGGTCCAGGCCAGTTACTTGTCAATAACACAAATGCACTTGTAACTTCCTCTTGTGTTCTGAGAAACAGGCACCTCGCTCATCCTATGCTGTTCCCACATACTGCCCTACCAGCAGCTTTTTATTACTCTGTCTACATAAATCCGTGTCCATCCTGCACCGTGGCTATTTCCGCACGAGCTGATTTAAACAATTAGTCAATCGAGTATTTGTGCTCCGAGCAGGAGTCATTCAAAAAGCTGCTGCCGCTTGATTTCCAGCCACCGCTCCGCAGCTGGGGTACGATAACCCAGCACACGAGCAGAGCCCGAGGTTTTACAGGAGACCTGGCATTGAAAAGGTGTAAGATGGAGCCCTCACTGGGGTCTGGATCAATCCCCTGGGGGAGAATCTCCCTCTCCTGCCAGAGGTGGTCCTGTTCCATGGTATTGTCAGATCCTTCATGAGTCTGCAGGAGATAATCTCCCTACCCCCTCTACCCCAACAGACCCTTTTCAAAAAACATTGCAAAGTGCTTTCTCCTTCTCGTTATTTTCAATGTTACTTTTAATTCTGTGAAATGGCGTTGATTCCCAGAAGCAAACGTATGAGATGTTGGACACTGAAGACTTGAGTCAGGCAATCAAGCTGGGGCAAGCTCCTCCAAAAGGGGACAAGTGAGTACAGGCTTTAAACACCTCTGAGAAACACTCTGGGTTGTTGGTTTTTTCAAAAAAAGCTCTTCCAACAACAGCAATCTGTATGATTTTAATACTCTTCCCATCAATGTCTGCATGGTGCTGGCCAAGATGCCCGTTGGCCTGGCCAGGGGAGAGGCTTGCCAAGTAGTTTGCATCTGTAGAGCTTGGTCAGGACCCGCAGCACCCTCGGCCCCAGGCTCCCCGCACCCTTCGCTTCTGGGCCTTTCCTTCCCAACCCCCTGCAGGTGGTTCGACTCCTCGCTGGGCACCCGCAGGCCGCCACAAAACCCGGTCCACCCTGAGAGTCCCTGTCCCCTCTGTACCCCGGGGGTCGCCCACGTTGCGGCCCTGCCAAGGGAACAGTACCGGCAGCTCAGCCAGGCCCCGCGGGGCAGGGGCAGCGGGGAGTTAACTTGAAAAACTCGGTCCTCGTGGAGAACCCAAAGCCAGAAGAGGTGACTTCGGGTGTGCGGTAAACGGGGGGGCGGCGGTGACACCCACAGACAACCCACGGCCACGTGAGGCGGTGCTGTCCCCCGCTCCGTTTCCACAGGCCGGCCTATGCCGCAAGCTCGGCAGCGGCGAAGCCAGGGCAGGGCGAAGGCGGCTCCCCGCTGGGCCGGGTTGGGCGAGGCGGCTGGCGGAGTGTCAGAGGCCGGGGCTGATGGGGCGGGTCGGCCCTGCGGCAGC